>OZ020507.1:89329640-89598312 GCA_963971375.1 Platycheirus rosarum
CCACTGCGCCCAGTATGCCTTTAAAGTAGGACTTCTATCGGAATTGTCTCTTGCATTTGGTTCTTCCATGCAAGAATTGGCTCGATGTCAGGGTCTTCTTTTTGTGCATTACGAAGTTCATCGGCACTCCAACCTTCTACAGGTTCGGCTCTTATTATTTGAACAGAAATACCTTCGTTCTTTTCCTCTTTTCGCGCATAATGTTTGCAACTGGGCTCACATAGTCTACGGGAAAGCGCGTCCGTATTGCAGTGCAGTCTTCCATTGCGATGCTGTACTTCGAAGTCGTAAGTCCGCAATCGTTCGATCCATCTTGCTACTTGCCCCTCAGGATTGCTGAACTGTAGTAACCATTTTAAAGCGGCGTGATCGGTACGCAGGATTAATCTCTGTCCATACAGGTATTTATGGAAATGTTTTGTCACCAGTATCAGAGCAAGGAGTTCCCGTCTGGTTACACAGTAGTTTCCCTCTGGTCGCAACAGAACTTAGCTAAAACAGGCTACCACTTTCTCCTGTCCATCGTGTATCTGCAACAGAACTGCTCCAACACCCAAGTTACTAGCATCCGCGGCCACAATAAATGTCTTGCCAGGTGTGGGTTAACCTAGCGATTCCGGCAAAATCCTTCACGAACCTCCTGTAATATGTGGCCAGACCGAGAAAGCTCCACAGCAGGTGTTTGTCGGCGGGATCTGGCCAATTTTTAACGGCTTCGATTTTCTCCGGGTCAGTTCTTACTCCATTTGATATCACATGTCCCAAGTACTCAACCTCAGCTTTGAACAGAGTAAATTTCTTTGGATTTAGTTTCAAATGTGGTGTTCGAAGTCTAGTAAACACATCCCCCAAGTTGTCGCGATGTTCAGCGAACGTCTTTCCCACAACGATGACGTCATCCAAGTACACCAGACGGATTTTCCATGTCAGACCCTGTATCACACATTCCATTAAACGCTCAAAGGTGGCTGGAGTGTTACACAAGCCAAATGGAATAACGGTAAACTGCCATAGTCCATTTCCCGTTGTGAAAGCGGTGTTTTTTTTGTCTTCCGGATAGATTCGTACCAGTAACCACTTTTCAGATCGAGTGTAGAAAACCATTTTGCTCCAGAAAGGGTATCCAAGTAGTCATCTATTCAAGGCAAAGGGAAGCTGTCCTTCTTGGTGACATCGTTGAGCCTCCGGTAATCTACGCAGCATCGAGTGCTGCCGTCCTTCTTTTTCACTAGTACAACGGGTGATTCCTACGGAGTTTTTGAGTTTTCGATTAGACCGTCTTTTTCCATGGTCGATATCATCTCATAGACTTCCTGTTTTGCCAATGGAAGTCTTCTAGCAGGTTGTCGGATCGGTCTGCTATCGCCAGTGCGGTGCTGTAATAGGTGTGTTCGACCATAGTCTCCATCCCGAGATGCAAATATATCAGTATTTCTTTTTAGAAACAGAGCTCGCTGATTCACTCCCAGATTTTGGCGATATGGCTGCAATGGGTACGCATCTTCCAATCACCTCTCCTTATCTGAGCTTGACAGCGTGTTTGTTTGGATTCATCAGCCTTGCCGGAACCATGGTTTTCTTTGGTTTTACTAAATTTTTTCCAGCGATAAAGCTTGGAAAGTTTTCCTTATCATCTGCTTCAACGAAATAGAATCAGTGGTTACCAGGATCACCCTCCAAACGCGTTCAAAGAACTGTCTCTGAAGATGGTGCTAGGACTTCATCTCTGCTTATAACTGCCCAAAGATTAACAGCGTTCTCGTTTCCGTATACCATAGGGATCTCAACGGTTCGATACCTTAACGATTGCATTCGAAGGTCTATGATTATCTCATGATACACAGAAATACAAGGTATATTCAGTTTGGCTGATTTTGCGTGTGACGTCACATTCTTCTGGTTTTTGTTATTAGAGATTGTAAATAAATGTGTTAATTTGCCGATTTTGTTATTATTTTTGTATGTTTATTGTTCTTATAATCATAAAAAAAAATCGTTTAAATCTTCAGCTTTAAAAAATAATCTTCACTTAATAAATAAAATATTAATAAAAGAAGAATGTGACGTCATAAAATATCAAGATGGCGATTTGTATGCCTTTACGAGCATACCTTGTATTTCTGTGTATCATGTGATTATCTCATGTGCCTTCATTAAATTCACTCCTATGATGCTTTCGTCGCATATGTCGGCTACCAAGAATATATGTGAGAAGGTTAACCCTGCCAGTTGTATCTTTTGAAATACATTCCCGTATACTTTTGCTGCTTCTCCGGTAGCTGTCTTCAGAGTGTAGCAGCTGGTGTTATGTAGCCAGGACGTCTGAACAAGGTCTCTTCTCATTATGAGAGCTGTGGCACCCGTGTCGATAGTGGCAACACATTTTCGGTTTCTGATGACTGTCTCCACTGTCAAGCTCTTGCTGCAGCGTGTAGTTTGCGAAACTTGGATGAAAGTCCTGGGGGCGTCGATTTCATCAACCAACTTCAGCCCCGCGAAATTTCCAGCCTACTGTTGATCAGAAGCTTGTCCAGCAGTGTGAGGGTTATTCCTGCCAGATGCTTCGTCATTCTGACTCCTCATTGCGCAATGTGGGCAGCTTACCTGTCTAGGTGGAGATCTGCATTGTCGCTGTAGGTGTCCTAGCTTGTTGCAATTCCAGCATCACATTTGACCTCGAGCAGTGTTCGGGTTTCGTCTTTCAATGTCGAGGCATAGACATGAGGACTCTAGCGTAGCCATTTCCCTTACGTGGTGGCTACCTTGCGAAGCTTGGTCTGCTGCTTCCATTGTCAGGGCAAATGCTAAAGCCTCAGCGAGCGTTTTCTTACCTGCCATTCTTACAGCCATTTGTAGTTTTCCATCTGCAATGGCATAAGTGAACGCATCGGTTGCCAGTTCGTTTATGATTTCCCTGCTGGTATTGGGATAAGACAAATTTGCCAAGCACTCAATGTCAGCTTGCAATTGTTGTATCGTTTCACCTCTTGTATGGACCCTTCGGTGCAACTGGACTCGGTCGTCGCCAAACCTCATCTCGATTGCCTTCACCATCGCATCATAATCATGATGTTTGTCTTCAGGAATGGTCTGCAGCAATTCGGCAGCTGTTCCTCTGAGCGCAAATGACTTGTCTTCGTTGTCTTAGTTGTTCGTCAATGCGGCATCTTCGAACTGCCTTTTATAAATTGACCATGATGTTTGACCATCGAAGACAGGCGGCTGCATTTCTTTTCTTCGTGGGCCGTGGCTTGAATACTCCCGAAGTTTCTGCTTCCTCAGAGAATCAACCTCCTTAGCCAGATGTTCGTACTGTTGCTCTACAATTTCTTCTTGCTTTATAAAGTTTTCTTCCAATTTTTCTATTTTGGCTTCAAATTTCTAATCTATTGTTTGAAGTCTTTTGTCGATCAGAACGTTCTGTGTATCGATTTTATCACTTAGTTGCTGCTGGAGAATTTCCAACAAATTCTTCTGCTCATTGTTTTGTTCGTCGAATTTACTTTCGAGAATGTTCTTTTGTTCTCTTAGTTGCTTCTGGAGAACTTCTTTTGCTAATTTTTTTTTCTTCGAGAAAGTTCTTTTGTTCTTCGTATTTCAACAGAAGCAACTTCATGAAAGCAGGCATTTCATCGGCTGTACTTACTGTGCCTTCTCTCTCTAGTTCCTCGGCATCGAATAACATGATATCTGAGTGATAGCATTCTGAAGTCGGAGCAATAGTTCCTTTTTCAGCCCCGAAGTCTGAAGATTTCTTTTTCCTAATTCTTCTTTCAACTCAGCTGTTGTCAATTGTTCTAATTTGCGACGCATTTTATGTAACCGATACACAATTTTCGCGACACAGTCAGTTTTATTTCAATATCTCTTCTAGAAAAATATTTTTCAAACACTATTTTTAACAAAAATATTCGCTATTCACAGTTTTATAGCACAATAAATTCAATAGTTTCTGGAAAATTCCACTTTCACAATTATATGATTCACCGACACTGTTTTAGAAAATGTCACCGTTCTAGCACTTTACTGAGTTTTATCCCCAATTTCTGACACCAATGTGAAGTTTTGGCCTGGGGTTCAACAAATAAAACTCAATCAAAATTCCAAAATAATACAACAAATCTCTTTATTTTATGAAACACAACGTCTTTCAGTTTAAATAACACCTAATTTAACTTATTCCACTTATTCACAATTCAAATACGTTTTTATAATTCAACACTTTTTATTTACTGGCTGAACACAATGACGACGGAACTGGAATACGCATACGGAACTGCAAACATTGAATACACACGAACTGTATTTTGCAAACACAATGGTACGTTACTGCATACGGAACTGCAATACGCACACGGAAAGGTTGGTTAACTTTTAACTGTTACGTACAGTACATTTGACATTTTATGTGATGCAGAGAGAAATTATGAATGAGAGAACAAACTTTTTTTCGTCTGTCCCTTCCAAAACTTTTTTTTTTAGTATAACTGAAATAACACCAGATAATTCCATTCTACTTGGTAATATTTCAATTCGTTGCACAAAAGTTTATTCTCTCTTTTTTTTATTTCTTTTTGGTTTTCCATAAATTTTAAAACTAAAATGTCAAAGTTACTGTACGTGCATTGTGCTACGATTAAAATTGGTACGTACGACAAATTTGACAGCTGTTCCGTACTCCGTCTCCTTAATGCAGTTCCGTTTTTGCATTGTGTTCAGCCAGTTAATCTCATTTCAATAACTTTTTAATAACGCTTCCAGTTCCTAACAATTCCACTTTTGAAAATAAACTTCACTTTCAATGCCATCTACTCTTGTATTTAATAGTATTAAGTAATTCAAGTTCGATTTAGTACTCAGACAAAACATATTGCAAATATGTAGCATACTTTTAGGGGCATGATTGTTGTACACAATAAAGGTTGGTAGTTGTACACAATGAATCTCACCGATGTTGTTAATTTACAAACAAAATGTATCCTCCGAATACTTAATCATTTTGTTGTCACATCACATTGTCCCCCTCTTAGTTTTGTTCGTCCCGAACAAGCACATCATCATTGTTTCCGTGGTAACGATGCAGGCGATCCACATTGACAATTTTCATTTTTGCTCTTGGTCCTCGTTGGATTCGAAAAACGACATCATTAATGCGCGTAAATACTTGGTAGAGACCTTCCCAGTCCTGCTGAAGCTTGGGCGATTATCGTATTCCTATTCTTTCTCTAAGATCCAACACGTAGTCCTCTTCGAATTTTGGGTCTTCAATAAGAAATCCGAATTTTAGCGCACTTGGGAGCCGGGCAGTTCGTCCAAATAGAATTTGGGATGGAGAGTATCCAGTTGTACTATGAACCATTCCGGTAGGCCATAAGAAATAAAGGAATTCGCCGATCCCAATCCTGTTGGTTCTCGTTCACGACTTTGGACAGATGTTCCTTCAAGGTTTTGTTAAATCGTTCTACCATTCCATCAGACTGTGGATGAAGAGGTGTTGTCCGTGTTTTCTTTAACCCGAGTGATGCGCATACTTCCTCGAATACCTTAAACTCGAAGTTTCACCCTTGGTCCGAATGCAATTCTATAGGCACCCCGAACCTGCAGACCCAGTGGTCCACTATCTGCTCTACAACGGTCTTAGCTTCTTGATTGGATATTGCAAACGCCTTTGGCCACTTGCTGAAGCAGTCCATGACAACAAGGATGTAACGGCTACCGTTTTCAGTTTCCGGGAACGGGCCTGTGATTTCAACGGTGATTCTTTCAAACGAGGCGCTCACGTTGTACTGGTGCATTTTACCTCGTGTTTTGACTTTGGGTCCCTTGCTAGCCGCGCATGTTGTGCACTTTCGACACCAGCTCTCCATATCGTTTTTTGCGCTTAGCCAATTAAAGCGTTCCCGTCCCTTTTTCAGTGTTTTGTTGATTCCCAAGTGCCCACCGGATATTCCATCATGCATTTCTCGTAGGATCTCCTCTACTTTCGATCGTGAAACCACAAGCTGCATCTTAAAGGATCTTCCATCCGGCATTTCCCATTTTCTCCGCAAAACACTATCTTTTACATGGAGAGAGTCCCACTGCGCCCAGTATGCCTTTTAAGTAGGACTTCTGTTGGAGATGTCTCTTGCATTTGGTTTTTCTTTTTTTTTTGGCTTCGATTTTCTCCGGGTCAGTTCTTACTCCATTTGATATCACATGTCCCAAGTACTCCACCTCAGCTTTGAACAGAGCACATTTCTTTGGATTTAGTTTCAAATGTGGTGTTCGAAGTCTAGTAAACACATCCCTCAAGATCTCGCGATGTTCAGCGAACGTCTTTTCCACAACGATGACGTCATCCAAGTACACCAGGCAGGTTTCCCTTATCAGACCCTGTAACACACGTTCCATTAAACGCTCAAAGGTGGCTGGAGTGTTACACAAGCCAAATGGCATTACGGTAAACTGCCATAGTCCATTTCCCGTTGTGAAAGCGGTGTTTTCTTTGTCTTCCGGATGGATCCGTACCTGCCAGTAGCCACTTTTCAGATCGAGTGTGAAAAACCATTTTGCTCCAGAAAGGGTATCAAAGGTGTCATATATTCTAGGCAGAGGCTAGCCGTCCTTCTTGGTGACATCGTTGAGCCTCCGTTAATCTACGCAGCATCGAGTGCTGCCGTCCTTCTTTTTCACTAGTACAACGGGTGATGCCCATGGAGTTTTTGAGTTTTCGATTAGACCGTCTTCTCCATGGTCGATATCATCTCATCGACTTCCGCCTGTTTTGCCAATAGAAGTCTTCTAGCAGGTTGTCGGATCGGTCTGCTATCGCCAGTGCGGTGCTGTAATAGGTGTGTTCGACCATAGTCTCCATCCCGCGATGCAAATATATCAGTATTTCTTTTTAGAAACAGAGCTCGCTGATTCACTCCCAGATTTTGGCGATATGGCTGCAATGGGTACGCATCTTCCAATCACCTCTCCCTATCTGAGCTTGACAGCGTGTTTGTTTGGATTCATCAGCCTTGCCGGAACCATGGTTTTCTTTGGTTTTACTAAATTTTTTCCAGCGATAAAGCTTGGAAAGTTTTCCTTATCATCTGCTTCAACGAAATAGAATCAGTGGTTACCAGGATCACCCTCCAAACGCGTCCAAAGAACTGTCTCTGAAGATGGTGCTAGGACTTCATCTCTGCTTATAACTGCCCAAAGATTAACAGCGTTCTCGTTTCCGTATACCATAGGGATCTCAACGGTTCGATACCTTAACGATTGCATTCGAAGGTCTATGATTATCTCATGATACACAGAAATACAAGGTATATTCACTTTGGCTGATTTTGCGTGTGACGTCACATTCTTCTGGTTTTTGTTATTAGAGAGTGTAAATAAAGCTCAAGCTCTTGCTGCAGCGTGTAGTTTGCGAAACTTGGATGAAAGTCCTGGGGGCGTCGATTTCATCAACCAACTTCAGCCCCGCGAAATTTCCAGCCTACTGTTGATCAGAAGCTTGTCCAGCAGTGTGAGGGTTATTCCTGCCAGATGCTTCGTCATTCTGACTCCTCATTGCGCAATGTGGGCAGCTTACCTGTCTAGGTGGAGATCTGCATTGTCGCTGTAGGTGTCCTAGCTTGTTGCAATTCCAGCATCACATTTGACCTCGAGCAGTGTTCGGGTTTCGTCTTTCAATGTCGAGGCATAGACATGAGGACTCTAGCGTAGCCATTTCCCTTACGTGGTGGCTACCTTGCGAAGCTTGGTCTTCTGCTTCCATTGTCAGGGCAAATGCTAAAGCCTCAGCGAGCGTTTTCTTACCTGCCATTATTACAGCCATTTGTAGTTTTCCATCTGTTGCATCGGTTGCCACTTCGTTTATGATTTCCCTGTTGGTATTGGGATAAGACAAATTTGCCAAGCGCTCAATGTCAGCTTGCAATTGTTGTAGCGTTTCACCTCTTATCTGGACCCTTCGGTGCAACTGGACTCGGTAAATTTGCTGCATGTGGTCGTCGCCAAACCTCATCTCGATTGCCTTCACCATCGCATCATAATCATGATGTTTGTCTTCAGGAATGGTCTGCAGCAATTCGGAAGCTGTTTCTGAGCGCAAATGACTTGTCTTCGTTGTCCCAGTTGTTCGTCAATGCGGCAGCTTCGAACTGCCTTTTATAAATTGGACATGATGTTTGACCATCGAAGACAGGCGGCTGAATTTATTTTTTTCGTGGACCGTCGCTCGAATATTCCCGAAGTTTTTGCTTCCTCACAGAATCAACCTCCTTACCCAGATGTTCGTACTGTTGCTCTACAATTTCTTCTTGCTTTATAAACTTTTCTTCCAATTTTTCTATTTTGGCTTCAAATTTCTAATCTATTGTTTGAAGTCTTTTGTCGATCAGAACGTTCTGTGTATCGATTTTATCACTTAGTTGCTGCTGGAGAATTTCCAACAAATTCTTCTGCTCATTGTTTTGTTCGTCGAATTTACTTTCGAGAATGTTCTTTTGTTCGCTTAGTTGCTTCTGGAGAACTTCTAACGAATTCTTTTGCTATTTTTTTTTTCTTCGAGAACGTTCTTTTGTTTTTCGAATTTCAACAGAAGCAACTTCATGAAAGCAGGCATTTCATCGGCTGTACTTACTGTGCCTTCTCTCTCTGGTTCCTCGGCATCGAATAACATGATATCGGGGTCTCCACCATCCTGAGTGATAGCATTCTGAAGTCGGAGCAATAGTTCCTTTTTCAGCCCCGAAGTCTGAAGATTTCTTTTTCCTAATTCTTCTTTCAACTCAGCTGTTGTCAATTGTTCTAATTTGCGACCCATTTTATATAACCGCTACACAATTTTCGCGACACAGTCAGTTTTAGTTTAATATCTCTTCTAGAAAAATATTTTTCAAACACTATTTTCAACAAAAATATTCGCTATTCACAGTTTTATAGCACAATCAGTTCAATAGTTTCTGGAAAATTCCACTTTCACAATTATATGAGTCACCGACACTGTTTAAGAGAATGTCACCATGGAATTTTCTAGCACTTTACTGAGTTTTATCCCCAATTTCTTACACCAATTGAAGTTTTGGCCTGGGGTTCGACAAATAAAACTCAATCAAAACACCAAAATAATACAACAAATCTCTTTCTTTTATGAAACACAACGTCTTTCAGTTTAAATAACACCAAATTTAACTTATTCCACTTATTCACAATTTAAATACGTTTTTATAATTCAACACTTTTTATTTAATCTCAATTCAATCACTTTTTACTAACGCTTCCAGTTCTTAACAATTCCACTTTTGAAAATAAACTTCACTTTCAATGCCATATCCTCTTGTATTTATACAAATTTACAAGCTTCTGGAAGCTTGCGTCTGGTTCTGGCGCATTCTAAGCTTTCGGTACTAATTCGAGTCTCGAATTAGTAATTCACGTTAGATTTAGTACTCAGTCAAAGCATATTGCAAATATGTAGCATACTTTTAGGCGCATGGTTGGTGTACACAATAAAGGTTGGTAGTTGTCCACAATGAATCTCACAGATGTCGTTAATTTACAAACAAAATGTATCCTCCGAATATCTAATCATTTTGTTGCCACATCACAGTACTATCAAGATGGGTGTGTCACCTAGTGCCATCTAGTTTCGCTATCTCGCTATTTCGCATTGTAGACTTTTAGTCGGATGTATTCAACCCATATGCAATGTTTGAAAGAGACAGAACGGGAAAGATGTTTATAAAGTGAAAGCAGTCAGAAGAAAACAAACCATCGACACTTTTTTTCGTGCTGTTTTTAAATCATTTGCGTATCGCTGAAAACTGGTATTGAGGGATGACGAAATATTCACACAGGGAAGGAGTTTTTTTTTTTTATAATTAACGCACGCACAAGAGACTACTTCTTTCCCTTTTAATGTAACACACGGAATAGAGGGAGGGGAGAGATAGGAGGTGTCGATTAACATTGGTTTTGAATGTTTGCAGATCAAAATGGCAAGGGAAAATCTCGCCGGGTAAACTATTCCAAATTCGTGTCCTTCGGCTAAAAAAAGAATCCCTATATTTCACAGTACGTTCGAAATTGTGCTCAAGGGTGAACTGATGAGCATTCCTTGCGAGACGAGTACTACGGGAGAAACTTTTAAGGGGAGGAATGGAATAATCGGATTTTAATGAGCTTGACATACGGCACCGTTGCAATTGTACGTCCGAACGCAAAGGACGTGAATTATCGAACGAATGTGAAAAGCTGAGGGTAGAGTCGTCAGCAAAACAGTTAAGTGGATTTGAAGTAACAGACAGAAGATCATTTATAAAAATGAGCAAAAGAGTCGGAGACAGAACAGAGCCCTGGGGTACACCAGCACTTATTTTATGGGAATCAGACTTGAATCCGTCCAATACAACTTGTATTGAACTGTCCAGAAGATAGCTTTTAATCCAACGAACAAGAGTATTATCGATCCCAAAAGCACGCATTTTCGAAAAGAGGGTTTCATGCCAAACTCTATCAAATGCCTTGGAGATATCAAGAGCAATAATCTTACTTTCACCAAAGAGATGTAAAGATTTGTTCCACTGTTCGGTGAGATATGCCATCAGATCACCAGTGGAACGGTTACTGCGGAAGCCATTCTGACGGTCATGGAGAAGCTTTCGATCTTCGAGATATTCCTTAAGCTGACGGTTAATCAGTGTTCCCATGACCTTCGAAAGAAGGGATGTGTGTGCTATGGGTCGGTAGGAGGAGGACGAGGATGGATCACCTTTCTTAGGGATAGACTGGACAATTGCTGTTTTCCATCTTCTCGGAAAGATTCCAGAAGAGTAGGAGCGATGGAAAAGCTTACGCAGTGGCTTTGCCAGTGTGGAACAACACCTCTTCAGAAGAATCGGGGCTATACCATCCGGGCCAGCAGATTTGTGTATATCGAGATCTTTGAAAACTCTTGCTACTGTACGAGTGCGGAAAAAAATCTGTCCCATGGAAAAATTTACATTCTCAAGTACAGGAGGGGCAACGTTGCTATGCGGCAGCGTGGAGCTAGCAGCGAAATGGGCGGCGAGCAAGTTTGCCTTCTCTGAAGAGTAAACAATTGGTTTGTTACTGTCGATGAGCGTTGGAACCGAAGATGTTGAGGAGTTTTTAATATTTTTTACAAATGACCAAACATTTTTACTGCCTTTGGGACACTGCAGAATTTTTTGCCGTAATTTTTGGTCATGCAAAAATTTGGTTCTTTCAATAACGGAGTTGCATGAGTTTCTTGCTTGTTTGTGCTTTTTCCGATTTTCCTCTGTAGGGTTGGCTTTGTAAGAACGGAAACTTACTTCTTTGAGCCTGATAGCTTCTTTACACTCAGAATTAAACCAAGACTTTTCTTTAGGTTTGATGCTTTTTACTCTGTTAGGAATAAAAGCACGCATACCTAGAAGAATCACATTTGTGATCATTTCAGCACTGGCATCAATGTCACTATCGAGGAAGCATAGTGACCAGTTAAAGTTTCGGAAAAAAATATTCAGGCCGTCCCAGTTGGCTTTCTCGTATTGCCAAACGTTCCTGATGGGAAGTTTTTCTTTAAATGGATGGGTGGAGGATGAGAAATTAGCTGAAATGACACAATGGTCTGAAGTGCCAAATGGAGAAGTTACACTAATGGTATATTTATCAGGGTGAGAAGTTAGAAACAAGTCAAGAGTATGGGCGGCTTGCCCAGCAACATCCGGTATACGCGTTGGCACATCGATCAGTTTGGTAAGGTGATGTAACCCAGCAAAGAGCTCGACACACCTTCCTTCGGGTGTTGTCTGACCAAAATAGCGGAGCCAATTGGAATTGTGTACATTGAAATCGCCCGCAATAACGATTTCAGTGCGAAGACAAAGGGAAACAATTTTCGAGATGGAATCAGACAGTGCATCAAACTCGTTACAAGTCGAATTACTGTCAAGATTTGGACTCCTGTAATTAAAACAATAATGAATGACATGCTTGCGGACAGTGAATTTGAGCCATAAGAAGGTAAAGTCGGTGTTGGAACATTGCCCATATTGAAAGGATCTGGCAAGCAATATCATTCCTAACATAGACCACGAGACCATAATGGACAAAGAGTAATGGCACCAAGCTATACCCATGTAGAGCAAATTCTGATAAACCAGTATTTACTCCAACCTGGGTTTCACTTAATGCCAAAACAGCTGGCCTGTATTGAACAGTGTAGACGTGCACGTGAAAGAAATTCTTTCTTAGGCCGCGAACATTAGAATATACGACACGAAAATCACTTACCATTTAAAAATACATACTTACATACAAAACACAAAACCATGCACTGAAAATCCAAATTAATTTCTGCAATAAACAAACTGTCTTAGGTGTTATGCCCATTGCAGCTTGCATACAAAAAATCAATTTAAATATTCAGCACAATAAGACAAACTCAGATGCCCTTATCCATTTACCGCAAGCATTAGAAGGTCATACGATGCCTACAGTAGATAAGAAAGAGGCAGTTAAGCACAAAGGTCTTGGGACAGACAAGAGGATAATTTGCTATGCGAATCCGTTTTATTTATTTTTTTTCCACAGCGTGAATGGGCATCTTTTTCTTTCCTCCAACGACGTGAGTGGATATTATTTTATTCTTTTCTGCACACGCGAGGGTTTTTTTTCGGTTTCTCTAACGCGTGTGTATTAATATTTTTTTAAAACATTCGCAATAACAATGCGCAATAATTTTTTTTGACTTTTGGTTAATTATTTGTGCGCGCACCTCGACGTCCGACGCACTTTACGTCCGGCTTCTACCAGATTAAGATCGACAGTGTGAATTGTGATTTCAACGGTGATTCTTTCAAACGAGGCGCTCACGTTGTACTGGTGCATTTTGCCTCGTGTTTTGACTTTGGGTCCCTTGCTAGCCGCGCATGTTGTGCACTTTCGACACCAGCTCTTTACATCGTTTCTTGCGCTTAGCCAATTAAAGCGTTCCTGTACCTTTTCCAGTGTTTTGTTGATTCCCAAGTGCCCACTGGATACTCCATCATGCATTTCTCGTAGGATCTCCTCTACTTTCGATCGTGAAACCACAAGCTGCATCTTAAAGGATCTTCCATCCGGCATTTCCCATTTTCTCCGCAAAACACCATCTTTTACATGGAGAGAGTCCCACTGCGCCCAGTATGCCTTTAAAGTAGGACTTCTGTCGGAGATGTCTCCTGAATTTGGTTTTTCCATAGATTCCATCCATGCAAGAATTGGCTCGATGTTAGGGTCTTCTTTTTGTGCAGTACGAAGTTCATCGGCACTCCAACCATCTACAGGTTCGGCTCTTATTCTCTGAACAGAAATACCTTCGTCCTTTTCCTCTTTTCGCGCATAATGTTTTGAACTGGGCTCACAAGCGCGTCCGTATTGCAGTGCAGTCTTCCTTTGCGATGCTGTACTTCGAAGTCGTAAGTCCGCAATCGTTAAATCCATCTTGCTACTTGCCCCTAAGGATTTTTGAACTGTAGTAACTATTTTAAAGCGGCGTGATCGGTACGCAGGATTAATCTCTGTCCATACAGGTATTTATGGAAATGTTTTGTCACCAGTATCAGAGCAAGGAGTTCCCGTCTGGTAACACAGTAGTTTCTCTCTGGTCGCGACATAACTTAGCTAAAACAGGCTATCATTTTTACCTGTCCATCGTGTATCTGCGACAGAACTGCTCCAACACCCACGTTACTAGCATTCGCGTCCACAATAAATGTCTTGCCAGGTGTGGGGTAAGCTAGTATTGGTGCCTCACAAAGTCGCTGTTTTAGATGTTGAAAGCTTCTTTCGTACTCACCTGACCATTTAAATTGTTTACCCTTCTCAGTTAGCTGGTGCAGACACTTTGCGATTCCGGCAAAATCCCTCACAAACCTCCTGTAATATGTGGCGAGACCGAGAAAGCTCCTCAGCTGGTGTTTGTCAGCGGGATCTGGCCAATTTTTAACGGCTTCGATTTTCTCCGGGTCAGTTCTTACTCCATTTGATATCACATGTCCCAAGTACTCCACCTCAGCTTTGAACAGAGCACATTTCTTTGGATTGAGTTTCAAATGTAGTGTTCGAAGTCTAGTAAACACATCCCTCAAGTTCTCGCGATGTTCAGCGAACGTCTTTTCCACAACGATGACGTCATCCAAGTACACCAGGCAGGTTTCCCTTATCAGACCCTGTAACACACGTTCCATTAAACGCTCAAAGGTGGCTGGAGTGTTACACAAGCCAAATGACATTACGGTAAACTGCCATAGTCCATTTCCCGTTGTGAAAGCGGTGTTTTCTTTGTCTTCCGGATGGATCCGTACCTGCCAGTAGCCACTTTCCAGATCGAGTGTGGAAAACCATTTTGCTCCAGAAAGGGTATCAAAGGTGTCATCTATTCTAGGCAGAGGCTAGCCGTCCTTCTTGGTGACATCGTTGAGCCTCCGTTAATCTACGCAGCATCGAGTGCTGCCGTCCTTCTTTTTCATTAGTACAACGGGTGATGCCCATGGAGTTTTTGAGTTTTCGATTAGACCGTCTTTTTCCATGGTCGATATCATCTCATCGACTTCCGCCTGTTTTGCCAATGGAAGTCTTCTAGCATGTTGTCGGATCGGTCTGCTATCGCTGGTGTCTATACGGTACTATACTAGGTGTGTTCGACCATAGTCTATATCCTGCGATGCAAATTTTTCAGTAAACTCACCAATGAGATTTTCGGCTATGGTTTTCTGCTCCGGATTTAGCTCACAGTTCCGGGGATAGCTTTGCATACCTCGGCCAATTTCTTTGCAGAAACAGGGCTCGCTGATTCACTCCCAGATGTTGGCGATATAGCTGCAATGGGTACGCATCTTCCAATCACCTCTCCTTGTCTAAGCTTGACGGAGTGTTTGTTCGGATTCATCAGCCTTACCGGAACCATGTTTTTCTTTGGTTCTACTAATTTTTTTCCAACGATATAGCTTGGAAAGTCTTCTTTATCATCTGTTTCAACGAAATAGAATCGGTGGTTCCCAGGTTCACACTCCAAACGCGTCCAAAGAACTGTCTGTGAAGATGGTGGTAGGACTTCATCTCTGCTTATAACCGCCCGAAGATTAACAGCGTTCTCGTTTCCGTATACCATAGGGATCTCAAGGGTTTGATATCTTAACCCTTGCATTCGAAGGTCTATGATTATCTCATGTGCCTTCATGAAATCCACTTCTATGATGCATTCGTCGCATATTTCGGCTATTAATAATGCATGTGAGAAGGTTAACCCTGCCAGTTGTATCTTTAGAAATACATCTCCGTATACTTTTGCTGCTTCTCCGGTAGCTATCTTCAGAGTGTAGCAGCTGGTGTTATGTAGCCAGGACGTCTGAACAAGGTCTCTTCTTATTATGGGAGCTGTGGCACCCGTGTCGATAGTGGCAACACATTTTCGGTTTCTGATGACTGTCTCCACTGTCAAGCTCTTGCTGCAGCGTGTAGTTTTCGAAACTTGTATGATGGTCCTGGGGGCGTCGATTTCATCAACCAACTTCAGCCCCGCGAATTTTTCCGCCTGCTGTTGATCAGAAGCTTGTCCAGCAGTGTGAGTGTTATTCCTGCCAGATGCTTCGTCATTCTGACTCCTCATTGCGCAATGTGGGCAGCTTACCTGTCTAGGTGGAGATCTGCATTGTCGCTGTAGGTGTCCTAGCTTGTTGCAATTCCAGCATCACATTTGACCTCGAGCAGTGTCCGGGTTTCGTCTTTCAATGTCGAGGCATTGACATGAGGACTCTAGCGTAGCCATTTCCCTTACGTGGTGGCTACCTTGCGAAGCTTGGTCTGCTGCTTCCATTGTCAGGGCAAATGCTAAAGCCTCAGCGAGCGTTTTCTTACCTGCCATTCTTACAGCCATTTGTAGTTTTCCATCTGCAAGTGCATAAGTGAACGCATCGGTTGCCACTTCGTTTATGATTTCCCTGCTGGTATTGGGATAAGACAAATTTGCCAAGCGCTCAATGTCAGCTTGCAATTGTTGTAGCGTTTCACCTCTTGTATGGACCCTTCGGTGCAACTGGACTCGGTCGTCGCCAAACTTCATCTCGATTGCCTTCACCATCGCATCATAATCATGATGTTTGTCTTCAGGAATGGTCTGCAGCAATTCGGCAGCTGTTCCTCTGAGCGCAAATGACTTGTCTTCGTTGTCCCAGTTGTTCGTCAATGCGGCAGCTTTGAACTGCCTTTTATAAATTGGCCATGATGTTTGACCATCGAAGACAGGCGGCTGCATTTCTTTTCTTCGTGGACCGTGGCTTGAATACTCCCGAAGTTTCTGCTTCCTCAGAGCATCAACATCCTTAGCCAGATGTTCGTACTGTTGCTCTACAATTTCTTCTTGCTTTATAAAGTTTTCTTCCAATTTTTCTATTTTGGCTTCAAATTTCTAATCTATTGTTTGAAGTCTTTTGTCGATCAGAACGTTCTGTGTATCGATTTTATCACTTAGTTGCTGCTGGAGAATTTCCAACAAATTCTTCTGCTCATTCTTTTGTTCGTCGAATTTACTTTCGAGAATGTTCTTTTGTTCGCTTAGTTGCTTCTGGAGAACTTCTGACGAATTCTTTTGCTAATTTTTTTTTCTTCGAGAACGTTCTTTTGTTCTTCGAATTTCAACAGAAGCAACTTCATGAAAGCAGGCATTTCATCGGCTGTACTTACTGTGCCTTCTCTCTCTAGTTCCTCGGCATCGAATAACATGATATCGGGGTCTCCACCATCCTGAGTGATAGCATTCTGAAGTCGGAGCAATAGTTCCTTTTTCAGCCCCGAAGTCTGAAGATTTCTTTTTCCTAATTCTTCTTTCAACTCAGCTGTTGTCAATTGTTCTAATTTGCGACGCATTTTATGTAACCGATACACAATTTTCGCGTCACAGTCAGTTTTATTTCAATATCTCTTCTAGAAAAATATTTTTCAAACACTATTTTTAACAAAAATATGCACTATTCATAATTTTATAGCACAATAAGTTCAATAGTTTCTGGAAAATTCCACTTTCACAATTATATGAGTCACCGACACTATTTAGAAAATGTCACCGTGGAATTTTCTAGCACTTTACTGAGTTTTATCCCCAATTTCTGACACCAATGTGAAGTTTTGGCCTGGGGTTCGACAAATAAAACTCAATCAAAATTCCAAAATAATACAACAACTCTCTTTATTTTATGAAACACAACGTCTTTCAGTTTAAATAACACCAAATTTAACTTATTCCACCTATTCACAATTCAAATACGTTTTTATAATTCAACACGTTTTATTTAATCTCATTTCAATAACTTTTTACTAACGCTTCCAGTTCCTAACAATTCCACTTTTGAAAATAAACTTCACTTTCAATGCCATCTACTCTTGTATTTAATTGTATTTAGTAATTCAAGTTCGATTTAGTACTCAGGCAAAACATATTGCAAATATGTAGCATACTTTTAGGGGCATGATTGTTGTACACAATAAAGGTTGGTAGTTGTACACAATGAATTTCACAGATGTTGTTAATTTACAAACAAAATGTATCCTCCGAATATTTAATCATTTTGTTGTCACATCACATTGTCCCCCTCTTAGTTTTGTTCGTCCCGAACAAGCACATCATCATTGTTTCCGTGGTAACGATGCAGGCGATCCACATTGACAATTTTCATTTTTGCTCTTGGTCCTCGTTGGATTCGAAAAACGACATCATTAATGCGCGTAAATACTTGGTAGAGACCTTCCCAGTCCTGCTGAAGCTTGGGCGATTATCGTATTCCTATTCTTTCTCTAAGATCCAACACGTAGTCCTCTTCGAATTTTGGGTCTTCAATAAGAAATCTGAATTATAGCGCACTTGGGAGCCGGGCAGTTCGTCCAAATAGAATTTGGGATGGAGAGTATCCAGTTGTACTATGAACCATTCCGGTAGGCCATAAGAAATAAAGGAATTCGCCGATCCCAATCCTGTTGGTTCTCGTTCGCGACTTTGGACAGATATTCCTTCAAGGTCTTGTTAAATCGTTCTTCCATTCTATCAGACTGTGGATGAAGAGGTGTTGTCCTTATTTTCTTTAACCCGAGTGATGCGCATACTTCCTGGAATACCTTAAACTCGAAATTCCGCCTTGGTCGGAATGCAATTCCATAGGCACCTGCAGACCCAGTGGTCCACTATCTGCTCAACAACGGTCTTAGCTTCTTGATTGGGTATTGCAAACGCCTTTGGCCACTTCCTGAAGTAGTCCATGACAACAAGGATGTAACGGCTACCGTTTTCAGTTGCCGGGAACGGGCCTGTGAATTCAACGGTGATTCTTTCAAACGAGGCGCTCACGTTGTACTGGTGCATTTTACCTCGTGTTTTGACTTTGGGTCCCTTGCTAGCCGTGAATGTTGTGCACTTTCGACACCAGCTCTTTACATCGTTTCTTGCGCTTAGCCAATTAAAGCGTTCCTGTACCTTTTCCAGTGTTTTGTTGATTCCCAAGTGCCCACTGGATACTCCATCATGCATTTCTCGTAGGATCTCCTCTACTTTCGATCGTGAAACCACAAGCTGCATCTTAAAGGATCTTCCATCCGGCATTTCCCATTTTCTCCGCAAAACCCCATCTTTTACGTGGAGAGAGTCCCACTGCGCCCAGTATGCCTTTAAAGTAGGACTTCTGTCGGAGATGTCTCTTGCATTTGGTTTTTCCATAGATTCCATCCATGCAAGAATTGGCTCGATGTTAGGGTCTTCTTTTTGTGTATTACGAAGTTCATCGTCACTCCAACCCTCTACTCTCTGTACTTCGAAGTCGTAAGTCCGCAATCGTTCAATCCATCTTGCTACTTGCCCCTAAGGATTTTTGAACTGTAGTAACTATTTTAAAGCGGCGTGATCGGTACGCAGGATTAATCTCTGTCCATACAGGTATTTATGGAAATGTTTTGTCACCAGTATCAGAGCAAGGAGTTCCCGTCTGGTAACACAGTAATTTCTCTCTGGTCGCGACATAACTTAGCTAAAACAGGCTACCATTTTTACTTGTCCATCGTGTATCTGCGACAGAACTGTTCCAACACCCACGTTACTAGCATTCGCGTCCACAATAAATGTCTTGCCAGGTGTGGGGTAAGCTAGTATTGGTGCCTCACAAAGTCGCTGTTTTAGATGTTGAAAGCTTCTTTCGTACTCACCTGACCATTTAAATTGTTTACCCTTCTCAGTTAGCTGGTGCAGACACTTTGCGATTCCGGCAAAATCCCTCACAAACCTCCTGTAATATGTGGCGAGACCGAGAAAGCTCCTCAGCTGGTGTTTGTCGGCGAGATCTGGCCAATTTTTAACGGTTTAGATTTTCTCCGGGTCAGTTCTTACTCCATTTGATATCACATGTCCCAAGTATTCCACCTCAGCTTTGAACAGAGCACATTTCTTTGGATTTAGTTTCAAATGTGGTGTTCGAAGTCTAGTAAACACATCCCTCAAGTTCTCGCGATGTTCAGCGAACGTCTTTTCCACAACGATGACGTCATCCAAGTACACCAGGCAGGTATCCCTTATCAGACCCTGTAACACACGTTCCATTAAACGCTCAAAGGTGGCTGGAGTGTTACACAAGCCAAATGACATTACGGTAAACTGCCATAGTCCATTTCCCGTTGTGAAAGCGGTGTTTTCTTTGTCTTCCGGATGGATCCGTACCTGCCAGTAGCCACTTTTCAGATCGAGTGTGGAAAACCATTTTGCTCCAGAAAGGGTATCAAAGGTGTCATCTATTCTAGGCAGAGGCTAGCCGTCCTTCTTGGTGACATCGTTGAGCCTCCGTTAATCTACGCAGCATTGAGTGCTGCCGTCCTTCTTTTTCACTAGTACAACGGGTGATGCCCATGAAGTTTTTGAGTTTTCGATTAGACCGTCTTTATTCCATGGTCGATATCATCTCATCGACTTCCGCCTGTTTTGCCAATGGAAGTCTTCTAGCAGGTTGTCGGATCGGTCTGCTATCGCTGGTGTCTATGCGGTGCTGTAATAGGTGTGTTCGACCATAGTCTCCATCCCACGATGCAAATATATCAGTATTTCTTTTTAGAAACAGAGCTCGCTGATTCACTCCCAGATTTTGGCGATATGGCTGCAATGGGTACGCATCTTCCAATCACTTCTCCTTGTCTGAGCTTGACGGAGTGTTTGTTCGGATTCATCAGCCTTACCGGAATTATGTTTTTCTTTGGTTCTACTAAATTTTTTCCAACGATATAGCTTGGAAAGTCTTCTTTATCATCTGTTTCAACGAAATAGAATCGGTGGTTCCCAGGATCACCCTCCAAACGCTTCCAAAGAACTGTGTCTGAAGATGGTGGAAGGACTTCATCTCTGCTTATAACCACCCGAAGATTAACAGTTCGATACCTTAACACTTGCATTCGAAGGTCTATGATTATCTCATGTGCCTTCATGAAATCCACTTCTATGATGCATTCGTCGCATATGTCGGCTATTAAGAATGCATGTGAGAAGGTTAACCCTGCCAGTTGTATCTTTTGAAATACATTCCCGTATACTTTTGCTGCTTCTCCGGTAGCTGTCTTCAGAGTGTAGCAGCTGGTGTTATGTAGCCAGGACGTCTGAACAAGGTCTCTTCTCATTATGGGAGCTGTGGCACCCGTGTCGATAGTGGCAACACATTTTCGATTTCTGATGACTGTCTCCACTGTCAAGCTCTTGCTGCAGCGTGTAGTTTTCGAAACTTGTATGATGGTCCTGGGGGCGTCGATTTCATCAACCAACTTCAGCCCCGCGAATTTTTCTGCCTGCTGTTGATCAGAAGCTTGTCCAGCAGTGTGAGTGTTATTCCTGCCAGATGCTTCGTCGTTCTGACTCCTCATTGCGCAATGTGGACAGCTTACCTGTCTAGGTGGAGATCTGCATTGTCGCTGTAGGTGTCCTAGCTTGTTGCAATTCCAGCATCACATTTGACCTCGAGCAGTGTTCGGGTTTCGTCTTTCAATGTCGAGGCATTGACATGAGGACTCTAGCGTAGCCATTTCCCTTACGTGGTGGCTACCTTGCGAAGCTTGGTCTGCTGCTTCCATTGTCAGGGCAAATGCTAAAGCCTCAGCGAGCGTTTTCTTACCTGCCATTCTTACAGCCATTTGTAGTTTTCCATCTGCAAGTGCATAAGTAAACGCATCGGTTGCCACTTCGTTTATGATTTCCCTGCTGGTATTGGGATAAGACAAATTTGCCAAGCGCTCAATGTCAGCTTGCAATTGTTGTAGCGTTTCACCTCTTGTATGGACCCTTCGGTGCAACTGGACTCGGTCGTCGCCAAACTTCATCTCGATTGCCTTCACCATCGCATCATAATCATGATGTTTGTCTTCAGGAATGGTCTGCAGCAATTCGGCAGCTGTTCCTCTGAGCGCAAATGACTTGTCTTCGTTGTCCCAGTTGTTCGTCAATGCGGCAGCTTTGAACTGCCTTTTATAAATTGGCTATGATGTTTGACCATCGAAGACAGGCGGCTGCATTTCTTTTCTTCGTGGACCGTGGCTTGAATACTCCCGAAGTTTCTGCTTCCTCAGAGAATCAACCTCCTTAGCCAGATGTTCGTACTGTTGCTCTACAATTTCTTCTTCCTTTATAAAGTTTTCTTCCAATTTTTCTATTTTGGCTTCAAATTTCTAATCTATTGTTTGAAGTCTTTTGTCGATCAGAACGTTCTGTGTATCGATTTTATCACTTAGTTGCTGCTGGAGAATTTCCAACAAATTCTTCTGCTCATTCTTTTGTTCGTCGAATTTACTTTCGAGAATGTTCTTTTGTTCGCTTAGTTGCTTCTGGAGAACTTCTAACGAATTCTTTTGCTATTTTTTTTTTTTCTTCGAGAACGTTCTTTTGTTCTTCGAATTTCAACAGAAGCAACTTCATGAAAGCAGGCATTTCATCGGCTGTACTTACTGTGCCTTCTCTCTCTAGTTCCTCGGCATCGAATAACATGATATCGGGGTCTCCACCATCCTGAGTGATAGCATTCTGAAGTCGGAGCAATAGTTCCTTTTTCAGCCCCGAAGTCTGAAGATTTCTTTTTCCTAATTCTTCTTTCAACTCAGCTGTAGTCAATTGTTCTAATTTGCAACGCATTTTATGTAACCGATACACAATTTTCGCGTCACAGTCAGTTTTATTTCAATATCTCTTCTAGAAAGATATTTTTCAAACACTATTTTTAACAAAAATATGCACTATTCACAATTTTATAGCACAATAAGTTCAATAGTTTCTGGAAAATTCCACTTTCACAATTATATGAGTCACCGACACTATTTTAGAAAATGTCACCGTGGAATTTTCTAGCACTTTACTGAGTTTTATCCCCAATTTCTGACACCAATGTGAAGTTTTCGCCTGGGGTTCGATAAATAAAACTCAATCAAAATTCCAAAATAATACAACAACTCTCTTTATTTTATGAAACACAACGTCTTTCAGTTTAAATAACATCAAATTTAACTTATTCCACCTATTCACAATTCAAATACGTTTTTATAATTCAACACGTTTTATTTAATCTCATTTCAATAACTTTTTACTAACGCTTCCAGTTCCTAACAATTCCACTTTTGAAAATAAACTTCACTTTCAATGCCATCTACTCTTGTATTTAATTGTATTTAGTAATTCAAGTTCGATTTAGTACTCAGGCAAAACATATTGCAAATATGTAGCATACTTTTAGGGGCATGATTGTTGTACACAATAAAGGTTGGTAGTTGTACACAATGAATCTCACAGATGTTGTTAATTTACAAACAAAATGTATCCTCCGAATATTTAATCATTTTGTTGTCACATCACATTGTCCCCCTCTTAGTTTTGTTCGTCCCGAACAAGCACATCATCATTGTTTCCGTGGTAACGATGCAGGCGATCCACATTGACAATTTTCATTTTTGCTCTTGGTCCTCGTTGGATTCGAAAAACGACATCATTAATGCGCGTAAATACTTGGTAGAGACCTTCCCAGTCCTGCTGAAGCTTGGGAGATTATCGTATTCCTATTCTTTCTCTAAGATCCAACACGTAGTCCTCTTCGAATTTTGGGTCTTCAATAAGAAATCCGAATTTTAGCGCACTTGGGAGCCGGGCAGTTCGTCCAAATAGAATTTGGGATGGAGAGTATCCAGTTGTACTATGAACCATTCCGGTAGGCCATAAGAAATAAAGGAATTCGCCGATCCCAATCCTGTTGGTTCTCGTTCGCGACTTTGGACAGATATTCCTTCAAGGTCTTGTTAAATCGTTCTTCCATTCTATCAGACTGTGGATGAAGAGGTGTTGTCCTTATTTTCTTTAACCCGAGTGATGCGCATACTTCCTGGAATACCTTAAACTCGAAATTCCGCCTTGGTCGGAATGCAATTCCATAGGCACCTGCAGACCCAGTGGTCCACTATCTGCTCAACAACGGTCTTAGCTTCTTGATTGGGTATTGCAAACGCCTTTGGCCACTTCCTGAAGTAGTCCATGACAACAAGGATGTAACGGCTACCGTTTTCAGTTGCCGGGAACGGGCCTGTGAATTCAACGGTGATTCTTTCAAACGAGGCGCTCACGTTGTACTGGTGCATTTTACCTCGTGTTTTGACTTTGGGTCCCTTGCTAGCCGTGAATGTTGTGCACTTTCGACACCAGCTCTTTACATCGTTTCTTGCGCTTAGCCAATTAAAGCGTTCCTGTACCTTTTCCAGTGTTTTGTTGATTCCCAAGTGCCCACTGGATACTCCATCATGCATTTCTCGTAGGATCTCCTCTACTTTCGATCGTGAAACCACAAGCTGCATCTTAAAGGATCTTCCATCCGGCATTTCCCATTTTCTCCGCAAAACCCCATCTTTTACGTGGAGAGAGTCCCACTGCGCCCAGTATGCCTTTAAAGTAGGACTTCTGTCGGAGATGTCTCTTGCATTTGGTTTTTCCATAGATTCCATCCATGCAAGAATTGGCTCGATGTTAGGGTCTTCTTTTTGTGTATTACGAAGTTCATCGTCTCTCCTCTACTCTCTGTACTTCGAAGTCGTAAGTCCGCAATCGTTCAATCCATCTTGCTACTTGCCCCTAAGGATTTTTGAACTGTAGTAACTATTTTAAAGCGGCGTGATCGGTACGCAGGATTAATCTCTGTCCATACAGGTATTTATGGAAATGTTTTGTCACCAGTATCAGAGCAAGGAGTTCCCGTCTGGTAACACAGTAATTTCTCTCTTGTCGCGACATAACTTAGCTAAAACAGGCTACCATTTTTACTTGTCCATCGTGTATCTGCGATAGAACTGCTCCAACACCCACGTTACTAGCATTCGCGTCCACAATAAATGTCTTGCCAGGTGTGGGGTAAACTAGTATTGGTGCCTCACAAAGTCGCTGTTTTAGATGTTGAAAGCTTCTTTCGTACTCACCTGACCATTTAAATTGTTTCCCCTTCCCAGTTAGCTGGTGAAGACACTTTGCGATTCCGGCAAAATCCCTCACAAACCACCTGTAATATGTGGCGAGACCGAGAAAGCTCCTCAGCTGGTGTTTGTCGGCGGGATCTGGTCAATTTTTAACGGCTTAGATTTTCTCCGGGTCAGTTCTTACTCCATTTGATATCACATGTCCCAAGTACTCCACCTCAGCTTTGAACAGAGCACATTTCTTTGGATTTAGTTTCAAATGTGGTGTTCGAAGTCTAGTAAACACATCCCTCAAGTTCTCGCGATGTTCAGCGAACGTCTTTTCCACAACGATGACGTCATCCAAGTACACCAGGCAGGTATCCCTTATCAGACCCTGTAACACACGTTCCATTAAACGCTCAAAGGCAGCTGGAGTGTTACACAAGCCAAATGACATTACGGTAAACTGCCATAGTCCATTTCCCGTTGTGAAAGCGGTGTTTTCTTTGTCTTCCGGATGGATCCGTACCTGCCAGTAGCCACTTTTCAGATCGAGTGTGGAAAACCGTTTTGCTCCAGAAAGGGTATCAAAGGTGTCATCTATTCTAGGCAGAGCCTAGCCGTCCTTCTTGGTGACATCGTTGAGCCTCCGTTAATCTACGCAGCATCGAGTGCTGCCGTCCTTCTTTTTCACTAGTACAACGGGTGATGCCCATGGAGTTTTTAAGTTTTCCATGGTCGATATCATCTCATCGACTTCCGCCTGTTTTGCCAATGGAAGTCTTCTAGCAAGTTGTCGGATCGGTCTGCTATCGCTGGTGTCTATGCGGTGCTGTAATAGGTGTGTTCGACCATAGTCTCCATCCCACGATGCAAATATATCAGTATTTCTTTTTAGAAACAGAGCTCGCTGATTCACTCCCAGATTTTGGCGATATGGCTGCAATGGGTACGCATCTTCCAATCACCTCTCCTTGTCTGAGCTTGACGGAGTGTTTGTTCGGATTCATCAGCCTTACCGGAATTATGTTTTTCTTTGGTTCTACTAAATTTTTTCCAACGATATAGCTTGGAAAGTCTTCTTTATCATCTGTTTCAACGAAATAGAATCGGTGGTTCCCAGGATCACCCTCCAAACGCTTCCAAAGAACTGTGTCTGAAGATGGTGGAAGGACTTCATCTCTGCTTATAACCACCCGAAGATTAACAACGTTCTCGTTTCCGTATACCATAGGGATCTCAACGGTTCGATACCTTAACACTTGCATTCGAAGGTCTATGATTATCTCATGTGCCTTCATGAAATCCACTTCTATGATGCATTCGTCGCATATGTCGGCTATTAAGAATGCATGTGAGAAGGTTAACCCTGCCAGTTGTATCTTTAGAAATACATCTCCGTATACTTTTGCTGCTTCTCCGGTAGCTGTCTTCAGAGTGTAGCAGCTGGTGTTATGTAGCCAGGACGTCTGAACAAGGTCTCTTCTCATTATGGGAGCTGTGGCACCCGTGTCTATAGTGGCAACACATTTTCGGTTTCTGATGACTGTCTCCACTGTCAAGCTCTTGCTGCAGCGTGAAGTTTGCGAAACTTGGATGAAAGTCCTGGGACCGTCGATTTCATCAACCAACTTCAGCCCCGCGAATTTTTCCGCCTGCTGTTGATCAGAAGCTTGTCCAGCAGTGTGAGTGTTATTCCTGCCAGATGCTTCGTCATTCTGACTCCTCATTGCGCAATGTGGGCAGCTTACCTGTATAGGTGGAGATCTGCATTGTCGCTGTAGGTGTCCTAGCTTGTTGCAATTCCAGCATCTCATTTGACCTCGAGCAGTGTTCGGGTTTCGTCTTTCAATGTCGACGCGTTGACATGGGCACTCTACCGTAGCCATTTCCCTTACGTGGTGGCTACCTTGCGAAGCTTGGTCTGCTGCTTCCATTGTCAGGGCAAATGCTAAAGCCTCAGCGAGCGTTTTCTTACCTGCCACTATTACAGCCATTTGTAGTTTTCCATCTGCAATGGCATAAGTGAACGCATCGGTTGCCACTTCGTTTATGATTTCCCTGCTGGTATTGGGATAAGACAAATTTGCCAAGCGCTCAATGTCTGCTTGCAATTGTTGTAGCGTTTCACCTCTTGTCTGGACCCTTCGGTGCAACTGGACTCGGTAAATTTGCTGCATGTGGTCGTCGCCAAACCTCATCTCGATTGCCTTCACCATCGCATCATAATCATGATCTTTGTCTTCAGGAATGGTCTGCAGCAATTCGGCAGCTGTTTCTGAGCGCAAATGACTTGTCTTCGTTGTCCCAGTTGTTCGTTAATGCGGCAGCTTCGAACTGCCTTTTATTAATTGGCCATGATGTTTGACCATCGAAGACAGGCGGCTGCATTTCTTTTTTTCGTGGACCGTCGCTCGAATATTCCCGAAAATTTTGCTTCCTCACAGAATCAACCTCCTTAGCCAGATGTTCGTACTGTTGCTCTACACTTTCTTTTTGCTTTATAAAGTTTTCTTCCAATTTTTCTATTTTGGCTTCAAATTTCTAATCTATTGTTTGAAGTCTTTTGTCGATCAGAACGTTCTGTGTATCACTTAGTTGCTGCTGGAGAATTTCCAACAAATTCTTCTGCTCATTCTTTTGTTCGTCGAATTTACTTTCGAGAATGTTCTTTTGTTCGCTTAGTTGCTTCTGGAGAACTTCTAACGAATTCTTTTGCTAATTTTTTTTTTCTTCGAGAACGTTCTTTTGTTCTTCGAATTTCAACAGAAGCAACTTCATGAAAGCAGGCATTTAATGGGCTGTACTTACTGTGCCTTCTCTCTCTGGTTCTTCGGCATCGAATAACATGATATCGGGGTCTCCACCATCCTGAGTGATAGCATTCTGAAGTCGGAGCAATAGTTCCTTTTTCAGCCCCGAAGTCTGAAGATTTCTTTTTCCTAATTCTTCTTTCACCTCAGCTGTTGTCAATTGTTCTAATTTGCGACCCATTTTATATAACCGATACACAATTTTCGCGACACAGTCAGTTTTATTTTAATATCTCTTCTAGAAAAATATTTTTCAAACACTATTTTTAACAAAAAATATTCGCTATTCACAGTTTTATAGCACAATAAGTTCAATAGTTTCTGGAAAATTCCACTTTCACAATTAAATGAGTCACCGACACTGTTTTAGAAAATGTCACCATGGAATTTTCTAGCACTTAACTGAGTTTTATCTCCAATTCCTGACACCAATGTGAAGTTTTGGCCTGGGGTTCGACAAATAAAACTCAATCAAAACTCCAAAATAATACAACAAATCTCTTTATTTTATGAAACACAACGTCTTTCAGTTTAAATAACACCAAATTTAACTTATGCCACTTATTCACAATTTAAATACGTTTTTATAATTCAACACTTTTTATTTAATCTCAATTCAATCACTTTTTACAATTTTCCAACTCAAATTTATTTTTTGCAGACTAACAAAATTGATATAATAATCAAACATGGTAAGCATGTTGTGATAATCTGCTTTAATTATTTAATATTAAAGACTTGTTTTCCTCATTATTTTATGCCAACAATCTCAATCAACAATCTAAATCAACTCTTTTCTATATTAACTCAACTCTTGCATGAGCGCTTTTATTATTACATATCAGTTACATGAGCAAACTAACAGTCACCGCTGCTACACCTCCCTTTCTTTTGTAGATCACAACAATGATATTTGACTGAGAGGTCAAAGTCATTCTACCGGCCTGGTACTTTTCTTAGACGCATTGGACGAGATGTTTTTTTCCGCTGTCATTATTTGAGAACTGCAATGGGCTTCATTATCTTCTGGAATAGCTAAGCTGTCCGAAGCTGATGTTGATAACGGCAACACTTTCTTTACGTGGGTGATGTTCCTGTCAACACTTGTCGAAGTTAATGCTTAATCCAATTTGACCACAACTCTCGTTTTCATACGCAGTACCACAAATATTTGATCCTACTTTGGAGTCACCATTCAGTTTTGAAGAACTTTTTGAGGTGTTAAGCAAAGCTAAACAAAAAAAAGCACCAGGAGAAGATAGAATATCATATGAGTTTTTTAAAAATGCTACCAACAATTTTCTAGAAAAAGTTCTTAATTCTCTTAATTGTATCTATGAAGAAGGAAAGGTACCCGCAGAATTCCAAAATTCAATAATATTTCCTATATTAAAAAAATGATGCTTTCGACTGTCAAGTTTTGAATGGAAGTTGTGATGGAGATTTACGTGGAGAATATACTTTTCTTAGGGGAACATCATGCTATGTTATAGATTACTGCTTCGCAATTGGTGGCTGGCATAACCTGATTTCGGATTTTCGAATTGGAAAGCAGATTTTCTCGGACCATATGCCCTTAGAGGTTACATTCGAATTGGCAAATAATGGAATTTTTTCGAATACAAACAAGCTTAATCTCTTACCGAAATTATTTTGGAATGACAGAATGTCAAATACTTACCAAGCTATTTTAAACCTTGAACTCCTACATCCTATATAACAGTCGAAGCTACACCGAGTATCGATAAACTTACATACATAATTAAAAAAGCCGCCCCAAGTCCACCGAAATTTAGAGGAAATAACTGGAAAAGTAACCAAAAGTGGTTCGACAAAGACTGCATGTTGGCAAGAACCAAGTCTTTTGTTTTTCTTAAATTGCTAAGGAGATACAACAATAATATTTTCAAAAGTCTATACGCTAAGGCTGTCAAAGAATTTAAAAACATCTGCTATGCCAAAAAATTAGAGAACGAGCAACAGAACATATCAATGATAAATAGTAGCAGATCCTCATCAGACTTTTGGAAAGCAGTCAAACTCTTAAATGGAAGAAAAAACCGAATTGCAACTGGCCTTCAATCACACGAATTATGCACACACTTTAGAACTCTCTTAAATAGTCCACAGATTTTTCCCAGGATTCAGTATGCGGAACCTCAATTATTTGACGATCATCTTGATCAACCATTTGACCTTGCGGAAATTCTTCAAGTGATCAAAAATGCAAATAGCAACAAAGCCCCAGGAGAAGACGGAATTCCTTTTGAATTCTTCAAAAATTGTACCGTAGAATTTGCTCAAGCCCTTACGAAAGAATTTAACCAACTGTTTGAGTGTGCAGATTTTCCACAGAGTTTCAAAAAATCAATCATATACCCACTTCATAAAAAAGGAGATTTTTCGAACCCAGGAAATTATAGAGGTATATCCTTCCTGAATACTGCTTCTAAGTTATTTACAGCGCTAATATTCAAAAGACTTACAGACTGGATTAAAAACAAAAACATTCTGCATGAATTCCAAGCAGGCTTCAGAGAAAATTATTCGACGGTAGACCAGATTTTCACCTTGTTAAACATTGCACAAATATACCAGCAAAAGCACAAAAAACTGTACGCTCTATTTGTAGATTTCAAAGCAGCGTTCAACTCCATCCCACGTGAAGCACTCTTTTACAAGCTATTTAGGATGGGTATGAGCAGTAAAATAGTAAACGTCATAAGGGCACTTGTTAATCACTATGGAGTTAACGTAATGGCGATTGAAGATTGTAAAGATTGGATTAGACTTGCTTCTTATTGTCAGATTGCTCTTAAGTATAGAACAAGAATAATTGAAGAAAACTTTTAAATATTTTAATATTCTAAATTTTATTTTCCTTTTATAACATTTTTGTATCAGCACTTTTAATGTTAAAATGTTGTTGTCATTTCTCGGCAGACGGCTAAGCCATGCTTAAATGTACTTTATAAAAAAAAAACATTGTTTTGTAAATTTTATTAATGATTCAATAAAGTACCTTAATAATAAATAATAATAATAATGTTCCTGTCAAAAACAGTTTTATCTTCTTTCGTTACCTTTGATCCAGTTCGATTAAGAACGGTGAATTCGTAAGGCTGGAAAGGAGTATCTAATTTCCTTGACGGCTCAATATTTTTAGCTGGCACCGTATCCCCCACATCTATCGGGGGATCGTTTTGCATCTTCCCTTTCTTTTCCTTTCATTTTCTTTATACCATCTCTGTCTACGAAGTCTGTGTTTGGTGGGTCTGTTTCCAGATCATTTAAAGATGGTATTTTAGATCTTAAGGTTCTTCCACACATAAGCTCTGTAGGTGTTTTCCCTGTTGTTGCTTGGGGTGTAGTATAGTATAACATCAAATAATCCTTTAAATCGATTTCCAAGTACGCCCCAGAGCATGGCTTATTTTTAAGCGTTTGTTGGGGGATCTGTTTTGCCATTCTATTAATCCATTTGGTTGAGGCCAGTAAGGTATTGTAAAGTTATGCCTCTTAACTTGCAGTACACTTCAAATTCTTCACTTACAAATTGCTTTGCGTTATCCAGTGTTATTGTTCTTGGGTACCCTAATCGGATAAAAATATTTTCCAGTCCATTTATCGATACCCGGCTACCATAATTTGTCACGTGATTTTTTTTTCGTGTTCGTTTCTCCAGTATGACCCTCATGTGCCAATGTGAGTATGCAACGAATATCAGGACACTTGGAATGACTAATTTATTTCCTCGGACAAGTAAGTCATCAATTACAAACAAATGGCTTTGAAACGGTGCGTATTGCTTAGCTTCCGTTGCAAACAATTTCTAACAGCTGACAATTCCTGATCCGTTTTAGCTGTTTCTTCAATCTCCGATATATCTTTAGCAGCTGATTCTAAAATTGCCAAAACAAAAAGCCCACTGTCTCCACCAAACTCTTTGTCATCACCTTTGGTCGCTAATCTGGATAAGGGGTCCGTGATGTTTTCACTTCCTTTCTTGTATACTACAGGGTGCAGTCGGAGCACCCACCTTTCAATACGGGCACACGGTCTAGATGTAGAATTGAAAATTGCTAGCAAAGGACGGTGATCGGTTTCGACCTCAAATCGTCTACCCAGTATTTATATTGCAAATCTTAATACGGGCCAAACAAGGGCTAGGGCTTCTTTTTCCGACTGACAATAGCGCCGCTCAGTCTCTCTTAAACTTTTACTCGTATAACCAATAATTCTTGGACTAACCTCATCACCAGCATTCTTATATTGCACAAGAACTGATCCAACCCCATCTGGACCTGCATCTGCTATCAGGCGAGTCCGAAGGGAGTTGTCAAAAAAATTAAGAGTCTTCATGTCTGACAATACATTCTTTAATTTCTGAAATGTATTGTCATGTTCCATTTTCATATCAAATTTCACTTCGGATTTTATTAACTGACGCAAAGGGGAAGTAATTTGTGACAGATGAGGTATAAACCTGGCTAGATAGGTAACCAAACCCAAAATACTTTGTAGTTCTTCAGATGTTCGTGGAGTTCTGAATACTTTGATTGAAGATATTTTGTCCGTGGAAGGTCTTATACCTTCAGCCGATATTATGTGCCCCAGAAAAAACTATTATATACATTGAGAACTTGCATTTTGAGTGGTTCAACTAGATTCCATATTTCTTAAATTCTTTCAAAACATTATCCTGAGTTTTCCGAAGATCTTCTTTGGTAGTTCCAAATATGAAAATATCAGTGATGTAGTTTAAAGCATTTGGAATTTTCGACAACATTTGTTCGATGACGTTCTGGAACATCTCAGGAGCGAACGATAAATCAAACATCAGTCTCTTGTATCTAAACATTCCTTAATGTGTTATGAAAGTTGTGATATATCGACTTGACTCATCCAATTCGATCTGATGAAAAGCGTCGTTGATATCGAGTCTTGAAAAACATGTAGCGTCCTTGAGTCCATTAAGAAAATCCTCAAACGTTGGCATAAGATGATTTCCTCGTTTAATGGCCAGGTTCGCGCGTCTCATATCGACACATAATCCTAAATCACCATTGTCTTTCACAGTAACTACAAAGGGAGATGTCCACTCACTATATTTTGTGACTTCTTCTATTATATCCATGGTCAAAAGTGATTTGAGTTTATCTTCTATCTTGGCTTGTAGTGCACAAGGTGGACGTCTCGGGTGTTGCTGCACTGGTGTTACACTTTGATCGATTGGTATCTCTAGTTTCACTCCCTTCATTTTTGGAAAAGGACGTTTATCATTAGCCTTAATGTAATGAGTTATTCCTATACTACTTGGCAGCCCAATCTTAACAATGCCCAATTCTTTTGATGCTGTGTAGACATCGGTCGAGATCCATTTTGAACTACGTAAAACCTGGCATCAACCTCTATAACATGTCCGTAATCTTCAACGGACACAGTGGTATCAATAACCTCCACTACATTTAAAGGATCAGCTTTCTTGAGGTATCCTCTTAAATCATATTCTGATGCATTTTGTTTGTTGCTTATTTTAAAATGTTGTCGCTTCAGTTTTTCATAAGTTGCATCATCAATCAAATTTTTTTCTTGTTACCGAGTCAACCAGCACGTCAGTTAAAACGCCTCCTATACGAACTAAAACCATTTCATCTCGGTCATCTGTGTTGACTATGAAACAACAGTTATTGCTATTTGGGAAGATTTCCTCGACATGATTTACTTCCTGGAATTCGTTGCGCCTGTCAGTTACATTCACATCTGTTTTGCGTTTTCTATCTTTCAAATAAAGTTTTGTTTGGCATTTTATCTCAAAATGATTTGGCTTCCTATACCTTCTGCATTCTTTGCCAAGTGCTGGACAAAGCACACCAAAGCGACTACTCAGTTTTGGTGTGCTTTTGATCCACAGCATGTACATTCCATTTCTTGTGTTTTCAGGTTTGTTTGTATTCTATTTATGTCTGCGATCTCTTCGGCACTACTCGGAAGTGTCATTTTACTAGCTTGCTATTTTACAGCTTGATGAGAATTTACCATTCTGATAGTATCGTCTTTTCCCGCAAATCTCTTGTGGAGCCATAAAAAAAAACAAAAATTTGCACTTAATTGGAGAACAACGTGAAAACAAGAGAATCAAGGCAAATCTATCGCCAAAACGGGTACTTGTATGGCAAAAAAAGAAATAAAACCTAAAAGCTACGATAAACGCGCTTTTCTTTAGTTTATTTTTTTATTGTTTTCAAGTATATTTATGGAGTTTTTTTACACTCTGTTTTGTGGAAGAGATTTTTAGTTTTTACACGAAACGAACAACACACAAATTACCCGATTGATAGCAAAATCCAAATGGAAATATAAACTTCAGGAACATTTGCGAATTATCAAAAAGTCTTAGATAACAACTCCAATTCGCTGCGAGTGTCGAGAAGGAGAAGAATGGTGGAATTTGAAGTAGGTTTCAAACTATCCGCATATACTTGTGTTTAGGTTTACCATAGTAATTTTTTGGGGGTGTAAGGGGAGAGGCCCGAGTCAAAATTCCCGCAAAACGGTAGAGCGAACGGCTTTTGGGATATAAACTTACTACAGGATGGCGCGATTGGGGTTTTCGATGGTTCAGAGCTAGAAACGGAAAAAAAATACAAGTTGGAAACTGACCGAAATAATAGCTGCAACGACGAAAGAAAAGTGCAACCAGAGATTATTAAATTTGTTAGTTGGGTGAAGATAAGAAGATAAAACATATTTTTTCGTGTAAGTGCAGTTTAAATTTTCGATTTTTTTGAAGCTGACCTAAATAATAACAAATTAAGTGAAATTAAGGACCAGAGGGAGGAAAAAAAATATAAATCTAGTGATTAAACGTACTGTAGTGTCGTGTGGATCAGAAGGACATTTTTGTGTGACGGAACGTCTTTTGAGGTAAAATTATATCGATGGAGGAAGATGGTATTTCCTATTTTAAATATTTACATTTATATCGGGTTTTTTAACAAGGACGCTACAAAGGTAGAGCAACAGGGACAGCAAACGACGCCATATTTCTTGCCGTTCTTTTAACATTTCTCTTCAGTAAGGTTTTTCATTTCATAATGAAAAGATATACGAGCCAACAACGAGTCGAAATTATTAAAATGTACTACCGAAATTCGGAGTCAATGGCCACAATGTTAGGAGCGCTACGTCCAATTTATGGTAGTCATAATCATCCTAGCAGATCAACAATTGAGCGTTTCGTGGAAAAAATTTTAGTGCACAATACCAAATGTTCCTGTGCCAGTGAGGCAAAGAAGTGCCCGTAGTGTCGAGAATATTGCTGCCGCTGAGGCTTCAGTTGCAGAAAGCCCAAATGTGTCTCTCACACGTCTTTCTCAAGCGTTGGGCATCTCTGTGACGTCTTTGTGGCGAATTTTGCGAAAAGATCTTGGCCTTCATCCTTGCAAGATTAAATTGACGCAAGAACTGAAGCCGCTTGACCACCAGAAGCGTCGTATGTTCGTGAATTGGGCTGAGCAACAACTTGAAAATGATACGGATTTTCATCGAAAAATTATCTTCAGCGATGAGGCTCATTTCTGGCTGAATGGATTCGTCAATAAACAAAATATGCGCTATTGGTCAGGCAGAAATCCACACGTACTCCATGAGTCATCATTGCATCACGAAAAAAATACGGTTTAGTGTGGTTTATGGGCCGGCGGCGACATTGGGCCGTACTTCTTCCGTGATGATCAAGACCGGCAAGTTACTATGAATGGGGATCGCTACCGTTTAATGATAACCGAATATTTTTGGCCCCGATGGATTATATAGATTTGGAGTACATGTGGTTCCAACAGGACGGCGCCACAAGCCACACAGCGAATGTGTTATCTCACGAAATGGTCCAGTCGCTTGGCCGCCTCGGTCGTGCGATTTAACGCCGTTAGACTATTTCCTGTGGGGCTATGTCAAGTCTATGGTCTATGCCACCAAGCCAGCGAGGATTGATGAACTTCGTACGAATATCGAACGTGAAATTGCAGAAATATCAGCCGATTTATGCTTGAAAACCGTCGAAAATTGGGTTCAGCGTCTGGACTTCTGCAAGCGTGCCCGTGGTAGCAATGCAAAAGAAATCGAGTTCCATACATAATGGCATCGAACGTACTTTCACAGGAATAAAGAATTTCATTAATATCCAAAACCGTTTTTGTTTTATTTAAAAAAAAAAACTTTTGTAGCGGTCTTATTGAAAAACCCTTCACTAGGCAGAGCAACCAGGGCGGTTTCGATAGTCGGAGCCGTTTTTTTTTGGTGGCAAACAACACCTGTTTTCGGTGGCAGAAGTGTACATGAGTTTCTTTTTGCCAAACCAGAAACAACGTACATACATACGAGGGAGTATTCTGGAGGATCCCAAATAGACAAAAAAAAACAATTTCATCCCCAAACTGTATGTATCGTAATTTTATTTTATAATTACCACCGGTAATTTGTATTATTCTCCAAGGTCGTATTAAACCCTCCGCGTCAAATTAAAGGGAAAAGAGCTCTTTTTTTGGTTTGCGTCTGGGTTGGGAGTGTAAAAGAAAATAGTATTTTTGGATTTGGCCACCTTCGAGCTCGACTTTTGATTTGAGACGGGTTGGGTGTATAATCTTGTAATTACTTTTTGGATGATTATGTCATTTCTTAAATTTTACTTGTCAATACAATAATAAATAATGAGATCATTACTAGTATCATTTTGTTTATGTTATACGTTATAAGTTTTTTTTGAATGTCAATGTTTTAGTACGTAATAGAAAATCTTAAATGTTGTTTTGTTTTTTGTTATTTGATATAATTTAATCAAGTTTAGCAATAATAAAGATCATTTGTGAACCACCCCGAACCGAGCGTTTATTATGAAGCTCTAAGTGGAACTTTTCAGGGGGTGGGGAGGGAAGGCTGATGACGACGGTCTGAAGTGACCTCGCCAATTGAGTGAACCAAAAGGGACTTTGGAAAACCATCGGCCACACAGACTCGAGGAGCGGTGAGGGGCGGCACATCTGCCATAACATCTGCAGATCTATGGAGAGTAGCAGCAGCATTTGGTAGACGTAAGTAAGTGAATTTAAGCATGAAATGATTTTTGTGACGAGGCGAGGTTCGGTGCGGTGTCCAAGATCCCCTCCCCTTCCGGCGAGCTAAGCCGTGCGTCGCCAGCATGCCACGGCCCCTGGCATTCAACATTCTGCCCCTTACCCCTCCCTTTCCTTTTTCCTAGCCACTTTTCCTTGCCATACCTACCCCTAGATCCGCACCCGATTACTCCTGATCAGAACGACCCTTCCTAAGCAGGGACCCAATCAATTCCATTCCATTATCTGATCCTATCCAAAGCTCCTTTCCCTTCCTATTGCCCGTTACAAATGGCGCCCATACATACATAAGTGATTGAAATTAGTCCTTATCTTTTGACCAATCCGTTCTTGGAAGTTATGGCTGACATCATCGAAGCAACTTCTATGTCTTGATCGGGAAAGCCTGGGGCATACTATATATAGTATATAATAGTATATTTATTATTTATTTCCTTAACAATTTTTCTGAGATGTTCAAATATACAAATAAATTAAAAAAGAAAAATAAATCAGAAGCATTTGTAATTTTTTAAAAATTGTTTTAAATGCCCCTTCGAGTTCATGAAAAAGTATATTATGTTACAAAATATTGGGTGGGGTGACCCTTCAAATGCGAGGGGTGGCGTCGTAGATGTGTCAAAATAATAACTTTTCGATTGCATCTGGTGCTGCAGTCAGGATGGGAAGGAAGAGTAAGTCTTGGTCAGTATTGCTCTTAAGAAAGCCTGACCAATCGCGACTAAGAATTTCTATTCTGGCAGTAGTATTAAATGTAGCATATATGTATTTGTCGATTTTTTTTATCGTTATATAATGCTTTAACAACTGCTGCTGCTCCCAATGAATGGTAGCACTCAACGGCGTCACTCAAAGTGAAAAAAAATTGACACCGTCCTACGTCTCCCGAAACACCCCCAAATATTATGAGAGAAAAATCAGTAAATTGGAAAATTAATTGAAAAATCAGTTATTATTGGATTTTGTGTTTTGGAAGAACTTAGTTTTATAGGAATGTTATGTAAGGAATAGTTTAGTGAATATTAGTCATGGTCTGGTCATAGGAACATAGAACATAAGATTGAAATAAATATAAGAAAAAAAAATTTTATAGTAGTTAAGTATCATTAGAGTTTCCGTTTAGGTATAGAATATAGATATAGATTATAGGGATAGAATATAGTACAGTAGAGGTGGAAAATGGAAAAAAAAGGAAAAAAAATATAAAGCTTAAGATAGATTAAGAGTTAGTGTTGTCTCGATTTAAATCTTAAATAAAAATCAAGGCAAAAGTCTAATGTAAACACTGATATGTGTGAATACGTCCATTTCAAGTGTCAATCTCTTAGTTTAAGTTCAGTTGAAAATGCCGCATTGAATGCACTTAAAAGAAAAGGAAGAAGACGCAGCCATTCTGTTTATTGAATAAAAGATCGACACTTGAAAGGGAGAGAACACACAAAAGCGTTAGTATAAAATTCCATATTCTCCTTGAAAAAATTAATTATTTTATTGTAATTCCGATAGGAAATAAAACTCCTTCAAACGAAGAAGGTGTTTTCATTTGGAAATATCTTTCCTTGATGGTCGATCGAGGGATCTAGATAGATCTAATAAATTTGTATTTCTTTTTTTGGGGAGACGTGATCTGGAAGAAGTTCTGTGCCTTGTCAAGGATTAAGAAGAAGATGAGGATTTCCACACTTTTTGTGCTTTAATAGTGGAAACCTGCCAGCGGAGTGCCACGAGGGTTGAATTTAGAAGTCAACCACAATATTCGGCAGCCACCAGCAGTAATCTGCACTACATCTTGGATATTATTGATTGTGTGGTGTGGATACAACCAGTTCGGTACAAGGTACCGAAGAAAGATAACAAATATAAAGAAACGGAGTGAGTACCTTAAGATTTTGATTTGGGTTTTTATTTTTGGTTCTGTAGTATATATATATATATATAGGGTTATCTCTTTTTGAGTCCTGCTACCGAAATCAAGAGGGAAAGCGGCTGCGGCGCAAGAGAAATTCGGTAGGCCAGATCAGTTAGTCGTTAGTCAGATAGGTAAGGTAAGATGTTTTGCTCCTATCCCTGAAAATAATTTAGATCAGATAATTCCCTTTGCCACTAAAGTGCAAAACTTGGCTTCATTCCTAGAGGCAGCTGGTGCTAAGTAACATCTAGCAAATCATACGCTCATGTGTGAGTTACTTGAGAAGTTGCCTGCACAAAGACAAATTGACTGGGTGCGGCTTCTAAGACTATCGAGGAACCAACTGTTAAGCACTTTAGTGATTGGTTGCAGGAACTTGCTGGTGTGGTGAATACCATATGTATCAACTACAATCAACAACCAAAGCAAAAAGATACGAGAAGTGGAGGTGAATCCAAATTCTTCTATGCGGATGTGGGACGTGACAGATGTAACTCAACAGGTTCAACGTTGCATTATGTGCTCGGAGAAACATGATATATCGCATTGTGAACGATTTATTGGAATGGATCAAAATCTTAGGTGGCGTTTTGCGCGTAAAATGCGATAGTGTTTCAACTGTTTGAATGAAAGACATCGGAGCAGCAGCTGTTATCAGCGTCATAAGTGCAACAACAGGAATTGTAGATTGAAACTTCATGGTCTTCTTCATCATGTCGAAGGACACAAAGTCAGACGCTTCTCAACAACAACGCCACGTTTTCACCGATAAAGTTGTCCATCCTCAGTCAACAGACTTACTTTTTAACATTTTACCAGTAAAGTTGTTTGGTAATGGTATTGATTTCGATTGCTATGCGCTTCCTAATGAAGGATCATCGGTATCGTTAATCAAAGAGAATTTGTCGGACCGCCTTGGCCTGTAAGAAAAAACAGAGAGTCTTAAGTCGCAATGGTTTGGGGACAAGACGGTTATAGAGGAATTGGGTCATGTTGACATGGAAATATCTGGCGTTGGCGAAAACTCAAGGAAGTTCTCATTTAAAGGCGTCAGGACTGTAAAAGATCTCCGTTTGCCTACTCAGACATTGAACATCAACGAACTACAGATGAAGTACCGGCATATTAAGAAGCTGTCTGCTCGCAGCTACGAGGCTGCGATCCTCGAACTGTAGACTGGGTTAGATAACGCGCATCTAGGTGTTGCTAAAAGAACAACGGCAGATGGATGGAAAGAGCCAGCTGTGGTTTTGACGAGACTTAGATGGGTCGTTTATGGATCAGGAAGAGATCGTGGTATGGAGCACAATCATACATTCTTTGTTCGAGCTAGCAACAAGGAAAAGGAGGACTTAGAGCTCCTCGTGAGAAACCACATTGCCAACGAAGACCTTGGAGTAAGCATGGCGAAAAAGGAAGTTGAACCACAAGAACTGAACAGAGCGAACGTTTACTGGAAGTAACCACAGTCCGAAAGTGTTTATGTTTTGAAGCAAGATTGCTACGGAAGCATTACAAGGTGGTACTTCCCGATAGCTTAGATGTGGCTATGAAAAGACTACTCAGCATAGAGAAGAGACTTCAACGTGACCGAGAGTTTCGAGAGGAGTACAGCTGCTGAGATAAATGGAACATCGCTCAACTCAGTTTTTCTCACTGGCCCGGATTTATGTGAACCTTTGGCCACGGTTTTGATGAAGTTTAGGCAGCAACCAATAGCTTTCTTCGCAGACATCGTTTAGATGTTTCATCAGGTACGTATTCGCATGGAAGACCAGGCGTCACAACAATTCTTGTGGAGAAAAGACTACCGTGAACCGATTCAAGAGTATGCAATGACGGTGATGACGTTTGTCAACTGGGAACTCAAAAGGAGTTCCCAGAAGCCGTGGCCGCAATAAAATATAATCATTACATCGACGAATATGTTCATTGTTTTTCCAATGAAAGTGAAGCTATGCGCGTAACAGAACAAGTTGTGTGGACCCACGCGCAAGGTGGATTTGATCTGAACAGATTTGTCTCCAACTCAACACAGATCAACGAGAAATTCAACCAATCTGAACCACAACCATTTGTTCTGAGCCTGGATAAAGATGACATTGAATGTAACCAAAAGGTACTTGGCATGTACTGGGACACCAAGGAAGACCGACTTAAGTTTGTATTGGATTTGGGAAAAGTTGACCATGCCTTGTTGAGAGGAGATAGAAAACTAACTAAGCGCGAAGTCTTGAGAATAACGATGTCAGTTTTTGACACATTCGGGATAGCAGCCGAGTACACGCTAATGGCAAAACTGTTGTCGCAACTGACATGGCAGAAGCGGATTGAGTGGGACGAGATAATTCTAGAAGAGGCAACCAATACCTGGATAAAGTGGCTAGATATGCTTTAAGAGATCAGACAAATAAGTATACCTCGATGCTACGGTACTGCATTCTCGGTAAAGCTAATGGAACTGCACATCTTTACGGATGCAAGTGAGATGGCATACGCTACAGTAGCATATTGTAGAATTCCGGAATCAAATAAAAATCAAGTGAGTTTGGCATTCGTACTGGGGAAAACCAAGATAACCTCCATCCCACGTTTCGAGCTCCCGTCAGCTGTATTGGGAGCAAGAATCCGTTCATTGATATTAGCCAATTCGCGTTATAATGTGGAGTGATTCGAAGACAGTCCTGTCGTGGATCAAATCGGATCACAGACGCTACAAACCATACGTCGCTCACCGAGTAAACGAGATTCTAGAAGCAACAAAGCTAACCGATTAGCGCTGGCTGCCAAGCTCTCTCAATCCAGCTGACTTTGGAACACGCATGAAAGATAGAAAGCGAAAGTCATGTTGGTTAAGTGGGCCAACATTTCTGCTGCAGGATGAATCGAGTTGGCCTAACTCTGTACCTTATCAGGCTACAAATGAAGAACTCCCTCCAAGGTTACCATTGCTTCACGTTCATGTTAGCTGCGATATCTTCAATAAATTCTCAAGTTTCACCAGATTGAAAAGAACGATTGCTTGGATGCTACGTTTTCGAAATAATGGTTTAAGCAAAAGGCGTAATGCAGAGTGAAGGTATGAAAGTCTGATGCTGAAGGATATCGAAAGTGCTGAGCAGACAATCGTACGTCGTGTTTAAGAGGAGGTGTATCCGGAAGAATACCACAGCCTGAAGATAAAGGGCCAACTTCAGAGAAGCAGTCGATTATGGAAGCTGACACCATGCATGGAGGAGGGAGGTGTGATTCGTTTGCTGAATCACGACGGCTGAATCAATAGGGCAATGGCAGTTCCACTAAGTAATAGGAGACACATAATACTGCCGAAAGATCACCGTTTCACCGAGCTATTTATAGACCTCTATCACAGCAACTGGAAACACCAAAACCAAGAAACAATAATCGCGGAGTTACGCCAATGATACTGGATCCCGAATATTAGAGCAACAGTGCGATATGCAGCCAAGAGATGCCAATTTTGCAAGAATGGAAGAGTGATTCCAGCAGTTCCACAAATGGGTTAGTTGCCAGAGGACAGACTTACTCCGTACTTGTGACAGTTTACGTAAGTAGGCTTGGACTACATGGGACCATTCTCAATTGTAATTGGACGGCGTAGCGAGAAGCGGTGGATTGCAGTTTTCACGTGTATGACGACGCGTGCAATACACCTGGAAATTGCGAGGGATCTTTTGACGGATACATGTCTGATGTGCATTCGCAACTTTAATGAATAGGAGAGGAATTCCAGTGCGCATCCGGTCTGATAATGGCATGAATTTCGTTGGAGCTGATAACGAACTGAAGCGGCAGCAGATCGACTTCGAACACGACAAAATTTCAGACGTTCTTGCAAGTTAAAATATCGAATGGATTTTTAATTGTCCTCTTAACCCCCATGCAGGAGTCTGTTGGGAGCGACTGGTTTAAAGCGTAACGCGAGCAATGAGACACGCAGTACCCAGCGTGAACCTTCAAGAACATAGCCTCTATAGTCTAATGTGTGAGGCAGAAAATATGGTCAATTGGCGTCCACTTACCCACATTTCACTAGATACTCACGCAAGTGAGCCTTTAACCCCAAATCATTTTCTTTTAGGTACGGCCAACTCAGAGGACACACCCCACCCACACGAAAAGAAACTGCGAGCTACAAGGAAGCAGTGGCACAAGGTGCAACAAATGCAGCAACGCTTCTGGAAGAAGTGAATATCAGAATATCTTCCGGACCTATGTCGGAGGACGAAGTGGTACCAACCAGTTGTACCACTTTCAATTAATGACGTTGTTCTGATCTGCGACAGTGCCATACAGTGATCCAAGTTGCCGATGGGCATTGTTGTTTTCACATTTCCCGGGAGAGACTCTCAAGTAAGATCAGCAGAGGTTCCAACGAGAGCAGAAATAATCAAGCTTGCCAAATTAGATGTCGGTTTAAATCTTAAATAAAAATCATGACGAAAGTCTAATGTAAACACTGATGTGTGTGAATACGTCTATTTCAAGTGTCAATCTCTTGGTTTAAGTTCATTTGAAAATGCAACATTGAATGCACTCAAAAGAAAAGGAAGAAGGCGCAACCATTCTATTTATTGAATAAAAGATCGAAACTTGAAAGGGAGAAAACACACAAAAAAGTATAAAATTCCATATTTGATTTGGGTTTTATTTTTGGTTCTGTGGTATCTTTGTAGCTGTGTTTCTGGTGGGTAGGAATTCGTTAAGTGTTAGACTACAAGTACTTATATATAGGGTTATCTCTTTTTGAGTCATGCTACCGAAAGCAAGATTGAAAGCGGCTGCGGTGCAAGATGGTTCGGGAAACGACAGCGCAAGCGAAGATCCTCTTAACGAAACGATTCGTAGTACAGATACGCCTGCTGCGGGACAACATGTTCAGAACACAACGATTGAAGTAAGACTAGGGGAAATGATGCTCCAGATTCAGAATCTTCGGGCTGAAGTTGAGAAAAGCAATCTCATCTCAGCACAAGCTTCAACAGTACCTGCGAATTCAGGGATCGATGAGAACAACAATACATTGGCAGCAGCTTTAAGTGAGCTAAGTGGCACGTTGGCGACACCTCGGCAAGAGCTTGGAAGGAAGTTGTATGGCCTTCCCGAGTTTGACGGCACACCAGAAGTCTAGGCCGATTCAAGGAAACGTACACCATGACAGCCAGGGAATACCATTACGACGATTGTCAAAATATGCTGCGCCTTCAAAAAGCTGTAAAAGGCAGAGCATACGAAGCTGTAGAAAGTTTACTTAGATATAGTAGCAATGTTCAAATGGTGATAAAGTCTCTTGAGGAGAAATTCGGTAGGCCATATAAGTTAGTCATTAGTCAGATAACTAAGGTAAGACGTTTTGCTCCTATCCCTGAAAATAATTTAGATCAGATAATTCCCTTTGCCACTAAAGTGCAAGACTTGGCTTCATTCCTAGAGGCAGCTGGTGCTAAGCAACATCTAGCAAATCGTACGCTCATGTGTGAGTTACTTCAGAAGTTGCCTGCACAAAGACAAATTGACTGGGTGCGGCATTCGAAAAGGAGGAACCAACTGTTAAGCACTTTAGTGATTGGTTGCAGGAACTTGCTGGTGTGGTGAATACCATATGTATCAACTACAATCAACAACCAAAGCAAAAAGATACGAGAAGTGGAGGTGAATCCAAATTCTTCTATGCGGATGTGGGACGTGACAGATGTAACTCAACAGGTTCAACGTTGCATTATGTGCTCGGAGAAACATGATATATCGCATTGTGAACGATTTTTTGGAATGGATCAAAATCTTAGGTGGCGTTTTGCGCGTAAAATGCGATTGTGTTTCAACTTACTGTTTGAATGGAAGACATCGGAGCAGCAGCTGTTATCAGCGTCATAAGTGCAACAACAGGAATTGTACATTGAAACTTCATGGTCTTCTTCATCATGTCGAAGGACACAAAGTTACTGATGGGAAGTCAGACGCGTCTCAACAACAACGTCACGTTTTCACCAATAAAGTTGTCCATCCTCAGTCAACAGACTTACTTTTTAAAATTTTACCAGTAAAGTTGTTTGCTAATGGTATTGATTTCGCTTGCTATGCGCTTCTTGTTGAAGGATCATCGGTATCGTTAATCAACGAGTATTTGGCGGACCGCCTTGGCCTGAAAGAAAAAACAGAGAGTCTAAAGTTGCAATGGTTTGGGGACAAGACGGTTACAGAGGAATCGAGTCGTGTTGGCATGAAAATATCTGGCGTTGACGTAAACTCAAGGAAGTTCTCTTTTAAAGGCGTGTAAAGTTGGTTGATGTCAGTCCTGCAACCGCTGCTCCATTTGGTTTATGGATATACTTCGAGACAAATCGCTTGGCATTCAATGAATGTCTCAGCTCAGACCTCTGGCTAATGCACTCGGAGGTTTTGTTCTTTGAATTCCGCAAAGTTAGTATAGATTTCTTCAAATTCTTTTTAGCTCGCAAGCTTCACAAAAGAATAAAAAAAGATTTTTCTTGGTTGGTGTTCCGTGAGAGAAGAAAACTTTATTTTAAAATGCTATTGCTATTTATACATGAATTGAAATGTTATCGAAATTAAGTCCATTCTTCGATTCTCGGCCCCACTTGCAATCGATAATCACAAGCCAGTATAATTCTTATGACACGCGCTAAAGGCAAACGACCAGCTATCCTAAGGAGCATAGTGCTTAGTTGACCTATTTTATTAGCCTAAGCCGATGACCACTGATCAACCCAATAATACTTCCTATGCACGCACTTTGTATACTTTATGCCGCTCGTGTTATAAGGCAATATAACACTTATGGTTTTTTTGTGTTGTTCATTCACTACGAGTCGGATATGCTTAAGGCAAGAAAATGCTTTGCATTATATTATGACTGTCGGGTATTTATCTTCCGAATGCCAGGGGGTGAGCGGAAAGGTTGTGAAAAATCAAAGACCAATAATCAAATCAGCAATAAAAAATTCAAACGAAATCAACGTAAATGAAAGACAAATATTCACCACGTTATAACCAATGCATTTATTTAAGATTAAGATTTGAACCAATGAGTGTATCTAAGATTAAGATTTGAACCAATGAATTTATTTAATATTAAGATTTGAACAAGAGATCGAATGCCCGCCGAACAGATTGCCTGTCAAAGACCAACTGGCTTCTCCAACAGAAGCCATGACCAAGTCCAAGTAGCGTAACAGAAGCCATGACCAAGTCCAAGTAGCGTTGCTTTAGTTCCAAGAAGCACTCCACGGCTGTGAAGTGCTGTATCAGCATCGTCCCACGATCAAAGGTCCCATAGATGGAACGAGTCCAAAAGTTGATACCAGGCCCATGCCTTTGATACCCAACGAAGCACCATGCAGATAGTACCGACACCAGCGATAGCAATTAAAATCCGTTGAGGGCTCATTTTCCTTTCTCGTTGACTGATAGCAGTGGTCGCCTTCGATGCAGTATTTATCCAACATAAATACAGACGATCGAATAATTCATTGGCGACGCGAGGTATCATATAGCCATAAACCAGACCATTACCATGAGTGGGTCACGATGACGATTGAGGTATCCAAACAAATAGCAACCGTCTGTGGTGCTATTAAATTGGGTGGAATGTGATGTATCGGGAGGGAGATTCTCATGGCGAATAACGACTATGTCGTTCACTTGCAGCTCCGGCTCGCGCCTTTCCCACTTGCTGCGTGACTGGAGGGTTACCAAGTATTCCTCGCTCCACCGCTTCCAAAAATCCTGATGTACCCTCCGCAACCACTGGTACTGCTTGAGCCGGTTGAGGGGCACATCGCCAACTTTAGGTTCCGGGACCGCAACGAGAGGACTGCCAATCAAAAAGTCCCCGGGAGTAAGTGCCAGTTTGTCGTCCGGATCATCATGGAGGGGTACCAAAGGGCGGGAATTCAGACACGCCTCGATGCGTGCTGCCAAAGTATTTAATTGGTGATGCCATAGGGATTGAGATCCCACCAGTCGAACCAGGTTATGCTTCGCTGACTTAACTGCAGCTTCCCATAATCCACCTTGATGGGGAGCTCCAGGAGTGATGAAGTGCCAGGTTGTTCCTCCATTTGCCATTACCTGCTGATTGTAGTGGCAGGTAAAGGCAGCCAAATCTTCCTTTAAGTGCCGGTTGGCACCAACAAAAGCGGTTCCATTATCGCTGTACAGGTCTGGGCAGGGTCCACGCCTGCTTGTGAACCGCGTAAAAGCATTCAAAAAGGCCTGTGAAGAGAGGTCCTCAATAACTTCCAGATGTACGGCTTTAGTGGCCATGCATACAAAAACTGCGAGGTATCCTTTCACCGTCGCACGGGATCGCTTTGTCCCCAAGCGTAAGACGAATGGGCCACAGTAGTCTACCCCAGAAGACAGGAAGGGGCGGGCTGCCATTACTCTGTGTTTAGGTAACGGAGCCATCTGTTGTCGGATCAAGGTTCCTCGTTGGCGTCGACAGGTGACGCATCTATGTAGTACGGTCCGTACTGCTTGACGTCCATGTAGAATCCAGTACTTCTGACGCAGGGTCTTTAACATCAGTTGCACTCCACCATGCAATGTGACCTTGTGCGTGTGGGTGATCAGCAGCCAAACTAGGTCACCGGTTTTCGATAGAACGATCGGGAAACGCTGCTCGTTCGGTAATAAAGCGTGTGTTAATCGACCTCCAACGCGTAAGATGCCCTTAGTATCCAGGTACGGGTTTAATGAGAGCAATGGACTACTGCTTGAGAGTGAGGCGTGGTTGCGCAACTGGTGTAGCTCATGCGGGAACGTAGCTTCTTGTTCCCAGATTATAAGGCGTTCTAAAGCATGGTCGAGCTCATCTGCTCCGACCACTGGCTTCCTGAGGAGATGTTGATGCCCTTTCCACCAACGAAACATGTATGCGACCGTGTGCAGGAGTCGCTGTAGGTTGCTGAATCGCTCGGTCAATGGGATGAGGATGCCATCCCGTCGACGTGTTGTCACCATGTGATTGGTTGAAACCACGCCAGTGAAGACGGATGTCTTAAGTTCTTCTGCTACCTGTGCCATCTCGTCTGCTTGTAGCTGCTCGGCTGGGCGAATTGGCAGGGGTCCAGTAGTCAACCAGGTTGGACCTTGCCACCATAGTGAATATCGTAAGAGCTCGGCAGCGCCGAAACCTCTGCTGGCACAATCGGCTGGATTCTGCGCGGAGCGGACATGATACCACCGCTCGGGGGAAGTCAACTCCTGGATGTGTCGTACTCGGTTAGCCACATATGGTTTGAGGGTTGAAGGCTCCTTCCGCAGCCAACACAGGACAGTGCTGGAGTCTGACCAAAGATAGTATGGCGCCTTTTCTAGTCCAAGAGCATGGCGTACATTTTCGAGGGTAGCCGCCAAGAGGTGAGCGGCACAAAGCTCCAGTCGTGGAATGGTAGCGCCTTTGAGCGGGGCTACCTTGGTCCTGGCGGTCAGCAACGAGACCTGGACCTGTTCATCTGGATAAATAGTCTTCAGATAGATGACCGCTGCATACGCCCGTGAACTGGCGTCACAGAAGCCATGGATCGTGGTAGGTTGTCTGCTATGCATTCCGAGCCATCTAGGAATGCGGACGTGATTGAGTGCCGAGAGCCCGTCTCGGAAAGTAGACCATGTAGCTTCTAGGTCTGAAGGGAGTGTAGCATCCTAAGCGATGCCTTCTGTCCAAAGGGTTTGGATGAACATCTTGCCGGTGATAACCACTGGAGCTAGTAAACCAGTAGGGTCAAATAGCTGAGCGACCTCGCTTAAGACACGCCGCTTGGTGGGAGGGGGACCCATTGGTTCTAGTTCCACAGCAAAGAAGAGCTCGTCAGCTGTTGGGTCCCAACGCAGTCCAAGAACAGTTGCCGTTGGGCACTCGATAACGAGCTCTGTGGAAAGAGAAGAGAAATCATTAGACAAAAAAGATATTACCTCTGCGCAATTCGAGTTCCATTTGCGCAGCTGAAAGTGGCCAGCCCGGCCACACACGAGTACACGGTCAATGTCCAGTGCCAAATTAGTCGCTTCCGTGACACTGTTGCAGCTGGTAAGTAAATCGTCCACATAGAAGGCCTTCTCGATGGTCTTCTTGGCCACCCATGCACGAGTGGGGTCCAAAATGACAGTGTGGTTGTCTTGTGCGCACTGCACTATCGAACGCACAGAAGTGTATGGACTGGATGCCATACCGTAGGTTACCGTCGTGAGTCGGAAGACGGTCAGTTCATCAGTAGGTGATTCTCTCCAGAGAATCCGTTGAAAGTTTCGGTGTTCGGGAACCACCAAGACTTGGCGGAACATCTTTTCCACGTCTGCTGTCAGCGCCACCATATAACACCGGAACCGCAAAATCACATTGACCAGTGAATCTTGAATTGTTGGGCCGACCAACTGAGTGTCATTGAGTGAGACACCCGTTGTCGTCTTTGCTGAAGCGTTGAACACCACACGGAATTTGCCAGTGACCGCATGGTGTGGAATGTAATAGCATCTGGGGTGGTCGCCATGTTGACCAACCCGTTCCATATGGCCAAGCCCTTCATACTCCCGCATGAAGACGATGTATTTCTCACGAAGTTCAGGGTTGCCATGAAGCCGGCGTTCTAGGCTGTAGAACTGCCGGAGAGCTCACCAGTATGAGTCTCCTAGTCGGGGAGCATCTTGGTTGAAAGGTATCCGTACCATGTACCTTCCTTCTGGTGTTCGAGTGTGAGTTTCCAGGTAGTGTCGGCTACACTCATCCTCTCGTGTATCATCCATGGGAACTTCTTCCAGCTTCCAAAAGTTCTTGACCAATTCTTCCAGGTTGTGTTCGATGGGTTCGTCAGTAGTCGCATGGCTATGCAGAGACTGAAGGTGCTGTCCAGCCCGTTCCAAGGCGGCTGGACCAAAAACTACCCAACCCAAGCGGGTAAGTTGAGCGTGAGGCTCGTCAGGTCGTCCATGTATGACCTCTCCTTGCACTAGTAGGCCCCAGACGTCTGCACCCAGGAGAATGTCGATGCTGCCCGGGGTACCAAAATGTTTATCCGCTAGAGGTAGGCCAGATAAGTGTGTCCACCTGGACACGTCCACATGAGCTGTAGGAAGCATAGACGTAATGGTCGGAATGACCAAGACCTTGATGGTGATCATGAATGAAGATCGGGTAGATCTAAGTGACAGCGTCACTTGGCTTTGAGCTGATGCTTGTTTCGAAGCGCCTATGCCATGTACGACGACCTCCATTCTCGTTCTGGAAAGGTGGAGTTTGTTTGCCAAGTTATTCGTAATAAAACTTACCTGCGATCCAGGATCGCAAAGAGCGCGAATAAGCTGCTGGTCTGCGGATGCACCGACTGCGTAAACTAGGGCTGTGGCTAGCAGTACGGTGGCACTGGTGGGAGCGAGTCATTGCTCATCTTCAAAGACGTCCGGAGGTCCATGTCTCCTGTCCTGGTAGAAGGCCCAGTTGGAGGGTCCTGGTCTTGTCTGCTTCTCGCCCGAAGGTCTTCTCTGAGGTTGAGGAGGAGGTCCTGAGCTTCGGCAAAGTAGGGTATGGTGTCGCTGTCCACAATGGCGGCATAAAACTGATGATGGGCACTGCGGAGCTCTGTGTCCTGGTTTCAGGCAGTTGAAACAAGCACTCTTGGTCCGTGCCAAATTGAGTTTGTCGAAATATTCCATCTCACCAAACTTCTTACATTGTGAGATTTGGTGGGAACCTTGACAGCACAGGCACTTGCTGTTATCTGCCGCTATCACATGAGCACGGGCGATCGGTTGACCACGTTGCGGGCCATGTCCAAATGTCTCCTTGCGGCTGGTGATGGAGGGCACCTTGATCTGTGACTCTAAGCTATGCGCCCTCTGCGTCAAATACTGCAACAAGCTAGTCAGAGTTGGGATTTCCTTCGATGGCTTGAACATTCGCCATCCTTGTTCAGTAGCCCTAGGGAGCCTTGAGACGATGATTGGTACTATCACCGCATCCCAACTTGCGACGGGTAATTTCATGACCCGTAATCGCCGTACCGACTCCTGTACGGCATCCACGATCCGAAGTAGTGCCTTCGCGGTCTCGTCTGGCTCTGGTCTGAGGTTCAAAAGTCGAGAGACATGCGTCTCGGCCAGCTGCCTGGGATTGTCAAATCGCTCCTTGAGCTCTTCCCAGAGTTCCACGTATCCACCGTCATAACAGGTCCCTACCATTCCGACGTGAACTGGCAGGACTGCACTCCGCAACTTCTGGAGTTTATAGTAATCTGGTAAGTCAGCGTTGTTGTGTACCAGGTTTTCGAAAATCTCCCTGAACGCGATCCAGTTTTGGAGCTTCCCATCGAAGCTCGGTATTTGGACTGGGTCAAACTTCAAGTCCACACACGAAGTACTAGGATTCTGGGGTGGTGGTTGAGGTACCAATGGCGCGATCGGTGTACTTTGGTCCTGTGGTTGGATCGGCGCCGCTCCCTCTGGTACGTTCGGCAACATAAGAGTCACCGGTTCTGGATCCGCGCCATGCGCACGTAGCTGTCGCAAGCGTCTGGTCAAAACGATTTGAGCCTCGTTATACTGGCTCTCCACAGCTTCCATCAACTCGTCGTTAGCCTTGAGTCCCTCGGAGGTCACGACCGCCATGAGATTATAGTGCGCGTCCATGAAGCGCTCAAAATGACCAAGAAGAGCACGTTGCTCCTGCTCGGCCTGGACTTCGTCCCAGCCTGTCATGTCGACCGTAACAAGTCGATCATGCAACCGCTTGATGGCGGCGCAAGCGGCGGATCTACGATTTAAATCGGCCATCGATACTTGATTGTTCACTATTCACAAATCGTTTAGTAGCACGCTAAGTGCAATTAACAGAGCTCCAAAAGCGGATAGTGTCACATGATAAACAAACCAAAGGACTGGACAATTATGTCCACAAAAACACATTCACTGAATTATTCACTTCCTCACAGGAGGCACCAAAATGTCGGGTATTTATCTTCCGAATGCCAGGGGGTGAGCGGAAAGGTTGTGAAAAATCAAAGACCAATCATCGAATCAGCAATAAAAAATTCAAACGAAATCAACGTAAATGAAAGACAAAAATTCACCACGTTATAACCAATGCATTTATTTAAGATTAAGATTTGAACCAATGAATGTATCTAAGATTAAGATTTGAACCAATGAATTTATTTAATATTAAGATTTGAACAAGAGATCGAATGCCCGCTGAACAGATTGCCTGTCAAAGACCAACTGGCTTCTCCAACAGAAGCCATGACCAAGTCCAAGTAGCGTTGCTTTAGTTCCAAGAAGCACTCCACGGCTGTGAAGTGCTGTATCAGCATCGTCCCACGATCAAAGGTCCCATAGATGGAACGAGTCCAAAAGTTGATACCAGGCCCATGCCTTTGATACCCAACGAAGCACCATGCAGATAGTACTGACACTAGCGATAGCAATTAAAATCCGTTGAGGGCTCATTTTCCTTTCTCGTTGACTGATAGCAGTGGTCGCCTTCGATGTAGTATTTATCCAACATAAATACAGACGATCGAATAATTCATTGGCGACGCGAGGTATCATATAGCCATAAACCAGACCATTACCATGAGTGGGTGACGATGACGATTGAGGTATCCAAACAAATAGCAACCGTCTGTGGTGCTATTAAATTGGGTGGAATGTGATGTATCGGCTTGCCGTCGCCACCCAATGTGCGACGTCAGCGAAGGGCGTTGAATGTTCTTGCCGTACAGTTATGTAGGTTGAATTGGCGGTCCCATTTCTAGGTCAATGGGATATTGACCGAACAATGATTTATATGTATCTAATGCTTAAGGCAATGCATATAAAACAATTAATTGAGTATATCTGTTGCTTGAGGCAATGCATATGCTGGGAAGTAAGTGTCAAGTATCGAAGTATGGCTTTGATATGAAATAATCAATTAAGTGGTCGCTTTCCACCCTTCCTGGGGAAAAAGGAAAAATCATGTCAATTATTTCATAATTCTCTAGACAGTCTTGATTTCTTCTTTTACGCGCCACTTGCACAATAGGGAACTGGATTTTCTGATTTTCGTAAAAAAAAGTTTTGTTGTTTAACATTTTTTTTTATGTTGATTTCTTGAATTTCAATACACATATATAAATTTATTTTTTATATTTTGTATATCTATACAATATTTTTTTTTAGGAATACATGAGTTATATATTTTTTGTTTATTTTTCATGGTGACATGACACGTATTAGTTTGTATTTTTATTTATGTAATATGCTTCTATTTACTTTATTTTTTTTATTTCTTATGTAATATGTTTTAATAATATAATAATAAGTTTACTTAAGGTAGTGCCCCGTGGCTTAGTGGTTAGTGTGTCGGACTGCTAAGCGAAAGAACCTGGGTTCAAATCCAGCTCATAGCCACCTTTTTTTCTGGGGTACTGCCTCTTTCGAGGAACTGACAAAACCTCCAAGAGTAAAATTTGTCTCGAAAAAGTGCATCTCATGTAGCCGTTCGGACTCGGCGGTAAACTGTAGGTCCCTTCCATTCTTGCAGAGTAAGAACACACACACACAGGAATGGTTTAGAGTATAAGTCACTAGGCCTTGGCTTCTTAAGGAGCTGTCGCGCCAATAAATTTATTTTATTTATTTATTTATTTATAAATTTTAATAATAAGTTTATGTAAGATTTTTGCAATCATTCATTCTTTCATATAATTAATTTTTTAAGTGACTTATTTAATTTATTTTACTTCTTCTATTTTGTTTTACAAATTATAGTTTTTTTTTGTTCTATATTTGTTTAAAAATATTACTTAGTTTCTATGCCGGCTGCATTAAAAATAATTATAAAAAAAATGGAAATGTTGTATATATTACTATTTACAGATTTGTAATCACTTATGTAGTTAATGTGTGTGTATTGTATATTGTCTTAAGTATATTGAAATAATCTTACAATAATAACATATATATATAAAATGCTTTTAATCGGTTTTTATGAACATTACTTTTGTATCACCATATTTTATTTCACAGTTTACTCCTTTTTGTGATAAGACTTCATATGGCCCTATGTACATCGGGTCTTAATTGTTTCTATTTTCATTCCTAAGCAAAACTAGACTACCTACATTAAAATCCGAAACTTTTGCTTTTACATCTGTATCGTACCTTGTCTTCCTAATAATTTTCTTGTCTATCAGAGTATCCCTAGCGTCTTTATAAGCTATTTGTGTTAGTGTCGATCTTAAGCTCATAGAGGCCGGACGTCAGGTCGAAGTGCGCGCATAAATAATTACACAAAAGTCAAAAAAAAAAAATGTTTGCGCATTGTTATCGCGAGTGATAAAAAAATAATATTACACACTCCTTTGAGAAATTGGCAAAAACCCCCCGCGTATGCTGTAAAGAAAATAACAATATCCACTCGTGTCGTTGGAAGACGATAAAATGCCCATTCACGCTGTGGAAGAAAAAAAAAATAATAATACACACTTGCATAACAAATCAAATTATCCTCCTATCTGTCCCAACCCTTTGTGCTTAGCTTAACTGCCTCTTTCTTATCTACTGTAGGCATCGTATGCTTGCGGTAAATGGATAAGGGCATCTGAGTTTGTCCTATTGTGCTGAATATGTAAATTGATTTTTTGTATGCAAGCTGTCTTATGGGCATAACACCTAAGACAGTTTGTTTATTACAGAGATTAATTTGGATTTTCACTGCATGGTTCGACTTAGTCAGAATTGTGTTTTGTGTGTAAGTATTTTGAAATGGTAAGTGATTTTTGTGTCGTGTATTCCAATGTTCGTGGTATAAGAAAGAATTTCTTTCACCTGTACGTCTACACTGTTCAATACAGGCCAGCTGTTTTGGCATTAAGTGAAACCCAGGTTGGAGTAAATACTGATTTATCAGAGTTTGCTCTATATGGGTATAGCTTGGTGCCATTACTCTTTTCCCATCATGGTCTCGTGGTCTATGTTAGGAATGATATTGCTTGCCAGAGCCTTCCCCAATATGGGCAATGTTCCAACACGGACTTTAACTTCTTATAGCTCAAATTCACTGTCCGCAAGCATGTCATTCATTATTGTTTTATTTACAGGAGTCCAAATTTTGACAGTAATTCGACTTGTTACGAGTTTGATGCACTGTCTGATTCCATTTCGAAAATTGTTTCCCTTTGTCCTCGCACTGAAATCGTTATTACGGGCGATTTCAATGTACACAATTCCAATTGGCTCCGCTATTCTGGTCAGACAACACCCGAAGGAAGGTATGTCGAGCTCTTTGCCGGGTTACATCACCTTACCCAACTGATCGATGTGCCAACGCGTATACCGGATGTTGCTGGGCAAGCCGCCCATACTCTTGACTTGTTTCTAACTTCTCACCCTGATAAATATACCATTAGTGTAACTTCTCCATTTGGCACTTCAGACCATTGTGTCATTTCAGCTAATTTCTCATCCTCCACCCATCCATTTAAAGAAAAACTTCCCATCAGGAACGTTTGGCAATACGAGAAAGCCAACTGGGACGGCCTGAATATTTTTTTCCGAAACTTTAACTGGTCACTATGCTTCCTCGATAGTGACATTGATGCCAGTGCTGAAATGATCACAAATGTGATTCTTCTAGGTATGCGTGCTTTTATTCCTAACAGAGTAAAAAGCATCAAACCAAAAGAAAAGTCTTGGTTTAATTCTGAGTGTAAAGAAGCTATCAGGCTCAAAGAAGTAAGTTTCCGTTCTTACAAAGCCAACCCTACAGAGGAAAATCGGAAAAAGCACAAACAAGCAAGAAACTCATGCAACTCCGTTATTGAAAGAACCAAATTTTTGCATGACCAAAAATTACGGCAAAAAATTCTGCAGTGTCCCAAAGGCAGTAAAAATTTTTGGTCATTTGTAAAAAATATTAAAAACTCCTCAACATCTTCGGTTCCAACGCTCATCGACAGTAACAAACCAATTGTTTACTCTTCAGAGAAGGCAAACTTGCTCGCCGCCCATTTCGCTGCTAGCTCCACGCTGCCGCATAGCAACGTTGCCCCTCCTGTACTTGAGAATGTAAATTTTTCCATGGGACAGATTTTTTTCCGCACTCGTACAGTAGCAAGAGTCCTCAAAGATCTCGATATACACAAATCCGCTGGCCCGGATGGTATACCCCCGATTCTTCTGAAGAGGTGTTCTTCCACACTGGCAAAGCCACTGCGTAAGCTTTTCCATCGCTCCTACTCTTCTGGAATCTTTCCTAGAAGATGGAAAACAGCATTTGTCCAGCCTGTCCCTAAGAAAGGTGACCCATCCTCCCCCTCCTCCTACCGACCCATAGCACTGACATCCCTTCTTTCTCAGGTCATGGAAACACTGATTAACCGTCAGCTTAAGGAATATCTCGAAGATCGTAAGCTTCTCCATGACCGTCAGTATGGCTTTCGCAGCAACCGTTCCACTGGTGATCTGATGGCATATCTCACCGAACAGTGGAACAAATCTTTACATCGCTTTGGTGAAAGTAAGATTATTGCTCTTGATATCTCCAAGGCATTTGATAGAGTCTGGCATGAAGCTCTCTTATCGAAAATGCGTGCTTTTGGGATCGATAATACTCTTGTTCGTTGGATTAGAAGCTATCTTCTGGACCGTTCAATACAAGTTGTATTGGACGGATTCAAGTCTGATTCCCATAAAATAAATGCTGGTGTGCCCCAGGGCTCTGTTCTATCTCCGACTCTTTTCCTCATTTTTATAAATGATCTTCTGTCTGTTACTTCTAATCCACTTAACTGTTTTGCTGACGACTCTACCCTCAGCTTTTCATATTCGTTCGATAATTCACGTCCTTCGCCTTCGGACGTACAATTGCAACGGTGCCGTATGTCAAGCTCATTAAACTCCGATTTATACAGCATTGTCAAATGGGGTAATAGGAATCGTGTGGAGTTTAATGCTTCGAAAACTCAATGCTGTCTTCTGTCGTTAAAGCTAAACATACCCCCAATGCCATTGTCCATGAATGGCACTTACATCGAAGAAACCGAAAAGCTCTCAGTACTAGGTATGTGTGTCAACGACGACCTCCGTTGGAATGACCATATATTTGAAATCGCTAAGAATGCTGCTAAGTGCTTAGGTTTTCTGTATCGGTGTAAGAAGTATTTTTCCCCATCTGATCTGGCTACAATTTATAAAGCGTTTATACGCCCTAAACTCGAGTACAACTCCCACCTGTGGGCAGGTGCTTCACAAACATCGCTTCACCTGCTTGATAGAATACAAAATCGAGCGTTAAGATTGATAGGAAATAGAACTGCCGCTGAAACAATTGCCCCTCTCGAACACCGACGCAATGTTTCATGTCTTTCCTTATTTTATCGTTTCTTTTATAAAAAATGTTCACTCGAGGTAGCCAGCTGCATTCCTCCCCTTAAAAGTTTCACCCGTAATACTCGTGTCGCAAGGAATGCCCATCAGTTCATCAGTTCACCCTTGAGCCCAATTTCGGACGTACCGTGAAATATAGGGATTCTTTTTTTAGCCGTACAACACGACTTTGGAATGGTTTACCCGGCGAGATTTTCCCTTGCCATTTCAATTTGCAAACATTCAAAACCAATGTTAATCGACACCTCCTATCTCTCCCCTCCCTATCTTCCTAATGCCCGCGCAGTGTGTTACATTAAAAGGTAAACAAATAGTCCCTTGTGCGCGCGTTAATTATAAAAAAAAAAAAAAAAAAAAATCAACCACGTAATCTTCATAGTGTAATGTAACATCATTCAAACCAACATCGAAGCAACTTCATTCATAGTAATCGATAATCGAAGCACATGCACTTCATTGACACGGTAGTAAACATTGCCTTGTTGTGTTCGGAGTTCATAGTCATTGAATTGCTGTCGATGCATTTTGATATTATTCAATTTAGAAGTGGGCCAGTTTGCTTTTATTCTACATTCCTCCAACCACCCAATATGATTGAGTCATGATTGATAAACTCAATATAAATGCAAATTATCGCATTTCATTGTAAATCAGCCAATTTAATTGATCCGTTCTCAAAATAAATTATATAAAAAACATCAAGGTAGTGTTCATAATTCTTTTTAACTATTTTGACTTCTTTACATTTTAAGCCAAGTGAGATAAGTTAATTTTTAAGCACAATAGTGTCTATTTCATCTAAACCGAACAAGACTATCTTGAATGACTTTTCGTTCTTAAAGTCATGAGTAAAATATTGGCATTGCTTAGTTTTAAGTTCGGCACATATTTTGTTGTAAGAGTCAAGGGACTCGGAAAAGATTTTAATTCCTATTGAGATTTTCCGCACAGAGTAATCTTTAACGTTTAAAGCTTTGCACAAATTTTGAATATAATCACATGTTTTGTGAAGAAGTTTTATAGGTGGAAGTGACACTTTATTTTCATTTTTCTGCATAGGTGCACTTTCAGATTCATCTCTATTGTCTGTGTCTGGAAGACACTGCAGAGGTGCAAAAATGCCCTTATATGCAGACATATTAGAAAGAAAGACTTTCTTGGATTGCTTCACCGAAGATTCAAGATCTTCATCACTATGGGGTCTTACGCGCTTCGCAATGATTGTTTTTTTTTATATTTACAGGGGTTATAATATATAGGTACTTCGATTAATCGACGGCACAGATCAGTCACGATTGAAAACGTGTGATGCCGTTTTTCGTACCCAAGTCAGATGGGAATATCAACGTCGGTTAAAACACAAAATAACACAATGCCACAACTGCCAAATTTTCGGACATGGCGAGAAAAACTGCAGCGTAAATACCTATTGTGCAAATTGTTCTGGAGCTCATAAGACTTCCGATTGTAAATCTGAGGGAATCTTAAATGTGCCAACTGCAAAGGCAACCACCGATCTACGGACCATACTTGCTTGAATAGAATCAGGTACCAAGAAATTAGAGAAAAGCTCTCCAAAAATTCAAATTCAACCATGTATTCATTGTCACACCAAAAACCGGTCTCCGTTTTACAATCGAAACCGATAAATCACATGAGCTCTGAAGACTTTCCTTGTCTCCCTAAACGATCTTCCACACATCAACAATCCCCTCCGACAGCATCAGTGCCACGGTGGTCATCATTTACTCAAGCTCAATCGAAAACTGCTCAAGCGAAACCTTCGCACTCTACACTTTTCTCTGAAGAGGAACTTTCTTCATTGACAACTGAGATGATTTCCAAATTGAGTGAATGTAAAACAAAAGCTCAACAATTTAATGTAATAGCGCAGCTTGCTACAAAATATCTTTATTCCAATGTCATTTAATGTAAATAATTCCTTAAAGATTTTAGCTTGGAATGCCAGGAGCATCCGAAATAAATGTATAGAATTTTTCAGCTTTCTTTGCAATCTGAACGCCGATGTGTGTCTAGTGAGTGAAACACGGCTGAGCAGTGAAATTCGATTTACTGACTCAATCTATATTTTTCATAGATTTGATCGTTTAAATAGAATAGGTGGCGGAGTTGCCATTGTTATAAAAAAGACGATTAAACATAGGCTTTTACCATTAATCAATACAAAAGTAATTGAAGTAATGGGAATTGAGATCTTATTAGAAGATTCTTCAAGTTTAAAAGTATTTTCAGTGTACTTCCCCGGAGGAAAGTCAAACAAACAAAAGGCGATATTATTTAAAAGTGATTTAAGGAAGATACTTAACTGTAGTGACCCATTTTTAGTAGGTGGAGACCTAAATTGTAGACATAGAGGGTGGGGATGCCTAAGGGCTAACTCCTGGGGAAATATTCTTTCAGATATCCAAATGAGATATCCAATTAATATTTTATACCCTAATAGCCCAACTTACATTCCTGAATCAACTAGGTTATCTCCTTCAACCTTAGACCTATTTATAACTAATGTCGCAAATATTATAACACAACCTGTTACAATAAATGCGCTCAGTTCAAATCACTTGCCTGTCTACTGTGATATTAGTTATAAGGGGTTAATCTGTCCGTGCCTTTAAGAAAAAAACAACAAACGGTCGATTGTACTTCCTCATTACATACTCCAAATGATAAAACAAAGAAACGGGCAAAGAAGACAATGGCAAAGATTTCGTATTCAAACTATTTATAATGAAATGAAAATTTTAAATAGGATAATTTCTGATTAAATTGAAGCTTTTCGTAACAAAGAGTGGAATGAAAATTTGCAAGGCCTCGATAAATGTTCTAAACCATTTTGGAACATCGCGAAAATTCTAAAAAAAAAAAATAGGTACGTTCCATATCTGGAAAATGCAGGCACAATCTTTTTTACACCTGACAGTAAATGTGAACTATTGGCTGATACTTTCTTGATGAACCACAACTCTTCAGTTACACTCACCTCACCATTTGATTCAACAGTTGAAGCTTCCTTACATGAATTCAACCTAAGCGAATACAGCACTCCAATTGATAATTTAATTGTTTATGAGGATGTGGAATATTTTATAGCTAGTCTCAAAAACAATAAATCTCCAGGAGTTGACAAAATAAACAACCAAATTCTAAAACAATTACCCAAAAATGGTTTCAAGTATCTGACATACATATTCAATGCTTGTTTAAAGATACAGTACTTTCCTGACGATTGGAAAGTTGCTAAGGTTATACCCATTGTTAAATTAGGGAAAAGAACAAATAATTCCCAGAGTTACAGGCTGATCAGCCTTCTGAACCGTTGCAGTAACATTTTTGAAAAAATTATAAAAATAAAATTACAGGATTTCATATCGATCCAAAATATTTTGCAGTTGGAACAATTTGGTTTCAGGCAAGATCATTCAACCTCACATCAAGTCCTAAGGATTTTTAACCATATTAAAAGTAGTTTATATTCTAAGGAGTCCACTGGGCTAGTACTACTTGATATTGAGAAGGCCTTTGATTCAGTGTGGCATGATGGACTCATCTATAAGCTTATCAAATTTAGATTCCCTCCTTATCTCATTAAACTGATTCAAAGTTTCTTAAAAAATAGATACTTTATGGTCTATTTAAGCAATGACTTTTCAACAAGAAGATCAGTTCCAGCTGGTGTTCCCCAAGGATCGGTTCTTGCTCCCCTGTTATATAATTTGTTCACTGCCGATCTTCCTGATATACCAGATTGTGAATTGGCCATGTATGCAGATGACACTGCATTTTTTTTTGTCGCATGTCATAGAAATTAAACTACTGAGAGCGCTTAATATCATTTTTGAATATTATAAACATTGGAAAATTAAAATTAACGCTGACAAAACCCAATCTATCTTTTTCACGAGAAAAAGAAAAAATTGCTTTTTGCCCAGCAAAAATTTAGAGCTCGAAAATACTGAAATCAAGTGGGTCGATACAGTTAAGTATCTCGGAGTAACTTTAGACCAAACTCTGACTTTTAGAAATCACATTTCAAACATTAACACGAAAATAAAGATTGCTACTAAAATGCTTTATCCCCTAATAAATCGAAAATCATTACTTAATAATGAAAACAAAATTATCATATTTAAAGTAATATTTCAAGCCATGATACTGTACGCGTCACCAGTATGGGGTTCTTGTGCTCAGATGCACATAAAAAACTACAAGTTTCGCAAAACAAAGTATTAAAAATGATTTTAAATCTTCCGTGGTTTTATTCTACTCTCGAGCTTCATAAAAAAGCTGATGTACTTCCCATTGCAAAAAAAGTTGAAATTCTTAATGAAAAATTCTTTCAAAAATGTAATTATCTGAAAATCCTTTAATAAGGTCTCTTTGTTGATAAATTATTATTGAAATGTACGTAATATATGTTAATTTATTTAAATTATTTACTTTGTCTGTAACTTTTAATATTGTTTATATTTATATTCATGCATCTTTTTATTTATTAACTTATTTATTTGTTTATATTTTTTTTCTTATTTTTGTTCCTATTTATTTATTTGTTTATTGATTTATTTATTATTTTTTTTTTTATAATTAACGCGCGCACAAGGGACTATTTGTTTCTCTTTTAATGTAAAACACTGCGCGGGCATTAGGAAGATAGGGAGGGGAGAGATAGGAGGTGTCGATTAACATTGGTTTTGAATGTTTGCATATTGAAATGGCAAGGGAAAATCTCGCCGGGTAAAACATTCCAAAGTCGTGTTGTACGGCTAAAAAAAGAATCTCTATATTTCACGGTACGTCCGAAATTGGGCTCAAGGGTGAACTGATGGGCATTCCTAGCAAGACGAGACAAAAGAGCTTTATTTATTAATTTATGTAATTATTTGTTACTTACATGTTCATCTGTTTTGTTTTTTTTCCAAATATTTGTTATTTATATAATAATCTGTTTATTTATTTATTTATTTATTTTTATAGTTAATAATTTATTTACTTAAGAATTGAATTTAATTTCTGTCTGTAAATCCTGTGATACTAGTATATAAGCTTCTTAACTATTAATATTATTATTTTTTCTTCTTCTATTCTTACATGGAGGTTTTTACTAATAGTTTTCCTTCAAATAAATTTAATTTTTTGTTCATATTCTGCAAATTCATTTATAATATTTTTTTCAGTAGTAAGATACAAATTATCAAATCTCTGTACAAGCTGTGCTAAAAACACAATACGTAAACCTGCAAAATTGTATTATCTATTAAATAAAATATCTAAAAAAAAAAACGTATTTCATTGGACTTCTATAAGCTAAGTGGGGATAGCCCAAATAATTGTATTAGAATCTAAGTAGTATAAATATTTGTAAGAAATGAGGAATAAAAGGCAATTATTCGTAAACCAACAAATGAACTGGACCTTTTTAAAAACGGCGGCACATTTGCCATATGTAAGTAGCGAGCTGCGCTTTATAAAGCAATATCCATAGCGTGATACGCTCAAAGTATCTTAGGGCACGAATCTCTCTTGACGAATCCCACATTGCGATCCTGCCAAACTGTTAGGTATTAAAAATATTTTCTCTTTACCAACAGTAAGCGGACCAACAGTAAACAACAATAAATAAACTAAATGTCATACAACAAAGCTGAGTTGGATACCCTGTTCGAAGATCTCGACCAACCGTATGTCCCGGAAGGCCCAAGAGACGACAACATTCCAGAATATTTACCCACACCCAGGACAGCCGGACAACAGCCACTCACAATCGAAAAATACAGAGCGAGGCAACAAAATAAAAAGGTAGACAATTCGGAAAAGACAACAACAACCATAAAAAGGAAGAGAGGAGGAAAGGCTTTCAAGTTAAGACAGCAAAAAGCAGAACTATACAGAGTGATCAACAAAACGAGGGACAGAAAATTAAAAAAAGAACTAATTACACAACTGACGAAGCCGGCAGTTAATCATGGGGCAACCAAAGTCCAAGGAGGTGATAAACAATAACCTAACCAGCAGCCAAACGAACCAAATATTTAGTAGCAACAATATAAATATATATATACTAATAGTTTTGTTAATCTTATTAATAGTTAAAATTCACTCATACTATAAAAAATATGTAAAAAAACAAATTATTAGAAGTAGAATAAACCAAGTATAAAAAAAAATTAAACATGTCATGGATAATTTACAGACTATCTTGAATAATTTAAAAAAAATCAAAGAGAGAATATACTGAAGAATACATAAAGAAAATAAAAAATGAAATTAGCTTTATATGGAATAACTTACTAAAACATACAGATAAAACCGAACTAAACGAAATAATTGCGATTTTTAAAGAATTAGAGAAACAAATTTTAGCATTGCTTAAATCAAAGTCAGATAGTAAAGAATCAAAAAAAATTGCGAAATTTGATATGTTAACAGCTGCAAAGCTTATTCCAGAGTTTAATGGGGAATTGAAGCAATTGTCAAACTTTTTAGGCATTATCAAATATTATTCAGAATAGAAGATATTGAAAAGAATAAGATTATAGCATTTGTAATAGCTACAAAAATTAACTGACAAGGTTAGAAACAGGCTTCTCACAGTAAAAACACAACCAGAAAAAGTAGAAGAGTTTCAAAAAATTCTAAAAGAAATTTACAAGCCAAAAAAAAATCCATTGTCAATACATAATGACTTAGCCAGACAGAAACAAGGATCTCAAGAAGTAGAAGAATTTGCAGAAAAAATAGAATCCATTTTGTCTCAATTAAATGAAATACAAATGAGCGAGCAATGTGAAGAAAACAAAAAAATAATACTTTGTCTAAATGACAAGCTAGGGCTTAACACATTTAAGAATGGATAAAATAAAATGTATATAAGAATATCTGGTAAAAGATTTAAATGAACATTCGTCAGGTCAAATAAACGGTATCACAAATAAAACAATATTTTCAAAAGGTATATCAGAACTAGAACTCATGTTCGGAGAGACTAATATAAAGCGTCAATTCCATGTAGTCAATGAAGACATAAATATAACTACTGAATGGATACTGGGAAGAGATTTCCTTAAAACGTATAATTGTAAAATAGAATATGGAATTTGTGGGCTTATAATTTTAATAAAATATGAAGAAATTGTACTTCCATTAAATATGTTCCTAAAAAATATAGGTAAATTAACAGTTCCGCTGACAACAAATAACTTCTATGAACAAAACATCGCTTTATCAGACAAAAATCCAGTATACATAAAAAAATTATAGACTTCCAAATGCTCAATTAGATGAAATACAGAAACAAGTGTCTGACTAACTAAGAAATGACATTATAGAAGAATCAGTTAGTCCATATAATTCACCATTACTTATTGTTCCAAAGAATAGTTTAAACGGACAGACAAATTGGAGACTAGTAGTAGATTTTAGGTCTTTAAATAAAAAAGTTGTAGATGAAAAATTTCCCCTCACAAGGTTAGAAGATGTATTAGATAAATTAGGTAATGCTAAATATTTTTCTACTTTAGATATGACAAACTCATTTCATCAAATTTCACTTAACAACAATTCTAAGCCATTAACGGCATTTTCAACAAATGAGGGTCATTAAAAATTCAAGAGACTTCCTTTCGGATTAAAAATCTCTACAAATAGTTTTCAGAGGATGTTATCAATTGCTCTTAGCGGTTTACAAGCCTCAGCTATTCTATATGTAGATGATTTAATAGTATTTGGTAAGAATTTAAAAGATCACAACGAAAACTTGATCAAAGTTTTAGGGAGACTTCGTAAATATAATTTAAAATTGAATATAGAAAAATGTGACTTCCTGAAACCGGAGGTAATTTACTTAGGCCATTTGATAACTTCAAACGGAATAAAACCAGATCCAAGAAAATATGAAACAATAAAAACGTATCCAATGCCTAAAACCGTAGATGATGTTCGCAGATTTGTATCATTTTGTAACTATTATAGAAAAAATATTAAAGATTTTGCAGAAATAGCTAAGCCTCTGAACCAGTTATTAAAAAAAAACTAATATTCTCTTGGACGGAAGACTGTCAAAAATCTTTTAACACACTTAAACAAAATTTAATGACACCTCCCATACTAAGCTATCCAAATTTCAATAAACCCTTCATATTAACAACTGATGCTTCCAATTTCGCGTTAGGAGCAATACTCTCACAGGGAGAAATTGGAACAGACAAACCTATAGCGTATGCTAGTAGATCTCTAAATAAACATGAATTAAATAAACCTATTATAGAAAAAAAGAGTTACTAGCGATACACTGGGGAATAAATTATTTCAGGCCATATCTTTTTGGTAGAAAGTTCATAGTTTACACGGACCATAGACCATTAGTCAGTTTATTCACTCATAAGAACCCATCATCTAAATTAACAAGGATACGAGTTGATCTGATGGACTACGATTTTGAAATAATATTTTAAAAGGGCAAGATGAACACCAATGCAGATGCTTTGTCAAGAATAAAAATTGAATCAGACGAGTTGAAAGAAATGATACCCATATATAACATAGACGTTTTAACGAGAGCAATGAAGAAGAATAAAGAGAAGATACCGAATGAAGAAGACAATGATGCAAAAGCCTTAAATGTGGAGACTAGCTACCTTCATATTTGGGACTGTACATCAATATCGGACGTAAGGCGATTAAAAAGAATAGAATTTAAAGAAAGTGACGTCACGAAGAGAGAAAGAAATGAAAAAAACAATAGCAGCAAACACTGTACTTGTAGAATTAAGCGATAAATCTTTATCAGAGATAAAATTGATGCTTAGGAAGCTAATATTCAAGATGAACAATACAGGTGTTAAAAGACTAGCGCTAGCAAGAAATAGTCAAATATTTAAAAAAGTATGCATACAAGAATTTAAAAATATATTTAATAAGCTGCAAGAAAATACAAAAGAAGACAAATGTCTAGACATAATACCATATGAACCTCCAAAACAAATAACAGATGAGGAAGAAATGAAAAAATTAATAGAAGAGCATCATAATTCGAAACTAGGAGGACATTGCGGTATCAGAAGATGGTAAAAAAATACATTAACAACTGTGAAACACGCAACGAAACAAAGATAACAAGATATACAAAAGAAAATATGGTAATTACTGGTACACCCACAACGTCATTTGAAACAATAACAATAGATACTGTAGGACCATTAAGACCATCAAATAGTTATAGATACATACTAACGGTACAATGTGATCTAACGAAATTTGTAGAAGCATTCCCGATAGAAACCAAAGAAGCCAATACCGTAGCGAAAACAATAGTCGACAAATTTATTCTTAAGTACGGATGTTTTAGAAAATTAAGAACTGATAAGGGAACAGAATTCACAAATGAGTTGTTGAAAAATATTTGTACACTTTTGAAAATAGATAAAATAGTTTCCACACCTTTTCACCATGAAATAATGGGATCAGTTGAAAGAAATCATAGGGTATTTAATGAGTATATTATGAGCGTAGGTGATAAGGATAATTGGGAAGAATGGTTACCATACTATACATATTGTTATAATTCCATGCCACACTCAACAACACTATATTCACCGTTTGAACTTGTATTTGGAAAATTATGTACACTTCCATGCGACGTTATAGAAAATTAAAATACAATTTATAATATTGACAATTACTTGAATGAACTAAAATGTAAATTAAGACATGCTCACGAACAAGCTAAAAATCACTTAATTGAAGAGAAATATAAAAAAAAAATTCTCAGAAAAATGTAAATAAATCAAACTTTATTGTAGCAGATTATGTATATTTAAAAAATCAAAATAAAAGAAAATTCGATAAACCTTTTAGAGGACCATATAAAATTATATATATTTTTTTTTTTTTTTTTTTTTTATAATTGGCCCGCGCAAAAGGGATTTTGGCTACCCTTATAATGTTAAACACAGCGGGGGCGTTAGGAAAATAGGGAGGGGTATAAAAGAAGATATCGATGCACGTTTGTTTGAAAGTTTGGCAGATCATAATGGGAGGGAAAAACAGAGTCTGGCAAGGCATTCCACATTCGCGTGGTACGGCTAAAGAAATAATTTCTGTATTTAACTGTACGTCCGAAGTTGTGGCTCATGGGTAAATTTATGAGCATTCCTAGCGGCGCGAGTATTACGGTTGAATTGTTTCAGGGGAGGAATGCAGCTGGATATTTCGCTAGAGCATTGATTGTAAAAATAACGGTAAAATAACGAAAGGCACGAAACATTACGACGGTGCTCAAGAGATGAAAATGTTTTTGTTATAGTTCGGTCGCTGTTAGATATTTAAGACACGAACCATAGAAATATAGCAAGTGTGTCCATCACTTTAAGAAAACTTTAAAATGTCATCTGAATTGACACATTGAATAAAGTCATGTTATATTAACCTTTGAATTAAAGCACGAGGTGGTTTTTCTTTCTTGTTAGGCAAATTCACTTTTCTACAAATTCATTGGCACATATTCGATATTGGCGACGAGGATTATAAGGATTAAGAAAAATCTTAACGATGACCGAATCTACGCAAACTACACAACAAATTTTGCGAGCATTAACTGAAGCTCTACAGAGCATACAAAATGCACCGAGTTCGCCTAACCTACATTTTGACCAGTTCAACGAGAACGAGGAAGCATTTCCTCATTACATCAAAAGATTGGAGAATTATCTTGCATTAAAAAACATTACAGATGGAACAAAAAAGCAACAAGTATTAATCAATTGTATCGGAGCTATATACTACCAACTACTCTCCAACTTGACAGCACCAGAAGAGCCAGAGACAAAGTCATACGAGACTTTGATTAAAACACTCCAAGATCACCTAAGTCCCAAGCCCAACGAGATAACAGAGCAGCATAAATTTTTACTTAGACTGCAACATGAAGGGGAGTCTGTAGCCAATTATTTGGCGGATTTGAAGAAATTAAGCGTCCACTGTAGATTTGAATGTGAATCATGCAAGAAATCTACACTGAATACACATCTTAGGTCTCAGTTTATTCGCGGACTCAGAGACTCGGACATCAAGGAGAGACTTCTGCAAGAGACGAATTTATCTTTAGAAAAGATTATTCAACATGCCTTTGCAATGGAAGCGTCAAAACAGGAAAGTCGTGCCATGAACAACGTTCACCAGCTCCAATTCAAGCCAATGAATTTACATAAGAAGACAGGCCATACATCAGTTACACCAAATACAAATTTACATAAAACTAATAACTCCAAAGATTATAAAAATAATAAAATGATTTGTTACAGATGCGGCAAACAAAACCACATGGCAAATAATTGCAAAGCAACGAACCTACATTGTAAAATGTGTCAGAAGAGAGGTCACGTTTCTTCGGTGTGCATGAAATCGAAATCAGCGACCAGAGAGACGAACACTTTAGAAGTTACTCAGAGCGTTACTGATAACATGCATGAAATCAACGCTCTCAATTTGATGGAAAGTGGAACACAAGCTGAAGCTATAAATGCAATTAAATTGCACCAAAAATTCATTGCTACGGGTGGCCGAGGTAAGTACTATGTGACATTGAAAATTAACGGGAAGCCCCTTGAGATGGAATTCGATACCGGGGCAGCGATTTCTGTCATAAACTACGATACTTTTAAGATGCATTGGCCAAATGCCAAAATCTTGCCCACAGAAGTCATGCTTAAGACTTACAACCACGACGTATTCCCTGCTTTTGGGAAATCTGAAATACAAGTTCAGTATAATGACCAGACTATAAATTGCGATTTATATATAGTTAAAGACAAATTCGAAACTCTCATGGGACGTGAATGGGTCTACAAGCTCAAGCTTTTAAGTGTAAATTCCATGGATGCATATACTGACGGAGATATAGTTCGTTTAAAGCAGCAGATATTTGAAGAATATGCTAGTGTTTTTAGGCAAGGAATTGGAACTATACCGAAAATCAAAGGTATATAAAAGTTACGTGACGGTGCTACTCCAACTTTTATTAAAGCAAGGTCAGTACCATATGCAATCCGTCCTTTAATTGAATCGGAGTTAGACAGATTAGAGAAATTTGGTATTATTGAGAAGATTGCACACTCTGATTGGGGGACTCCGGTAGTTCCCGTTATCAAAGCCGACAAATCCGTTCGGTTATGTGCGGATTATAAAGCTACACTTAATAAGTACTTGGTGAATGATGGGTACCCAATGCACAAGATAGAAGATTTATTTCAAAAATTAAAGGATGGTGAATATTATTGTACATTTGACATTCACAAAGCTTACTTACACCTAAGTATGACCGAGGATAGTTCACTTTTGCAGACAATAAGCACTATTAAGGGTCTGTACCGAGTAAATAATCTAATGTTTGGACTGAAGACTGCGCCTTACTTCTGGCAAAGGTTCATGGATGAAAATATCACCAATGACCTTGAAGGTACTGCGTGTTTTATTGATGACATAATTGTTGTGGCTAAGTCAAAATCTGAACTTTTTCAAAGATGCAGGCGATTACTTGATAAGTTACGGAAGTTTGATTTACATCTAAACAAATCTAAGTGCAAATTGTTTGAAAGAAGCGTCACTTACCTAGGCCACAAAATCGACAAAGATGGTTTACACAAAATTTCGGAAAAAGTTGAAGCAATATCAAAAATACAACCGCCTACAGATATTAAGAAATTACGTCATTTTCTAGGCATGGTAAATTATTATCATAAGTTTATTCCAGATCTCTCCACTAAACTACACCCGCTGTATTATCTTCTGAGGAAGGAGGAATAGTTTATCTGGAACAACGATTGTCAAAAAGCGTTTGAAAATTTAAAAAAGGAGATGATGAGCGAAAACGTCTTAATACCTTTCAATGAAGGTCTCCCACTTATTTTGTCAATTGATGCGTCACCAGTCGGGTTATCAGCAATTTTATCTCACAGTACGAAGGATGGTGAGCGTCCGATTGCTTTTGCTTCCAGAAGTCTATCCAAGTCAGAAGCGAATTACAGTCAGCTAGACAAGGAAGCTACGGCAATTTATTGGGGTCTTCACCAGTTTACGCTTGTTACAGATAATCGGCCATTAACTGCAATTTTTCACCCAAATAAACATTTGCCCTTACTAACAGCACAGCGATTGTTGCACTATGCACAGTTTCTTAGCGGATTTAATTACAATATTCAATACAAAAGTTCAACAGATAATATTAATGCTGATTTTCTTTCCAGAAATCCATTTCCAACTAAAGATTGTGGGAATTGTTATGAAACATACGAAATATTTCATATTTGGGACGATTACTTACCTCTTACAAATTCAAATATAGCAAAGGAAACAAAACGCGATAAGGAATTGTCTTCACTGTGGATCCTTTAACAGACAGGAGGAAGTTTGAAGAGCACGTCGTTCCAGCACATGGGGAGTGAACTTATGATAAATGAAGGATGTATTTACCGAATACTCCGAATTATAATTCCTTATACAATGCGGACGCGGGTCCTGAACGAATTACATGCAGCGCACATCGGTATCGTAAAAATGAAAGCTCTGGCCAGAAGCTTCTGCTATTGGAAGGGAATTGATCGCGATATCGAGGACTTAGTAAAAAGCTGTCGGGACTGTGCCAAGGTTCTGAAAGAACCACCAAAGATGTTCACGACCATTCATGGAACGATACTTCTTAGTTGTGGTTGACGCAAGGACGAAGTGGTTGGAAGTTTTTCCGATGAATAGGATAACAAGTTTTTACACCATACGAGCGTTAAGAGAACTTTTTGCCAGATTCGGTATTCCTAAAACTATTGTGTCCGACAATGGAACAAATTTCACGTCGAAGGAGTTTCAAGATTTTTTAAAGTCTAACAACATATCTCACAAGCTTACGTCACCAGCGCATCCCTCAACAAACGGACAAGCGGAGCGGTTTGTTCAGGTCCTTTAAAACGGATTATGGGCTGCCATGAACGATCCAGGTGACTTACATACAAAATTACAACGCCTACTTATGCAATATCGTAAGACAGAAAGCTCAACTCTAGGCGAGAGTCCAGCAGAGATGATGTAGAAATTTAATCTTCGCACCAGAATGGACTTACTGCGGCCTGCCAGCCCAGATCAAATAAGGGAAATCAAGGATTGCAAACGTCACTTCGAAATTGGAGATTCAGTGCAGGTCCGTTATTACCATAACAAGGAGTGCAAATGGAAGTTCGGTAGAGTTACTGATAGAGTTGGTCATTTACATTATATAGTGGATGTAGATGGCACTCCATCCCGTAGGCATATTGACCAAATGAGATCCACAAACGTTGAAGGTAATACTCCTGACTAATTTCCAAACTCTTATTCCATAGATTTTCAACCCACAAGAGGCAATGCAAATTCGACCAAAAAGGAAAATCCCACCGTTGTTACTTCAATAGATGAAGAGTTAACGCAACAACCGAGTAATGCGGCAGCCGTTCCTCAGCAACCAACACATGGAACAATACCAGCTTCATTAGGGGCTAATCGTTCGCTTGAACTTGAAGTGAATAACGAATCAGAGGCCATGCAACCGAAGCAACACATTGAACATAGGAAATCTACCAGAATACGTCGTCAAGTAATTCCCTACCAACACAAGCCTTAAGGGAGAGAAAACTGTTAGATATTTAAGACACGAACCATAGAAATATAGCAAGTGTGTCCATCACTTTAAGAAAACTTTAAAATGTCATCTGAATTGACACATTGAATAAAGTCATGTTATATTAACCTTTGAATTAAAGCACGAGGTGGTTTTTCTTTCTTGTTAGGCAAATTCACTTTTCTACAAATTCATTGGCACATATTCGATAGTCGCCTATCATTTTCAAAGCTCTTTTTTGTATTATGTCTAAGATACTCAAGTGTGTAATAGGAGCACCTGCCCAAGTATGAGAATTATACTCAAGTTTTGGACGAATATACGCTTTATAGACCGTAGCCAGATCAGAAGGGGTAAAAAATTTCTTTCATCTTCGAAGGAAACCTAGACACCTAGCAGCATTTTTGGCGATTTCGAATATGTGGTCGTTCCACAGAAGGTGGTCTGCAATGCACATACCGAGAACTGATAGGTGTTCTGTTTCTTCGATACAAGTGCCACTCATTGATAGTGGCAATGGGGGTATGTTTCGATTTAACGACAAAAGACAACATTGAGTTTTTGAAGCATTAAATTCAACACGATTTCTTATTCCCCATTGTACAATGCTGTCAAGATCAGAATTTAATGAACTAATCATACGCTGCCGTTGCAGTTCCACATCCGAAGCACATGGATGAGAGTCTGGAAACGAATATGAAAAGCTGAGAGTGCTGTCGTCAGCGAAACAATTAATTGGATTAGTAGTTTCAGATAATAAGTCGTTGATAAAAATCAGGAAGAGAGTTGGAGATAAAACAGAGCCCTGGGGCACACCAGCATTTATTTTGTGGGTATCAGACTTGAATCCGTCCAACACTACTTGTATTGACCGGTTCGAAAGGTAATTACTAATCCAACGAAGAAGAGATTCGTCGAGTCCAAATGCACGCATTTTCGATAAAAGGGCTTGATGCCAAACTCTATCAAATGCCTTTGAAATATCAAGTGCAATGATCTTACTTTTACCAAAACGGTGAAGAGATTGATTCCACTTTTCGGTGAGACAAACCATCAAATCACCAGTGGATGCTTTCGGTCCTCAAGATATTTCTTTAGATGAAAGTTAATCAGCGTTTCCATGACCTTAGAACGAAGAACGGAGAGGAGGATTCGCCTTTTTTAGGGACAGGCTGAACAAATGCTGTTTTCCATCCACTCGGAAAGAGCCCAGAGGAATAGGACAGATGGAAAAGCTTACGCAATGGTTTTGCCAGCGTTGAAGAACATCTCTTCAGAACAATAGCGGGGATACTATCCGGGCCAGCGGATTTGTGAATGTTAAGATCTTTTAAGACCCTTGCAACTGAACGAGTGCGGAAGAAAATTGGTCCCATAATGTCATTTACGTTCTCAATTACACCTGTCGGAAGCATTGAGTTTGCTGCAAATAGGGCTGCAAGCAGATTTGCTTTTTCTTGGGAATCGACAACAGGTGTATCGTTAAAGACGAGCGTAGGAAGCGATGATGACGAAGAATTCCGAATGTTTTTTACAAAAGACCAAAAATTTTTACTTCCTTTGGGACATTGAAGAATTTTTTGACGAATTTTTGCTCATGTAAAAATTTCGTCTTGCGAATGTGAGCATTGCAGGTCTTCCCAGCTTGTTGAAACTTTTTCCGGTTTTCCTCGGTAGTGTTGGCTTTGTAACAACGGAAACTTACATCTTTCGACCTAATAACCTCTTTGCAGCTCGCATCGAACCATGAGTTATTTTTAGGTTTGATACTCTTTGACCTATTTGGTATAAAATTTCTTATTCCTAAAAGAATAATATTTATTACCAGATCTGCACTGGAGTCTACGTCACTACCAAGGAAGCATAGTGAAAAAAATTATTGAGACCGTCCCAGTTGGCTTTCTCGTATTGCCAGACGGTTCTCCTAGGGATTTTTCCATTAACTTTGTTTTCTTGACACGAGAAATTTGCAGAAATGACGCAATGATCAGATGTGCCTAGAGGTGAAAAAACACGAACAGTGTATTTATCCGGATCGGATGTAAGAAACAAGTCTAGGGTGTTAGGAGTTTGACCTGCAATGTCAGGGACTCGGGTTGGCTCGTCAATGAGCTGAGTTAGTTGGTTGAGCTCAGCAAAAATCTCAACATACCTTCCTTCGAGTGTTGTCTGGCCAGAAAAGCGGAGCCAACTAGAATTATGTACATTGAAATCGCCCGTAATAACGATTTCAGTGTGAGGATAATGGGCAACAATTCTCTGGATGGAGTCAGACAGAGCATCAAATTCATTTGAAGTTGACACACTGTCTAAATTTGGGCTCCTGTATATAAAACAAGTGTGGATGATGCGCTTGTCAACCGTGAATTTTAACCACATGAAGTTGAAATCTGAGTTAGAACACAGGCCGTATTTTGGTTGAAGTTGGTATGCAACATCATTCATAACATAAACGACGAGGCCGTGGTGGGCAAAGAATAATGGCACTAAATTATATCCATGCAGGTTAAATTCTGTGTTGTCGGTATTTTCTCCTACCTGGGTTTCACTTAGTGCAAAAACAGCTGGCCTGTTTAAGGTAGTGTAGGTATACGTCTACAAAACAAACAAAACGAACAAAAATTCTTCCTTAACCCACGAATATTTGCGTAGCCAACCCTGAATGTACCCACCATTTTAAAACACAAAACTTAAAAAAAAAACAAAATCAGACAATAAACTATAATTAATGCACAACTAAGGCCCAATTTGAGTTTTTCAATTAAATTATTATTAGTGTTATGCCTGGATTTCTTAGTGCACATCAAGTAATCTATCCGATAACGATCTAGTTTAGCCATTGATTAAAAAAAAGAGCCAAACACAATCGTCTGCGAGGAATGGACAAGGAATCAAGGGAAGGGATTACCCGCCGCATATTTTATGCAATTTAGTTTTTCACTTCGCAACAAAAAAAAAACTTGTTTGGGCACTGTATTTAATCCAGAAGGCACACTGACAAAAATTTGTTCACAATGCACTGAACTGCATTAAATTTGTTTTAGCGCGCATATGACTTTTATTTTTTTTTGGTGTAGATTTGGGGCTATTTTTAATTTTTTTTTATAATAGAGCCGGCAACAATTAGACAAGTTTTTGTGTACACATTTAAGCGAAAAAAAAAATAGAATGGGCGAACAATAGGCTGACACTTGATTAAGTTTACATTCCGCGCGTGCACAGCCGATGGGAAGCTGATCGATTACTGATTACTATCACAAAACAATGTAAATAGTGCTATTCTTTTAGATGATAAGAAATATGAAATACATAATAATAATTTAATCAAAGCTAGAATAACAAAACCACATTGATCAGTTAAAAAAAAAAAAAAAAAAAATACAAAGACAAATGATAATTATTTAAATTTCGGAAATGTAAACAAATATCATTTTTTTTAAGAGGAAAGAATGTAATGTAACATCATTCAAACAAACATCGAAGCCACTTCATTCATAGTAATCGATAATCGAAGCACATGCACTTCATTGACAAATAATATCATATCATAATAAACACGGTAGTACACATTGCCTTGTTGTGTTCGGAGTTCATAGTCATTGAATTGCTGTCGATGCATTTTGATATTATTGAATTTAGAAGTGGGCCAGTTTGCTTTTATTCTACATTACTCCAACCACCCAATATGATTGAATCATGATTGATGAACTCAATATAAATGCAAATTATGGCATTTCATTGGACTTCTATAAGCTAAGTGGGGATAGCCCAAATAATTGTATTAGAATCTAAGTAGTATAAATAGTTGTAAAAAATGAGGAATAAAAAGCAATTATTCGTAAACTAACAAATGAACTGGACCTTTTTAAAAACAGCGGCACATTTGCCATATGTAAGTAGCGAGCTGCGCTTTATAAAGCAATATCCATAGCGTGATATGCTTTAAGTATCTTAGGGCACGAATCTCTCTTGACGAATCCCACAATAGTTGTCCACTGGATCTACTTTATTGGTAAGGTTAGAAGGTAGATTAAATTGCCTTCCAAATACTAATTCGAAGGGTGTGTACCCTGTTTCTGAATGTACTGAAGTGTTGTAGCAGAAAACATAATAAGGCAGCCAGCTGCTCCAATCAGTATTTTTTTCTGATATATAACTCCGAAGATAAGCTCTTAATACTTTATGGGAATTTTCTAGTGCTCCAATACTTTCATGATGGTAAGCGGTAGACTGTAGCTGCTCTATCTTCAACAAACTACACATATCTTTAAATACTTTATTTATAAATTCCGTACCTTGATCAGATGCTATAGTTGCAGGGACTCCATATCTTAGAATAAAACATTCTACAAGTCCCTTAGCTATAGTATAAGCTCCCTTGTTTGGTAATGGTATCGCTTCTATGAACTTTGTTAGTTCATCTTGAAGAGGAAGAATATATTTTGACCCATTTTCTGATTGATCCAAGGGTCTGACTAAATCTAAGTATATTTTATCAAAACCTGAGTCGGCTGTTGATGTTATGGTCATTGGTTGTTTTTTGGGTTGAATATGTTTGTTACGCTGACATAATGAGCAGTGCTTAACGTATGTCGTCACATTGTTTTGCATGCCTGTCCAAAAATATTTTTTTCGAATGTTACGTAACAACGTTGGTAACATATGATTATCATTTAGTATTAGTTTTATTTTGCAAGAGTCTGTTATTTTACACTTTTATTTTAATTTCTTTAAATATTTCTTCTATCTGTTTCTTTAATATATATATTTTTTCTTTATGACGGCCGTCTGTTAATTTTCTTCCTTCTTTTTTAGTTACATATATCTTTTTAATTGATAGAGGTCCGCAAATTATACGCACGTCCTTCAACAACATTTTGTCAAATGATGACGATCGCTCAATAGTGCTATTCTTGGATTCCTCTTCATTATTCATTTGCGGTTCACAATTTTTTCGCACGTCCCTCAACAACATTTTGTCAAATGATGCCGATGAGGCATAAGTGCTTATCTTGGACCATTTTAAAATTATACAATTACTTCCTGGAATTTACCCCAAAATAAAATTAGGACTTAATACTCTAGTACCCTTTAAAAAATTATTTTCATCGTCTTCTTTAAAACTGTTAATTATTTTCTTGGGTACCACCAGAATAGGTGAGTTCCATGCAGATATTGAAGGTTCTATTATATCACCCTTGAGCATCTTTTCTACTTCGATCTGACTATCATTTTTCTGAGAATGAGGTTATCTATATGGGTTGGTATATTTTGCAGTAGTTCTCTCCTTAAGTGATATTTGGGCCTGACATATATGTGTGTTTGTTAGCTTGTCGTTTTCTAGGTGACAAATATCTTGAAATTTAGAACATATAACTTCGAGTTCATGTTTTTCCTCTTCGTTAAGAGTTTCAAAATTTATTTCTTTAAGTAACTATTGTGTTCGTGACTTTGAAGGATTCATAGTTTGTTCATATGCTATAAAATGGTATTCTGATAACGGCATGGATTAAGGTTCTATCCATTTAATTTTTACCTCGGATTCCCATTTGTCCGTTTTTCACATGAGAGATAGAGCCAGCCATGAAAACTCCTTCACATAGTTCTTCCGAATCAAAAATTCTTATGTCTAGATGTTTGCTATTTAGCCAATAAGTGGCTTCAGATCTGGGTGCAATGGTAAGTGAAAATAATAGTTCTGAGTTTAATATAGTTAGAGAAATTTGGAAATACTCTGAAGATAATTTTAATATAAATTGTTCTAGATCTATTACCGCCCCAAAATCTTTAAGAAAGTTAGCATCGATAATTCCATCTACAGGTACAGGAAATGTGTCTTGTACAACATGAAAAATATAGGATGTTAAGTGTTGTCCTATTGTGAAAGTATTAATGCTAGTTCCTAGTGTTGTAAGGTTACCGGAAATACCTTGTATTGTTGTTTTACTATTTGCATTTATTTTAACATTTTCATCTAACACTCTTTTTTTTATTGTACAAACTTATGCTCCAGTATCTAATAAAAATTTTATATTTGATTTATTGTTGATTTTAAATTGTACATATAGGCCGTTTGCAATGCTCCCAGCACATATAGCTATGTGTTGCAGTGAGCTTAAAGATCCCCCCCCCATAGGTTGCTTTCCCCTCAATGGGTAGTTCGTTTCCCTCATTTGCGATAAAGGTAGTTAGTTTGGATATTATGTTGTCTCATTGTGTTATTAGGATAATTTCTACGGTTTTGGGCTTGGGAAAATGGTTGATGGTAACTAATGTTGTTAAAAATGTTTTGCCTTGGGAAATTCTGATAAAAATTGTTTTGCCTCAGAAAATTTGGGTTATAATTGCTACGAAAATAGTTTTGTCTAGGGAAGTTTTGATTCACGTTATTATTATCAGTATTTATATTTGTTCGGTAACTACTCTGAAAATTTTTAGGTGCATAATTCTGACTCCTATTTTGCTTGGATTGTTGTAATAACCGGAGTTGTTGGCATATCTTATATTTTCTGTTATTTGGGCTGTATTTGGAGTTAGTTCTAATAAATGCGCTATAGCATCTTGCATATTCTTATGTCTTGCACTATCCAAGACGATCTTATACCTTTCATTAACCCCTTGTTTTAAAAATACTAATCTTCTACGTTCATTAGCTTTTGTTAATGCTTCCCTAGCTGTTTCCCCTTGTATGCCTATTTCTAATTCTGTCATTTTTGAATTAGATGTTCTATCTCTGACACGAATTCTCGCATTGGGCAATTTTTTTGACGCGATCTCTCTAGCTAAGCCTGGATACTTTCTATAGTATCCTTGTCTCCGCATTTTGAAATTAAACTTCAATTTAGTTGTTCAAATGTTATAATCTTTGCGGTTCCTAATTTTGTTAGAGCCCTACCTTGAATTTTACATTTTAATGCAAATTTGATGAGCGTAGCCTTTGAAGTTTCATTAAGTGTATCACGATAAAACTCAATGTTATTTAAAAAATCTCTAATGTTTTCTGTTCGCTTATCATTTTCTTCGCAATCAAGTATATGCAACATTTGCGCCTTGCTAAAATCGAATTCTGCCATTGTTATTATATTTTCTAGTGTACCTGTTTTATTTTCCTGTTCTTGCTCCTCTTTTTCTGATTCTGATTCTTCCGAATTAATTTCTTTTACATTATTTTTAACTATTTCCTCTGCCAATGTTCTATATTCCTTTGCTTTAGACGTCAAATCAGATAAATATTTATGTTCTTCGCTGTTTAAATATTTTTGGTTGATGCTTGTGAAATTTTCAATAAAACTATTCCAAAGTTCTAATATCTCTGTTAGCTTTAAGTTTGCTCCCTTTGTTTTTCGTTTACGGCTGGAAGATTTTTTTAAATTTTTATAACATTTTTTTAAACCTCCAAGGATTCTTCAAGTTTTTTGAAGTCCAAGTAAAAAAAAAAAATTAAACAGAGAAAAGAGATGAAAAACTAATAGTCATAATAAAAAATGTTTTAATGTTAACAATGAATTATATATTTTTACATTATTTATATATATTATTTTAAACAGAAATTCTTCTCCTTATATTATTTCTTATTATCTGTTTTTTAATGTTTTTTTCGAATTTCTTCTTTAGAATTTATATAAAATAATTGCCTATAATTAAAATGTATAATAAAATCACTACCATAGTGAAATCGATGCGATAGTGTAATTCGCCTCCTTTGTTGTTGCTCTGTTGGCCATTATTGTTAATGATAACCTCTTCTTGCTTTGATTGGGTTTTACCCATTATTTTAAAATTTTCAGCGCTTCTTTACCTGTTTGTAAGGTTTCTTGGAACAATTTGTCGAACTTTTTTTTTATTTTTATTTTTATCTTGCTCGATCTTTCTGTGTTCTTTTCTTTTCAAATGGAGTTGAAGTTAGAACCTATTTCTTACTTCTGTCGATTGACCTGGTATGTTGGCCAATTTATTGAGCTCCAGTAATTCTTTTCTTCGCTTGACCTGGAGACCCACTCTAGCTTTTGTCTTCTTTACTTCTTGTTGACTTGGCAAAGTTCCTATTTCTGTTCTTCTGGCTGTCCTACGTTTGTATTCTTCGATAGTGAGTGGTTTAGGACCAACATTCTTATCCTCTACCACCACAGATGTTTGCCGCAGGATCTCGTTCGATTTTTTAATATAAGCGGCTGCCAACTCCAGCTGCTCGGTTGACATCAAAGTAGTTATTCAGAGTAATGGGGCAGGATAGCCCCATTGGTTGGTTGATGTCAGTCCTGCAACCGCTGCTCCATTTGGTTTATGGATATACTTCGAGACAAATCGCTTGGCATTCAATGAATGCCTCAGCTCAGACCTCTGGCTAATGCACTCGAGTACAAGGGCTATGCTAGGAAGCTAAGCAAAAACGAATCATCAGGAAAGAATAGCAGAACCTGGCACATACCACATTTCGGAGTTTATAATCCAAACAAACCAGAGAAGTTGCGGCTAGTATTCTATGCAGCTGCTGAGATAAATGGAACATCGCTCAACTCAGTTTTTCTCACTGACCCGGATTTATGTGAACCTTTGGCCACGGTTTTGATGAAGTTTACGCGGAAACCAATAGCTTTCTGCGCAGACATCGTTCAGATGTTTCATCAGGTGCGTATTCGCATGGAAGACCAGGCGTCACAACGATTCTTGTGGAGAAAAGACTACCGTGAACCGATTCAAGAGTATGCAAAGACGGTGATGACAAAAACGCTGCCGACTTTAAAAGGAGTTCCCAGAAGCCGTGGCCGCAATAATAAATAATCATTACCTCGACGATTACGTTCATTGTTTCTCCAATGAAAGTGAAGCTATGCGCGTAACAGAACAAGTTGTGTGGATCCACGCGCAAGGTGGATTTGATCTGAACAGATTTGTCTCCAACTCAACACAGCTCAACGAGAAATTCAACCAATCTGAACCACAACCATCTGTTCTGAGCCTGGATAAAGATGACATTGAATGTAACCAAAAGGTACTTGGCATGTACTGGGACACCAAGGAAGACCGACTTAAGTTTGTATTGGACTTTGGAAAAGTTGACCATGCCTTGTTGAGAGGAGATAGAAAACTAAGCGCGAAGTTTTGAGAATAACGATGTCAGTTTTTGACACATTCGGGATAGCAGCCGAGTACACGCTAATGGTAAAACTGTTGTTGCAACTGACATGGCAGAAGCGGATTGAGTGGGACGAGATAATTCTAGAAGAGGCAACCAATACCTGGATAAAGTGGCTAGATATGCTTTAAGAGATCAGACAAATAAGTATACCTCGATGCTACGGTACTGCATTCTCGGTAAAGCCAATGGAACTGCACATCTTTACGGATGCAAGTGAGATGGCATACGCTACAGTAGCATATTGTAGAATGCCGGAATCAAATAAGAATCAAGTGAGTTTGGCATTCGTACTGGGGAAAACCAAGATAACCTCCATCCCACGTTTCGAGCTCCCGTCAGCTGTATTGGGAGCAAGAATCCGTTCATTGATACTAGCCAATTCGCGTTAAAATGTGGAGTGATTCGAAGACAGTCTTGTCGTGGATCAAATCGGATCACAGACGCTACAAACCATACGTCGCTCACCCAGTAAACGAGATTCTAGAAGCAACAAAGCTAACTGATTGGCGCTGGCTGCCAAGCTCTCTCAATCCAGCCGACTTTGGAACACGCATGAAAGATAGAAAGCGAAAGTCATTTTGGTTAAGTGGGCCAACATTTCTGCTGCAGGATGAATCGAGTTGGCCTAAATTTGTACCTTATCAGGCTACAAATGAAGAACTCCGTCCAAGGTTACCATTGCTTCACGTTCATGTTAGCTGCGATATCTTCAATAAATTCTCAAGTTTCACCAGATTGAAAATAACGATTGCTTGGATGCTACGTTTTCTAAATAATGGTTTAAGCAAAAGGCGTAATACAGAGCGAAAGTATGAGAGTCTGATGCTGAAGGAACTCGAAAGTGTATCCGGAAGAATACCACAGACTGAAGATAAAGGGCCAACTTCAGAGAAGCAGTTATGGAAGCTGACACCATGCATGGATGAGGGAGGTGTGATTCGTTTGGACGGCTGAATCAGTAGGGCAATGGCAGTTCCACTAAGTAATAGGAGACACATAATACTGCCGAAAGATCACCGTTTCACCGAGCTAGTTAAAGACCTCTATCACAGCAACTGGAAACACCAAAAGCAAGAAACAATAATCGCGGAGTTACGCCAACGATACTGGATCCCGAATATTAGAGCAGCAGTGCGATATGCAGCCAAGAGATGCCAAGTATGCAAGAATGGAAGAGTGATTCCAGCAGTTCCACAAATGGGTTAGTTGCCAGAGGACAGACTTACTCCGTACTTGTGACAGTTTACGTAAGTAGGCTTGGACTACATGGGACCATTCTCAATTGTAATTGGACGGCGTAGCGAGAAGCGGTGGATTGCAGTTTTCACGTGTATGACGACGCGTGCAATACACCTGGAAATTGCGAGGGATCTTTTGACGGATACATGTCTGATGTGCATTCGCAACTTCATGAATAGGAGAGGAATTCCAGTGCGCACCCGGTCCTATAATGGCATGAATTTCGTTGGAGCTGATAACGAACTGAAGCGGCAGCAGATCGACTTCGAACACGACAAAATTTCAGACGTTCTTGCAAGTAAAAATATCGAATAGATTTGTAATTGTCCTCTTAACCCCCAAGCAGGAGTTTATTGGGAGCGACTGGTTTATAGCGTAACGCGAGCAATGAGACACGCAGTACCCAGCGTGAACCTTCAAGAACATAGCCTCTATAGCCTAATGTGTGAGGCAGAAAATATGGTCAATTGGCGTCCACTTACCCACATTTCACTAGATACTCACGCAAGTGAGCCTTTAACCCCAAATCATTTTCTTATAGGTACGGCCAATCTTCCGGACCTATGTCGGAGGACGAAGTGGTACCAACCAGTTGTACACCTTTCAATTGATGACGTTGTCCTGATCTGCGACAGTGTCATACAGCGATCCAAGTTGCCAATGGGCTTTGATGTGTACACGTTTCCCGGGAGAGATTCTCAAGTGAGATCAGCAGAGATTCGAACGAGAGCAGAAATAATCAAGCTTGCCAAATTAGATGTCGGTGAAACTGGTATGTCGGAGATTCACGGGGTCCGGGATGTTGTCTCGACTTAAATTTTAAATAAAAATCATGACAAAAGTCTAATGTAAACACTGATGTGTGTGAATACGTCCATTTCAAGTGTCAATCTCTTAATTAAAGTTCAGTTGAAAATGCAACATTGAATGCACTCAAAAAAAAAATAAGAAGGCGCAGCCATTCTGTTTATTGAATAAAATATCGACACTTGAAAGGGAGAGAACACACAAAAGTGTAAGTATAAAATTCCATATTTTCCTTGGAAAAATTAATTATTTTATTGTAATTTCAATAGGTAATAAAACTCATTTAAACGAAGAAAGTATTTTCATTTGGAAAAATCTTTCCTTGATGGTCGATCGAGGGATCTAATAGTTAGGTTAATAGTATATAGTAAGGAGAAAGAATATAGTGTTTAGAAACAATAGGTTGATGTTAATTTTCGATTAATTTTTGCATGATTATTATTTTGTGTTTTGTTGTTATTTAATTGTATAGCCTAAAGGTTCAATATTATAATTAAAATAGCTAAGTCTCTGATTTTTTTCATATTGTAATATTTATTAAATTTAGGTTAAACTTAAAATATAAGGTAGCCTTTAAGTAATTAGTTAGTTTAGTATATCGGAGTAATTTTGAATTTGTACAGTTTTTGTGCATTTGTATGACATTAGGTTTAGTAATTTTCATTTTCTTTCTTTTCTGTTTTTTTTTTTAATACAATAGTGATAGGAAATATTTACTATAGGACTTAGACGATTAAGTTTTGTTGGGTATTTAAGAAGTGTGCTTTGGCAGGTGCTAATTAAAGTGTGATCCGTTTTTGCTTGTATCTGGGGTATGCTTGACGAGGAGGCTGAGGATATAAAAAAAAAATCGTTAAAAGTTCATTTAAAGAAAAAAATACTGTTACCCGGTTGCAATATTGACTCCTGAATAGCAGTAGAAAGATGCCTCTTACACACTCTCCAACCAAAACTCCCGAGCTACCAAGCGAGTCTCAAAACCAGCATGGTGAATCCACTGGAAAGCTTCCGCTGTATCCGGTTCCTACACCTACATTTCCGGCCACGACGGTAAGTCAAAGGAGTGGCGCGTCCGTCTCAAAACCGTCACCTCCGTATAGCCATCTGATGAAAGGAGGCGGGGCGTCGGACAGGGTAAGGCTAGTGGAAGTAGTCCACCGAAAAGAGCCTCAGCATCCCAGTTCAGCGTTTTCCGGAAATGTTCCTCATCGAGAAACGAACGGCTATCAGGACGATACTACAATATCGAGTGGCCTGCTCTCGGCCATCAGTCTAGCGGTGAACAATGCGTGTAAGCAATACACTGATTCTCTTCGAGGGGATCTAAAAACGGAATTGAAAAGGAATTTTAGAATGCTAGTCGAGGGAAACCGTTTAGCTACTCACCAGCCAGCCCAAATGGAGACTAGAGGAGAGGTATCAAATGGGACTGAAGCGCGAAAAGAGGTAGTCGGCGGTCCGCCGACCCAAGTAGCTACTCGAATTTCGTTCCAGTGGGAGATTCGAACGGGAGTAACCAGACGGCACTGAACTGGACGCGAAGACCGGAAAGCAGGGGAAGCCAACTCAACAACGGTGGGTACTTTCACCATCCACGCGTCTTGGCACCAGCGTATGCGAGGAACCCTATAAGTATAGACAAATGGGGTTTAAGGTTTAACGGAAATTCAGAAGTACTCACCGTTGAAGATTTCGTGTTCCGTCTCGAAACGCTTTAGAGCCAGTATGGTTGTTTCTTGACAGAAATACTGAGAGATTTTCACCTGTTCCTTACCGGCTCCGCATACGAATCGTACTGGCAGTTCCAACAAACCAGTTATCGTCCAGATTGGCCAGCTTTAAAGGACGCATTGATGCACCAATTTAGGAACTCCAAATCGGATCTGGAGATTATGAGAGACCTGTGGGAATGTCAGCACGGTACTAGTCAGACATGCGATGATTTCTTTGTGGCGGTGGATAAGCTGAGAGCGCAACTCCGGGTTCCGATTCCAGAGATGGAGCTGGTACGAATTCTAAAGCGGAATCTCAACGAAAGAATTCGGATGCTGGTATATCCGCAGCCAATTTTTACGCTGAACCATTTGAGGGTAGCCTGTAAAGATTTCGAATATGCGTTTCCCATCAAGGACAAAGAAGCCCCGAGACCTCTAAGACACCCCGTCCAATACCAAGAAAACGAACTGGCAGTGGAAGTGGATGAATGGCAGGTGGGATAAGAGAACATGGCTGCGTTTCAGCCCACCGGAGCTCGACCAAAGACTTCGCGAGGGATTGGCGACCCAAGTTCGCTAACCTGTTGGAACTGTAGCTTGCGAGGTCATGAATTTATGGACTGTCCCTCTACGACGAGAAACATATTTTGCTACCGGTGTGGCCAAGAAGGAGTTATTACTCCTAAATGCATTAATTGCAACCCGGGAAACCAGTCCAGGAATGCGACCTTGAGGTGGGAGTCGTGTTCCACGCAGACACCCCAATGGCAAGCCAAAGAGCAGTACGCTCATCTAAAGAAGTGAAATTTTAGTTAGGAGTGGGGGAGTAAAAAGAGCAAAGTTAGATAAAAAATAAAAAGATTTGAAATAAAGCCCTTACACATAAGAATTAAAGAGCACGAATCAGCAAAAAAATAGGATTTTTAAGGGTTGCTCCTCGGCTGTATCTAGAAAAATCATGAATGCTAGGGAGCGCTTTAAGAAGGAAAGATTTAGGAGAACGAATTTCGGCGACGGTATTGGATCTTAATTCTGATGCAAGACTGTACGCCAAAGTAATGATTGCGGGAAGGGAAATTTAGAGATTGTTGGATAGCGGAGCTAGTATTAGCATATTGGGAAAGAGATGCAGGGATTTGGTCAGGGAAGTTAAATGTGATTACACACAAATCCGGTGTAAAAACCAGGGATGGTAAGAACCAGATGATCGTCGGCAAAGTTCAGACGGAGGTGTCCGAGATTTCTTGATTATGACCGTCATGGCCTCGGAAAAACATCGATGATGGAGCACGTCATCGATACGGGAGGCGCTGAGCCTGTTAAGCAGCGTCACTATCCTTTTTCACCAATGGTACAAGCCTTATTGTACCAAGAGATTGACCGAACACTTGAGCTCGGCGTTATAGAGGAAAGTGAGAGTCCTTGGTGCTCGCCTGTTGTCCTTATCAAGAAGCCAGGAATCGATGATACTATAAAGTATCGTTTTTGCCTGGATTCGCGTACGGTCAATGCCTTAAGCAGTATGGCCGAGTGCCCACCATAAAGTGTCTGACATTAAAGTAAGATCACAATGCGACGCGTTTCCCTTTTTAATTTATCTGCGCGAAGGTCTACGGATTTAAAATAATTAATTTCTCTGGAAATCCCACCATTTTAGTTGGAAATGGTGATAGTTTTGTCCAACAAGAATATTTTTCTCAAAGTACTTAGTTTGGGCCGGTTTGGGCTGGGGAATTTGCGCGTAGTTTCGTAGTTTTCACTTGTTTTTTTTATATAATGGAATCGACGGTAGAAGGCTGAACACGTCCACTGGGGCCAATGGGGATCGCATCCTCAACGCATGTGATCGCGTGCAATGGTTGTTTCACTACTCTCGGTCGCACTTCACCACCACCAAAGATCAGAAGAGGATGGCATATGGGCGTGGTAAAAGTGGACGAGCGAAGCCCTCCATTTTTGGGTGTTTGATATAAACCTTGAAAAGATTTGGAAAAAAAAAAAAAAAATAAGTGAAAATTTATTGGAAAAAGAGGAATTTCGAAAATACTTATACAATTTGATTGGAAGATAGCTTTGGAGAAAATTCAGAGTTGGTATATCTGAAACTAGAGTTTACAACCGTAGGAGAGGAATATTCTTGTTGGAGGACCAAGAGGAACGAAAGATTTGATATTTGCAAAGCTATGTATTTTGGGTCTGGTTGTGGCCAGAAATTTTAAGCTGGTTGTGTTGTAGTTAGTTAAGTTAAATTCGTTTTGTTTTGTGACCCTGTGTGGGGCAAAACTATATTCGTTTAGGCCTTCGCTGCACAATCGTTTTTCTCCCAAGATTGTGGGACTCGTGACCCTTTTGTCCTTTTGGTACCGTTTGACCTTCAGGACCTTTAGCTTATCGCTTACCATTGTGATTTTTCTTTGTGTCGTTTTGTCACAAACTATTGTTAGTATTTTGCATTTACCTTAATTTCTTTTTTTTTTTTATTTCGATAATTGGCCTTCTGCCAATATTGAAAAACATTTGTTCCTTGTTTTGTTGTCGAAAAGATTCTGGGTTTTAGTCCAGGCCTTTAGCCAAGGTTTCCCAGACAAACCAATATATTTCCTAACCAAATTAAAATTTCGACAAACCAAATTTTAAGACCTCCTGTCACAAGTACCTTTAGATCGTCCGTTTCAGAAATTGTATGTGGACTTTTTAGGTTCATATATGTTTATGTTTTTGTCGTCTTAGACCATTTAACTAGATATATGTTTTTGGAACCCTTACGGTCAGCAGATACTAATAGTATCGTTAAATTTCTCCGCAACGATATTTTTATTGCTTTCGGAGTGTCTCAGCTAATACACTCTTATAATGGCAAACAGTTTCTAGCTAAGGATTTTCAGAACCTCCTTCAGAAGTACGGCATTTGACATTTCGTGATATAAATGTATTCCATGTCTTTCCTAGTAAGTGTAAAGCTGAAGTGATTTACTGTGCAATATCATAGAGTATCATAAGTTAAATGTTTATTTATTTATTAATATTTATTTAACATAGTTTCTTTATTTAGTTATTATTTTATTTGTTAGTGTTTATTTAACGTAGTTTATTTATTTATTTATTTAAAGTAACTTGTTTGATTTATGTGTTATTTATTTAATTTATTTTAACTGTATACTGTTAGTTAGATAAAGTCTTTCCTTTATTTTTAGACTAATTTTATTTTGTACGCATGTAATGTCTTCTAATTTTATCAATTCCTGCGTTATTTTGTTTCATTCTTTTTTTTAATTTAATTATGTTACTCTTAGATTAGGTGTTAATTTATTTCATATGGTTATTTGTTAACATGTTATGTTATTTATTAAATTTATTGAATTAACTTTATTTATTAAATTTTCTTGTTGTGGATATTTATTTGTTACCTATCCGTAGTTATGTTTTTTTTAAGTTATACACTCGTGTCGGTTGCTTAGATTGTTTGAAGTTATAGAGGTAAATATAAACTAGGTTTATATTAGTTGCCAGTTAAGATTGGATCCGGTATAAGGCGATTGCCGCAAGACTAATCTAAGCCGCTGCAACTGAATGCATTCGCGGATCCCTAGTTCTTCCTACACGGAAAGGCGTAAGCTTAACAACTTGCAATAAATCATAACGAACTGCGATATAAGTGTTTATGTGTTTTGTGTTTATTGAAAAAGATAAGTAAACAAACAAAAAAATCTAAGTTACGATTGGAAAGAAAGCACTTACATGAATCCGGAAAGGCTCGCCCGATTTTTTTATAAGAAAAATATTGGCTCGACGTCTGAAGGGAAATGATGCTTTCGCAGCTCACCTGAAAATGAAAAAAAAACAGTTGTAAGATTTATAGAAGCACTAAGTATGAACAACAGACCTACGTGGTTGCGTCAAAATGCAAAATTGCCCGGCTATTGTTTTTCGGGGTTCTTCCCAACTGTCCCAGCTAACCCTAGTCCACCGTCTCTCTTCGAAATGAAGTTCAGCCATATCCGGAGGTTTGTCACGGCTACCTATAAATGAAAATTTATTAATCTGAACAAAATAAAAAAGAAAAAAAATCTTAATTAACATGCACCTTCTTGGCTCAACTTTAAATATGTAATATGTATATATTACAAAGTTGCTTGGAAAACTCCCGAAATGTGGCGAGCCGATTGCATCGAGCGACGTGGACATGGTGCCTAATAGAAGTGCTGACGAATTGTTCAACATTTTGTAGGTTTATGATGTTTTGTTTGTTATTTTATTCTTGACGACAATTTAAGAAACAACTACGATTTTTTAGTCCAAAAAAAAAACCAAAGTAATTAAAAACAAAGCAAAGGAGCTGGAGAAAATCGATTGCAAGATTGCGATACACTTGCTTTGCCTTTTATGAGAAAAAAAAATTAAACTGGCTGTAAGTTTTAATTTTTGTTTATTTTAAAACTGAAAACTTAAATTCAAATCAAATAACAAAAAAAAAAAAAAGAATTTGCACTTAATTGGAGAACAACGTGAAAACAAGAGAATCAAGGCAAATCTATCGCCAAAACGGATACTTGTGTGGCAAAAAAAGAAAAAAAAAAACATAAAAGCTACGATAAACGCGCTTTACTTTAGTTTATTTTTTATTGTTTTCAAATATATTTATGGAGTTTTTTACACTGTGTTTTGTGGAAGAGATTTTTAGTTTTTACACGAAACGAACAACATTTAAATTACCCGATTGATAGCAAAATTCAAATGGAAATATATACTTCAGTAACATTTGCGAATTGTCAAATAGTCTTAGATTCTGACAACTCCGCTGCGAGAGTCGTGAAGGAGAACGGAGTGGTGGTAATGGGAAATGGGTCGAATGGTGGAATTTGAAGTAGGTTGCAAGCTATCTGCATATACTTGTGTGTAGGTTTACCATAGTAATTTTTGGAGGGGAGAGCCCACCATGCGAAATTCCCGCCTAGCCGTAGAGCGAACGGCTTTTCGGATTTAAACTTACTACAGGATGGCGCGATTGGGGTTTTTGGTGGTTCAGAGCTAGAAACGGAAAAAAATACGAGTTGCAAACTGACTGGTGCAATAGCTGCAACGACGAAAGAAAAGTGCACCCAGAGATTATTAAATTTGTTAGTTGGGTGAAGATAGGAAGATAACACATATTTTTCGTGTAAGTGCAATGCATATTTTTGATTTTTTTGAAGCTGACCTAAATAATAACAAATTTAGTGAAATTAGTGACCAGAGGGAGGAAAGAGAAAAAATATGAATCTAGTGATTAAACGTACTGTAGTTTCGTGTGGATGAGAAGGACAATTTTTGTGTGACGGAACATCTTTTGAGGTAAAATTATGTCGATGGAGGAAGATGGTATTTCTTTTTTTTAATATTTACATTTATACTAGGCACAGCAACCAGGGCGGTTTCGATAGTCGGATCCGCCAGTTTTTTTTCGGTGGCAGACGTGTACACGAGTTTTTTTTGGAAGTTCCAACATAAGCTATATTGCCAAACCTCAAGCAACGTACGAGAGAGTATACTGGAGGATCCCAAAAAGAAAGAAAAAACAATTTCATCCCCAAACTGTATGTATCGAAATTGTATCGTATTTTTGTGTAAATTTCAATTGCCACCAAGAAAATAAGTGGTGCAGTGTCCAACTAGGGGTTTTGGTAGTGGGTAATAACTGGACTACCCGCTATTGCTGTGCCCAAAATAGTTGTAGCAGAGACCACAATCCACATAGTAGTCGGAGCATCTAATTTTGTACATCACTTTTTTTAAGTTTTTTTTTTGAAGAAAGCCGAGATATCCACCCGATTAACTGCAGCAACCAAAACCAATAAAGCTTAAATAACAATTTTATTTGGCAGTGGTCGTTATTTTTAAATTTTACTTTTTTCATTGCATTGTTAAAGTGATTTATTTTTGGTTTTACGATTGTGTAATTAAAAGAATTTTAAGCGCCACCCCTAACCCTTAAGGTTAGCCCTAGGGCGTTGCGCACCTTTTCCCTTTTTTTTTATAATTACCACCGGTAACTTGTATTATTCTCCAAGGCCGTATTAACCCCCCCCCCCTACCCTCGGTCAAATTAAAGGGAAAATAGCTCTTTTTTTATTTGCGTCTGGATTGGGAGTGTAAAAGAAAATAGTATTTTTGGATTATTTTTGTTGGGGAAAAGCGAGGGCGGAGTTGGCCACCTTCAGGCTCGCCTATTGATTTGGAGGCGGGTTGGGTGTAAAATCTTTTTGGATGGTCATATCATTTCTAAAATTTTACTTGCCAATACAATACTAAATAATGAGATCATTACTATCATTTTGTGTATGTTATATTTATAAGTTTTTTTTGAATGTCAATGTTTTAGTACGTAATAGAAAATCTTAAATGTTGTTTTTTTTTTTTTGTTATTTGATATAATTTAATCAAGTTTAGTAATAATAAAGATCATATGTGAACCACGCCAAACCGGGCGTTTATTATGAAGCTCTAAGGGAACTTTTCAGGGGGTGGGGAGGGAGGGCTGATGACGACGGTCTGAAGTGACCTCGCCAATTGAGTGAACCAAAAGAGAGTTTGGAAAACATTCGGCCACAAGACTCGAGGAGCGGTGAGGGGCGGCACATCTGCCACAACATCTGCAGATCTATGGAGAGTAGCAACAGCATTCGCTAGAGGGAAATAAGTGAATTTAAGCATGAAATGATTTTTGTGACGAGGTGTGGTTCGGTGCGGGGCCAAGATCCCCTCCCCTTCCAGGCGAGCTAAGCCGTGCGTCGCCAGCATGCCACGGCCCCTGGCATTGAACATTCTGCCCCTTATCCCACCCTTTCCTTTTTCCTAGCCCCTTTTCCTTGCCATATCTACCCCTAGATCCGCACCCGATTACTCCTGATCAGTCCGACCCTTCCTAAGCAGGATTCCAACCAATTCCATTCCATCATCCGATCCTATCCAAAGCTTCTTTCCCTTTCTATTTTCCCGTTACAGCTCTCAACAAAAACTTTCCCAGTGATTCACCTGCTGCAGACTTAAGGGTCCAAAACTGATTGCGCTCGAAAGCGCCATGTTGCTTTGGAGCGAAATATTCTGAAAGTTTTGCTATTAGTGTGTCCTATGGATCAATTTTATTGACTTTGTCTTCTGTGACATCTGCCCCCGGTATCGTATAAAATACATTTTCAACATCTGGTCCCGCTTTTGCAAAGAATATGTTTTTTAATCTTGTCTTTTTCGATATCTCATTTGCTGCCGCAATAAAATCAAAATTTCTGGTGTACTTTTTTCACTCACCTCTTACTTGATGTGGTTGAAATTGCTTAAAATTAAACTGGCAAATATCCCATTTATCCATGTTTAAAATCACTACCCTAAATTTTGGAGTAAACTGAATTTCCTTTATTTGTCTTATTATATATATATATATATATATATATATAAATTTATATATATATAACCTCGCAGTGAGTAAACAAAATCAAAATTGTTTTCTTAGCTTGTCTCCCAGACGGCTTATTAAATAGAACTTAAATAGCTCAATGGTTTTCCCGACGGTCTTATACAGTCCTGAAGACTTATGGTGTGGTCTCCCACACTCTTTTAGTGTTGTCTCACGGACTCTTTTCGATTTGCCACTCTTCTACAGAGTATGCTGCAAACAGAAAAACAAAGCAATTTGTAAAATCTTTTTTTTTTTCAGTTTTATTTTGTATTGCATTTTTTTCTTTTTTTTTTCTTTTACTTACCGATCCTCATCGCCAATGTGATAATCTGCTTTAATTATTTAATTTAAAAGACTTGTTTTCCATATTATTTTATGCCACCTTTAATTTCAATCTCAATCAACAATCTATCTCAACTCTTTTCTATATTAACTCAACTCTATGTAAAAAAAAAATTACCGCCTGTGGTGCGCGCAAAAAAAATAATAAAATCGAAAAAAAAATATCAAAAAGTGTCTGCGCTTCATCACCTTCGCGCGACTTAAATAAAATACGGCACGCGACGCAAAAGCCCTTATCTAATCCTTATCACCTTGTGCGTAACTGTCATTAACTATACAGTGCAAGTATCGTATGTTTATCGTATGATGATTTGCAATGCATAGCTGTATGTCATGTGATCTGTCTTATTGTGATGTATTTTTGAATTAATTTTTTGTATGTAAACTATCTTAAGGGCATAAATCCTAGGATAGTTTGCTATTACGGAAATTAATTTGGGCTTACTCCTCGCAGTTCAACTTAAATCGGAGTTGTGTTTTTGTATTGTTTAAATGGTAGGTTATTTTCTTGTCGTGTTTTCCAACATTAGTGGCTTAAGAAAGAATTTTTTTCATGTGTACACCTACACTGTGCAACACAGACCAGCTGTTTTGGCATTAAATGAAACTCAAGTTGGAGTTATCAGAATTTGCTCTACATGGATATACATTAGTGCCATTACTTTTCTCCCATCATGGTCTCGTCAATTATGTTAGGAATGATTTTGCTTGCCAGAGCTTTCCCCAATACGGTCAATGCTCCAATACGGACTTTAATTTCATTATTGTTTCATTTACAGGAGTCCAAATCTCGACAGTAAATCGACTTGTAACGAGTTTGATGTGCTGTCTGATTCCATCTCGAAAATTGTTTCCCTTTGTCCTCGCACTGAAATGCGGACAATTTCAATGTACACAATTCTAGTTGGCTCCGCTATTCAGGCCAGATAACACCCCAACGAAGGTATATCGAGATTTTTGCTGGCTTACACCAACTTACCCAACTCTTCGAAGAGCCTACACGAATCCCGGATGTTCCTGGGCAACTCTTGACTTATTTCTTACTTCGCACCCTGATAAGTATACCATTATTGTAACTTCTCCATTTGGAACTTCAGATCATTGTGTCATTTCAGCTAATTTCTCGTCCTCCACTCATCCTATTAAAGAAAACCTCTCCACCAGGACCGTTTACAATACGAGAAAGCCAACTGGGACGGCCTGAATAATTTCTTCCGTAACTTTAACTGGTCAATATGCTTCCTGGATAGTGACATTGATGCCAGTGCTGAAATGATTACAAATGTGATTCTTCTTGCAATGCGTGCTTTTATTCCTAACAGAATAAAAAGTATTAAACCTAAAGAAAAGTCTTGGCTTAACTCTGAGTGTAAAGAAGACATCAGGCTAAAAGAAGAAAGTTTCCGATCTTATAAAGCCAACCCTACAGAGGAAAATCGAATAAAGCACAAACAAATAACGAACTCCTGCAACTCCGTCATCGAACGAACCAAGTTTTTGCATAACCACAAATTACGGCAAAAAATCCTGCAATGTCCCAAAGGCAGTAAAAATGGTTGGTCTTTTGTAAAAAATATTAAAAACTAATCAACATCTTCGGTTACAACGCTCATCGCTAATGAAAAACCTATTATCTACTCTTCTGAGAAGGCAAACTTGCTCGCCGCCCATTTCGCTGCCAGCTCCACGCTGCCGCGTAGCAACGTTGCCCCTCTTGTACTTGAGAATGTAAATTTTTCCATGGGACAAATTTTTTCCACACTCGTACAGTAGCAAGAAATCTCAAAGATCTCGATATTCACAAGTCCGCTGGCCCGGATGGTATACCCCCGATTCTTCTGAAGAGGTGTTCTTCCACACTAGCAAAGCCATTGCGTAAGCTTTTCCATCGCTCCTACTCTTCCAGAATCTTTCCTAGAAGATGGAAAAAAACATTTGTCCAACCTGTCCCTAAGAAAGGTGACCCATCCTCCCCCTCCTCCTACCGACCCATAGGACTGACATCCCTTCTTTCTAAGGTCATGGAAACACTGATTAACCGTCAGCTTAAGGAATATCTCGAAGATCGAAAGCTTCTCCATGACCGTCAGTATGGCTTCCGCAGCAATCGTTCCACTGCTGATCTGATGGCATATATCACCGAACAGTGGAACAAATCTTTACATCGCATTGGTGAAAACAAGATTATTGCTCTTGATATCTTCAAGGCATTTGATAGAGTTTGGCATGAAGCTCTCTTATCAAAAATGCGTGCTTTTGGGATCGATAATACTCTTGTTCGTTGGATTAGAAGCTATCTTCTGGACCGTTCAATACAGGTTGTATTGGACGGATTCAAGTCTGATTCTCACAAAATAAATGCTGGTGTGCCCCAGGGCTCTGTTCTGTCTCCGACTCTTTTCCTCATTTTTATAAATGATCTTCTGTCTGTTACTTCTAATCCACTTAACTGTTTTGCTGAGGACTCTACACTCAGCTTTTCATATTAGTTCGATAATTCACGTCCTTCACCTTCAGACGTACAATTGCAACGGTACCGTATGTCAAGCTCATTAAACTCCGATTTATACAGCATTGTTAAATGGGGTAACAGGAATCGTGTGGAGTTTAATTCTTCGAAAACTCAATGCTGTCTTCTGTCGTTAAAGCTAAACAAACCCCTAATGCCATTGTCCATGAATGGCACTTACATCGAAGAAACCGAAAAACTCTCAGTACTCGGTATATGTGTCAACGACAACCTCCATTGGAACGACCATATATTTGAAATCGCTAAGAACGCTGCTAGGTGCTTAGGTTTTCTGTATCGGTGTAAGAAGTATTTTTCCCCATCTGATCTGGCTACAATCTATAAAGCGTTTATACGCCCTAAACTCCTGTATAACTCCCACCTTTGGGCAGGTGCTTCGCAAACATCGCTCCACCTGCTTGATAGAATACAAAATCGAGCGTTAAGATTGATAGGAAATAGAACTGCCGCTGAAACAATTGCCCCTCTCGAACACCGACGCAATGTTTCATGTCTTTCCTTATTTTATCGTTTCTTTTATAAAAAATGTTCACTCGAAGTAGCCAGCTGCATTCCTCCCTTAAAAGTTTCTCCCGTAATACTTGTGTCGCAAGGAATGCCCATCAGTTCACCCTTGAGCCCAATTTCGGACGTACCGTGAAATAAAGGGATTCTTTTTTTAGCCGAACAACACGAATTTGGAATAGCTTACCCGACGTGATTTTCCCTTGCCATTTTGATCTGCAAACGTTCAAAACTAATGTTAATCGACACTTCCTATTTCTCCCCTCCCTATCTTCCTAATGCCCGCGCAGTGTGTTCTTCATTAAAAGGGAAACATATAGTCCTTTGTGCGTGCGATAATTATAAAAAAAAAACCTTACTATGTCTTAACGTTTGTTTATTTCAACCCTCTCGCTCTTTCTTATAGCAAAACATACATCTGACCACAAACTGAGGAAGATAATAATAAAGCAAACAATGAAAATAACAAACGAAAATGAGAGAATCCCAACAAATTCGCGGTCCCTATGTGACTGTGATCCCAACTACACTTCTGAACTCCTTCGCCTAAATAAATACTAAGTCAAGCTGCGGCAATTGTCTATGTGTATAAAAGGGGACTAATACCTTACAAACATCCTTCCCGTTCTGCCATTTTCTAACATTGCATATGTTTTCAATGCGATCTCCACTCAGAGAAAAACTTTAGAAAGATTCAGATAGCGAACTAGATGGCGCTAGGTAAAACAGTCATTTTGATAGGACTATAGATTTCATATAAAATGAAAAATTCTATTAAGAAAATCTATTGCAACAAGCAAGATGCTGTTCAGTAACTTGAAATATTCTTCAAGTTTCTCAAATTAATATTTTTTTTGTATGAAAAAAACAATAACAAAGCTCACAATATTAAACGCACCTAATAATATATTTCAGAATACATTTGACACATCTGGGGCCAAAAAACGGCTTCAGTGAGCGAGTGCGTGAGTGCTATCAGTAATGCACGAGTAACCACTTTGGGATGATGGCATTCTTAGTCTGACGTATCGTTTAACTATTATAAATTGTACTAGTTATATTCAACTTCATGGTGTATTTATTAATTTCCCTATTGGCTAACAGATGTCTGTCTTAAGGATAGATGTTGTCTTTGATAAATGAATTTCATTGTTGTGATTCAGGAAAAAGTAAACATGCACGAGTAACCACTTTGGGGTGATGGCATTCTTAGTCTGACGTATCGTTTAACTATTATAAATTATACTAGTTATATTCAACTTCATGGTGTATTTATTAATTTCCCTATTGGCTAACAGATGTCTGTCTTTAGGATAAATTTTGTCTTGGATAAATAAATTTCATTGTTGTGATTCAGAAAAAAGTAAACATTTTGCAAACTAATTTAATATCAAAAATGATTCATATTCATCAAACGACGGTAATATCTATGAAAATTTGAGAGAAAAATGTCTAACAACCAACGACAATATAGTAAAAGTTCATATATTTTCGTTAGGGTACCCATCATTGAGCACTTTATGTATCGAAGTGAAAATGTCAAAAAATGGTACTAGAATGCTCGATAACGTAAGCGGTAATGCCAAACACAAATAATTCAGTCACTTATTGCTCGATAACTGATGCGGTAATTTGGCCCCTGTTCTTATTCCTTCACTAATCCACCTTCTTCGGTGGACGAGCTTAGGAAACGTCAATTAGTGGAATTTAGTTTTATTAATAATATTTTGCATTTAGTCCACGGTATAAGACCTAACTGTTCGCTTTTCTACGTTTATTAATTTGCCCGTAAAGGATTATTTAAAGGATTAAAAGTTTCATTTGCTGACTCATCCCTTATATAATTCATACTAGTATAATATTTGACTGATAGTTAGGGTATATATCCATCTCTCTCGAATTTCCCTTGATATGATAATTAGTATCATTGCCAGGTTTGGTACTGCTTTTTTGCATCGAATTTTGAGAGGTAAACTTTTGTATATACATTCTCTATAGTACTCTCAAAGTCCATGGTGTCATTTTGCCTCTGTCCATCTTCCTGGTTGTGCTAAACTCTAACAGCCCTATTAATAAAAAAATACTTATTCCACTTTTATTCCACGAGGTAACTAAAGCATAGAATAAGACTTAGTCTACGGAGTAACATTTCTCATTAATAAAAACAAAATCTACGAGTAATAGTAAAATGAAATCCCTTAATAAAATCTACTACAATAAGAAAAATGCCTGTTCAGTAACTTGAAATTTTCCCGAAGTTTCTCAAACTTAGATTATTTTTGTATGAAAAAAAAAACAATAATGAAGATCAAATTATTGAACGCACCTAATAATTTATTTGAGAATAAATTTGACACATCTGGCTCTTATTCCTTTGCTAATCCACCAACTTTGGTGGACTAACTTAGGAAACGTCGATTAGTGGAAATTTGTTTTATTAATAACATTTTGCATTTAGTCCACGGAATAAGGCCTAACCTTTCGCTATTCCACGTTTATTAATAGATATGCCTGTAAGGGCCAATTTAAGTAATTGGTTAAAAGAAAACCTCCACTCTACAAAAAGCGTAGACTAATAAAGAAATTAGTTTCCAGGACACGCACTAACAAAACGTAAGAACTTAATGTTCGGAAATCCATGTCTAATGTCGAATACTTAACTAGCAAAGAGTGAGTTGTGACACAAGTATTGTCTTTGGTGCAATTTCTTAATACGGTATATTGCATTGAAAGTACTAGAAAGCACAATAAAGTAACAAAATCGATATGTTTTAGATCATATTATTGTGATGTATTTTTGAATTAATTTTTTGTATATAGACTATCTTAAGGGCATAACACCTAGGATAGTTTGCTATTACGGAAATTAATTTCGGCTTACTCCTCGTGGTTCGACTTAAATCGGAGTTGTGTTTTGGGTTTTTGTATTGTTAAAATGGTAAGTAATTTTCTTGTCGTGTTTTCCAACATTAGTGGTTTAAGAAAGAATTTCTTTCATGTGTACACCTACACTGTGCAACACAGACCAGCTGTTTTGGCATTAAATGAAACTCAAGTTGGAGTTATCAGAATTTGCTCTACATGGGTATACATTAGTGCCATTACTTTTCTCCCATCATGGTCTCGTCGTTTATGTTAAGAATGATTTTGCTTGCCAGAGCTTTCCCCAATACGGTCAATGCTCCAATACGGACTTTAATTTCTTGTGGCTCAAATTCACTGTCCGCAATATCCTTCATTATTGTTTTATTTACAGGAGTCCAAATCTCGACAGTAAATCGACTTGTAACGAGTTTGATGCGCTGTCTGATTCCAACTCGAAAATTGTTTCCCTTTGTCCTAGCACTGAAATGCGGGCAATTTCAATGTACACAATTCTAGTTGGCTCCGTTATTCCGGCCAGATAACACCCCAACGAAGGTATATAGAGATTTTTGCTGGGTTACACCACCTTACCCAACTCGTCGAAGAGCCTACACGAATCCCGGATATTCCTGGGCATACTCTTGACTTATTTCTTACTTCGCACCCTGATATGTATACCATTAGTGTAACTGCTCCATTTGGAACTTCAGATCATTGTGTCATTTCAGCTAATTTCTCGTCCCCCACTCATCCAATTAAAGAAAACCTCTCCACCAGGACCGTTTACAATACGAGAAAGCCAACTGGGACGGCCTGAATAATTTCTTCCGTAACTTTAACTGGTCACTATGCTTCCTCGATAGTGACATTGATGCCAGTGCTGAAATGATCACAAATGTGATTCTTCTTGGAATGCGTGCTTTTATTCCTAACAGAATAAAAAGTATTAAACCTAAAGAAAAGTCTTGGTTTAACTCTGAGTGTAAAGAAGTAAGTTTCCGATCTTATAAAGCCAACCCTACAGAGGAAAATCGGATAAAACACAAACAAATAACGAGCTCCTGCAACTCCGTCATCGAACGAACCAAGTTTTTGCATGACCACAAATTACGGCAAAAAATCCTGCAATGTCCCAAAGGCAGTAAAAATGGTTGGTCTTTTGTAAAAAATATTAAAAACTAATCAACATCTTCGGTTACAACGCTCATCGCTAATGAAAAACCTATTGTCTACTCTTTAGAGAAGGCAAACTTGCTCGCCGCCCATTTCGCTGCCAGCTCCACGCTGCCGCATAGCAACGTTGCCCCTCCTGTACTTGAGAATGTAAATTTTTCCATTGGACAGATTTTTTCCGCACTCGTACAGTAGCAAGAGTTCTCAAAGATCTCGATATTCACAAATCCGCTGACCCGGATGGTATACCCCCGATTCTTCTGAAGAGGTGTTCTTCCACACTGGCAAAGCCATTGCGTAAGCTTTTCCATCGCTCCTACTCTTCCAGAATCTTTCCTAGAAGATGGAAAAAAACATTTGTCCAACCTGTCCCTAAGAAAGGTGACCCATCCTCCCCCTCCTCCTACCGACCCATAGGACTGACATCCCTTCTTTCTAAGGTCATGGTAACACTGATTAACCGTCAGCTTAAGGAATATCTCGAAGATCGAAAGCTTCTCCATGACCGTCAGTATGGCTTCCGCAGCAATAGTTCCACTGCTGATCTGATGGCATATCTCACAGAACAGTGGAACAAATCTTTATATCGCTTTGATGAAAACAAGATTATTGCTCTTGATATCTTCAAGGCATTTGATAGAGTTTGGCGTGAAGCTCTCTTATTAAAAATGTGTGCTTTTGGGATCGATAATACTCCTGTTCGTTGGATAAGAAGCTATCTTCTGGACCGTTCAGTACAAGTTGTATTGGACAGATTCAAGTCTGATTCCCACAAAATAAATTCTGGTGTGCCGCAGGGCTCTATTCTGTCTTCGACTCTTTTCCTCATTTTTATAAATGATCTTCTGTCTGTTACTTCTAAACCACTTAACTGTTCTGCTGACGACTCTACCCTCAGCTTTTCATATTAGTTCGATAGTTCAAGTCCTTCGCCTTCGGACGTACAATTGCAACGGTACCGTATGTCAAGCTCATTAAACTCCGATTTATACAGCATTGTTAAATTGGGTAACAGGAATCGTGTGGAGTTTAATTCTTCGAAAACTCAATGCTGTCTTCTGTCGTTAAAGCTAAACAAACCCCCAATGCCATTGTCCATGAATGGCACTTACATCGAAGAAACCGAAAAACTTTCAGTACTCGGTATGTGTGTCAACGACGACCTCCATTGGAACGACCATATATTTGAAATCGCTAAGAATGCTGCTAGGTGCTTAGGTTTTCTGTATCGGTGAAAGAAGTATTTTTCCCCATCTGATCTGGCTACAATCTATAAAGGGTTTATACGGTATAACTCCCACCACTGGGCAGGTGCTTCGCAAACATCGCTCCACCTGCTTGATAGAATACAAAATCGAGCGTTAAGATTGATAGGAAATAGAACTGCCGCTGAAACAATTGCCCCTCTCGAACACCGACGCAATGTTTCATGTCTTTCCTTATTTTATCGTTTCTTTTATAAAAAATGTTCACTCGAAGTAGCCAGCTGCATTCCTCCCTTAAAAGTTTCTCCCATAATGCTCGTGTCGCAAGGAATGCCCATCAGTTCACCCTTGAGCCCAATTTTGGACGTACCGTGAAATATAGGGATTCTTTTTTTAGCCGAACAACACGAATTTGGAATAGTTTACCTGGCGTGATTTTCCCTTGCCATTTTGATCTGCAAACATTCAAAACCAATATTAATCGACACTTCCTATCTCTCTCCTCCCTATCTTCTTAATGCCCGCGCAGTGTGTTCTACATTAAAAGGGAAACATATAGTTCCTTGTGCGTGCGATAATTATAAAAAAAAACCTTACTATGTCTTAACGTTTGTTTATTTCAACCCTCTCGCTCTTTCTTATAGCAAAACATACATCTGACCACAAACTGAGGAAGATAATAATAAAGCAAACAATGAAAATAACAAACGAAAATGAGAGAATCGCAACAAATTCGCGGTCCCTATGTGACTGTGATCCCAACTACACTTCTGAACTCCTTCGCCTAAATAAATACTAAGTCAAGCTGCGGCAATTGTCTATGTGTATAAAAGGGGACTAATACCTTACAAACATCCTTCCCTTTCTGCCATTTTCTAACATTGCATATGCTTTCAATGCGATCTCCACTCAGAGAAAAACTTTAGAAAGATTCAGATAGCGAACTAGATGGCGCTAGGTAAAACAGTCATTTTGATAGGACTATAGATTTCATATAAAATGAAAAATTCTATTAAGAAAATCTATTGCAACAAGCAAGATGCTGTTCAGTAACTTGAAATATTCCCCAAGTTTCTCAAATTAATATTTTTTTTATGAAAAAAACAATAACAAAGCTCACATTATTAAACGCACCTAACAATATATTTCAGAATACATTTGACACTTCTGGGGCCAAAAAACGGCTTCAGTGAGCAAGTGCGTGAGTGCTATTAGTGATCGAATGCACGAGTAACCACTTTGGGATGATGGAATTCTTAGTCTGACGTATCGTTTAACTATTATAAATTGTACTAGTTGTATTCAACTTCATGGTGTATTAATTTCCCTATTGGCTAACAGATGTCTGTCTTTAGGATAAATTTTGTCTTGGATAAATGAATTTCATTGTTGTGATTCAGAAAAAAGTAAACATTTTGCAAACTAATTTAATATCAAAAATGATTCATATTCATCAAAGGACGGTAATATTTGTGAAAATTTGAGAGAAAAATGTCTAACAACCAACGACAACATAGTAAAAGTTCATATATTTTCGTTAGGGTACCCATCATCGAGCACTTTATGTATCGAATGAAAATCTGCTCGATGACTGAAGTGAAAATGTCAAAAAATGGTACTAGAATGCTCGATAACGTAAGCGGTAATGCCAAACACAAATAATTCAGTCACTTATTGCTCGATAACTGATGCGGTAATTTGGCGCCTATTCTTATTCCTTCGCTAATCCACCTTCTTCGGTGGACTAACTTAGGAAACGTCAATTAGTGGAATTTAGTTTTATTAATAATATATAATGGAAATTTGTTTTATTAATAACATTTTGCATTTAGTCCACGGAATAAGGCCTAACCTTTCGCTATTCCACGTTTATTAATAGATATGCCTGTAAGGGCCAATTTAAGTAATTGGTTAAAAGAAAACCTCCACTCTACAAAAAGCGTAGACTAATAAAGAAATTAGTTTCCAGGACACGCACTAACAAAACGTAAGAACTTAATGTTCGGAAATCCATGTCTAATGTCGAATACTTAACTAGCAAAGAGTGAGTTGTGACACAAGTATTGTCTTTGGTGCAATTTCTTAATACGGTATATTGCATTGAAAGTACTAGAAAGTACAATAAAGTAACAAAATCGGTATGTTTTAGATCATATTATTGTGATGTATTTTTGAATTAATTTTTTGTATGTAAACTATCTTAAGGGCATAACACCTAGGATAGTTTGCTATTACGGAAATTAATTTCGGCTTACTCCTCGTGGTTCGACTTAAATCGGAGTTGTGTTTTGGGTTTTTGTATTGTTAAAATGGTAAGTAATTTTCTTGTCGTGTTTTCCAACATTAGTGGTTTAAGAAAGAATTTCTTTCATGTGTACACCTACACTGTGCAACACAGACCAGCTGTTTTGGCATTAAATGAAACTCAAGTTGGAGTATCAGAATTTGCTCTACATGGGTATACATTAGTGCCATTACTTTTCTCCCATCATGGTCTCGTCGTTTATGTTAAGAATGATTTTGCTTGCCAGAGCTTTCCCCAGTACGGTCAATGCTCCAATACGGACTTTAATTTCTTGTGGCTCAAATTCACTGTCCGCAAGCATATCCTTCATTATTGTTTCATTTACAGGAGTCCAAATCTCGACAGTAATTCGACTTGTAACGAGTTTGATGCGCTGTCTGATTCCATCTCGAAAATTGTTTCCCTTTGTCCTCGCACTGAAATGCGGGCAATTTCAATGTACACAATTCTAGTTGGCTCCGTTATTCCGGCCAGATAACACCCCAACGAAGGTATATCGAGATTTTTGCTGGGTTACACCAACTTACCCAACTCTTCGAAGAGCCTACACGAATCCCGGATGTTCCTGGGCAAGCCGCCCATACTCTTGACTTATTTCTTACTTCGCGCACTGATAAGTATACCATTAGTGTAACTTCTCCACTTGGAACTTCACATCATTGTATCATTTCAGCTAATTTCTCGTCCCCCACTCATCCAATTAAAGAAAACCTCTCCACCAGGACCGTTTACAATACGAGAAAGCCAACTGGGACGGCCTGAATAATTTCATCCGTAACTTTAACTGGTCACTATGCTTCCTCGTTAGTGACATTGATGCCAGTGCTGAAATGATCACAAATGTGATTCTTCTTGGAATGCGTGCTTTTATTCCTAACAGAATAAAAAGTATTAAACCTAAAGAAAAGTTTTGGTTTAACTCTGAGTGTAAAGAAGTAAGTTTCCGATCTTATAAAGCCAACCCTACAGAGGAAAATAACGAATAACGAGCTCCTGCAACTCCGTCATCGAACGAACCAAGTTTTTGCATGACCACAAATTACGGCAAAAAATCCTGCAATGTCCCAAAGGCAGTAAAAATTGTTGGTCTTTTGTAAAAAATATTAAAAACTAATCAACATCTTCGGTTACAACGCTCATCGCTAATGAAAAACCTATTGTCTACTCTTCAGAGAAGGCAAACTTGCTCGCCGCCCATTTCGCTGCCAGCTCCACGCTGCCGCATAGCACCGTTGCCCCGCCTGTTCTTGAGAATGTAAATATTTCCATGGGACAGATTTTTTCCGCACTCGTACAGTAGCAAGAGTTCTCAAAGAACTCGATATACACAAGCTCATTAAACTCCGATTTATACAGCATTGTTAAATTGGGTAACAGGAATCGTGTGGAGTTTAATTCTTCGAAAACTCAATGCTGTCTTCTGTCGTTAAAGCTAAACAAACCCCCAATGCCATTGTCCATGAATGGCACTTACATCGAAGAAACCGAAAAACTTTCAGTACTCGGTATTCGTGTCAACGACGACCTCCGTTGGAACGACCATACATTTGAAATCGCTAAGAATGCTGCTAGGTGCTTAGGTTTTCTGTATCGGTGTAAGAAGTATTTTTCCCCATCTGATCTGGCTACAATCTATAAAGCGTTTATACGCCCTAAACTCCAGTATAACTCCCACCTCTGGGCAGGTGCTTCGCAAACATCGCTCCACCTGCTTGATAGAATACAAAATCGAGCGTTAAGATTGATAGGAAATAGAACTGCCGCTGAAACAATTGCCCCTCTCGAACACCGACGCAATGTTTCATGTCTTTCCTTATTTTATCGTTTCTTTTATAAAAAATGTTCACTCGAAGTAGCCAGTTGCATTCCTCCCTTAAAAGTTTCTCCCGTAATACTCGTGTCGCAAGGAATGCCCATCAGTTCACCCTTGAGCCCAATTTCGGACGTACCGTGAAATATAGGGATTCTTTTTTTAGCCGAACAACACGAATTTGGAATAGTTTACCTGGCGTGATTTTCCCTTGCCATTTTAATCTGCAAACATTCAAAACCAATATTAATCGAGACTTCCTATCTCTCTCCTCCCTATCTTCCTTATGCCCGCGCAGTGTGTTCTACATTAAAAGGGAAACATATAGTTCCTTGTGCGTGCGATAATTATAAAAAAAAAACCTTACTATGTCTTAACGTTTGTTTATTTCAACCCTCTCGCTCTTTCTTATAGCAAAACATACCACAAATTGAGGAAGATAATAATAAAGCAAGCAATGAAAATAACAAACGAAAATGAGAGAATCGCAACAAATTCGCGGTCCCTATGTGACTGTGATCCCAACTACACTTCTGAACTCCTTCGCCTAAATAAATACTAAGTCAAGCTGCGGCAATTGTCTATGTGTATAAAAGGGGACTAATACCTTACAAACATCCTTCCCGTTCTGCCATTTTCTAACATTGCATATGTTTTCAATGCGATCTCCACTCAGAGAAAAACTATAGAAAGATTCAGATAGCGAACTAGATGGCGCTAGGTAAAACAGTCATTTTGATAGGACTATAGATTTCATATAAAATGAAAAATTCTATTAAGAAAATCTATTGCAACAAGCAAGATGCTGTTCAGTAACTTGAAATATTCTTCAAGTTTCTCAAATTAATATTTTTTTTATGAAAAAAACAATAACAAAGCTCACATTATTAAACGCACCTAATAATATATTTCAGAATACATTTGATACTTCTGGGGCCAAAAAACGGCTTCAGTGAGCAAGTGCGTGAGTGCTATTAGTGATCGAATGCACGAGTAACCACTTTGGGATGATGGCATTCTTAGTCTGACGTATCGTTTAACTATTATAAATTGTACTAGTTATATTCAACTTCATGGTGTATTAATTTCCCTATTGGCTAACAGATGTCTGTCTTAAGGATAAATTTTGTCTTGGATAAATGAATTTCATTGTTGTGATTCAGAAAAAAGTAAACATTTTGCAAACTAATTTAATATCAAAAATGATTCATATTCATCAAACGACGGTAATATCTATGAAAATTTGAGAGAAAAATGTCTAGCAACCAACGACAACATAGTAAAAGTTCATATATTTTCGTTAGGGTACCCATCATCGAGCACTTTATGTATCGAATGAAAATCTGCTCGATGACTGAAGTGAAAATGTCAAAAAATGGTACTAGAATGCTCGATAACGTAAGCGGTAATGCCAAACACAAATAATTCAGTCACTTATTGCTCGATAACTGATGCGGTAATTTGGCCCCTGTTCTTATTCCTTCGCTAATCCACCTTCTTCGGTGGACTAACTTAAGAAACGTCAATTAGTGGAATTTAGTTTTATTAATAATATATAATGGAAATTTGTTTTATTAATAACATTTTGCATTTAGTCCACGGAATAAGGCCTAACCTTTCGCTATTCCACGTTTATTAATAGATATGCCTGTAAGGGCCAATTTAAGTAATTGGTTAAAAGAAAACCTCCACTCTACAAAAAGCGTAGACTAATAAAGAAATTAGTTTCCAGGACACGCACTAACAAAACGTAAGAACTTAATGTTCGGAAATCCATGTCTAATGTCGAATACTTAACTAGCAAAGAGTGAGTTGTGACACAAGTATTGTCTTTGGTGCAATTTCTTAATACGGTATATTGCATTGAAAGTACTAGAAAGTACAATAAAGTAACAAAATCGGTATGTTTTAGATCATATTATTGTGATGTATTTTTGAATTAATTTTTTGTATGTAAACTATCTTAAGGGCATAACACCTAGGATAGTTTGCTATTACGGAAATTAATTTCGGCTTACTCCTCGTGGTTCGACTTAAATCGGAGTTGTGTTTTGGGTTTTTGTATTGTTAAAATGGTAAGTAATTTTCTTGTCGTGTTTTCCAACATTATAGAGCTGTGTCAATCGTTCATTTTCAAAGATTCAATCGTTCATGATTCGGTCATTTCAAAGATTCGGTCTTTTCAATCAATCATTTTACCAATCAATCCCATATCTACCCTCTTTCTCTCGTTTCAATTTATACCCATGCCATACCGGTCATCGAAATGTTGTGTTGTGATTTTTGAATGTGATTGTGAATAAAACATTTTGCATGGTTTCCATATATGATTATGTATCTCTGCATTTGGATCTATCCGACACCAACATCGACATCCGTGTTTCGTCAGTAAATCATTAGGTTGAGTGTATGTATCTCTCTCTAGTCTCACTCTCCTTGTAAAATAAATACTTAAATATCAGTTCAGTTTCACTTTGTTTCGTTCATTTATTTCAAATCATTCTCTATCTCTGGTCTGGTTCTTTGTGTATTTTGTATGCTGTATTGCATTCAATGATTGATTGAATTTCAGTTTCGTTTTCCGAATCGTATCGTTCTCGTTCATTTGAAAAGTATTGAAATTGTGAACGACCGAGATATAAGTGTGATTGCAATCATCAATACTTTTCAGTGAACGGGTCATAAAGACCGAATCAATCACGATTGACACAGCTCTACAACATTAGTGGTTTAAGAAAGAATTTCTTTCATGTGTACACCTACACTGTGCAACACAGACCAGCTGTTTTGGCATTAAATGAAACTCAAGTTGGAGTTATCAGAATTTGCTCTACATGGGTATACATTAGTGCCATTACTTTTCTCCCATCATGGTCTCGTCGTTTATGTTAAGAATGATTTTGCTTGCCAGAGCTTTCCCCAATACGGTCAATGCTCCAATACGGTCAATGCTCCAATACGGACTTTAATTTCTTGTGGCTCAAATTCACTGTCCGCAACCATATCCTTCATTATTGTTTCATTTACAGGAGTCCAAATCTCGACAGTAATTCGACTTGTAACGAGTTTGATGCGCTGTCTGATTCCATCTCGAAAATTGTTTCCCTTTTTCCTCGCACTGAAATGCGGGCAATTTCAATGTACACAATTCTAGTTGGCTCCGTTATTCCGGCCAGATAACACCCCAACGAAGGTATATCGAGATTTTTGCTCGGTTACACCAACTTACCCAACTCGTCGAAGAGCCTACACGAATCCCGGATGTTCCTGGGCAAGCCGCCCATACTCTTGACTTATTTCTTACTTCGCGCACTGATAAGTATACCATTAGTGTAACTTCTCCACTTGGAACTTCACATCATTGTATCATTTCAGCTAATTTCTCGTCCCCCACTCATCCAATTAAAGAAAACCTCTCCACCAGGACCGTTTACAATACGAGAAAGCCAACTGGGACGGCCTGAATAATTTCATCCGTAACTTTAACTGGTCACTATGCTTCCTCGATAGTGACATTGATGCCAGTGCTAAAATGATCACAAATGTGATTCTTCTTGGAATGCGTGCTTTTATTCCTAACAGAATAAAAAGTATTAAACCTTAAGAAAAGTCTTGGTTTATCTCTGAGTGTAAAGAAGTAAGTTTCCGATCTTATAAAGCCAACCCTACAGAGGAAAATAACGAATAACGAACTCCTGCAACTCCGTCATCGAACGAACCAAGTTTTTGCATGACCACAATTTACGGCAAAAAATCCTGCAATGTCCCAAAGGCAGTAAAAATTGTTGGTCTTTTGTAAAAAATATTAAAAACTAATCAACATCTTCGGTTACAACGCTCATCGCTAACGACAAACCTATTGTCTACTCTTCAGAGAAGGCAAACTTGCTCGCCGCCCATTTCGCTGCCAGCTCCACGCTGCCGCATAGCAACGTTGCCCGGCCTGTTCTTGAGAATGTAAATATTTCCATGGGACAGATTTTTTCCGCACTCATACAGTAGCAAGAGTTCTCAAAGAACTCGATATACACAAGCTCATTAAACTCTGATTTATACAGCATTGTTAAATTGGGTAACAGGAATCGTGTGGAGTTTAATTCTTCGAAAACTCAATGCTGTCTTCTGTCGTTAAAGCTAAACAAACCCCGAATGCCATTGTCCATGAATGGCACTTACATCGAAGAAACCGAAAAACTTTCAGTACTCGGTATTCGTGTCAACGACGACCTCCGTTGGAACGACCATACATTTGAAATCGCTAAGAATGCTGCTAGGTGCTTAGGTTTTCTGTATCGGTGTAAGAAGTATTTTTCCCCATCTGATCTGGCTACAATCTATAAAGCGTTTATACGCCCTAAACTCCAGTATAACTCCCACCTCTGGGCAGGTGCCTCGCAAACATCGCTCCACCTGCTTGATAGAATACAAAATCGAGCGTTAAGATTGATAGGAAATAGAACTGCCGCTGAAACAATTGCCCCTCTCGAACACCGACGCAATGTTTCATGTCTCTCCTTATTTTATCGTTTCTTTTATAAAAAATGTTCACTCGAAGTAGCCAGTTGTATTCCTCCCTTAAAAGTTTCTCCCGTAATACTCGTGTCGCAAGGAATGCCCATCAGTTCACCCTTGAGCCCAATTTCGGACGTACCGTGAAATATAGGGATTCTTTTTTTAGCCGAACAACACGAATTTGGAATAGTTTACCTGGCGTGATTTTCCCTTGCCATTTTGATCTGCAAACATTCAAAACCAATATTAATCGACACTTCCTATCTCTCTCCTCCCTATCTTCCTTATGCCCGCGCAGTGTGTTCTACATTAAAAGGGAAACATATAGTTCCTTGTGCGTGCGATAATTATAAAAAAAAAACCTTACTATGTCTTAACGTTTGTTTATTTCAACCCTCTCGCTCTTTCTTATAGCAAAACATACCACAAATTGAGGAAGATAATAATAAAGCAAGCAATGAAAATAACAAACGAGAATGAGAGAATCGCAACAAATTCGCGGTCCCTATGTGACTGTGATCCCAACTACACTTCTGAACTCCTTCGCCTAAATAAATACTAAGTCAAGCTGCGGCAATTGTCTATGTGTATAAAAGGGGACTAATACCTTACAAACATCCTTCCCGTTCTGCCATTTTCTAACATTGCATATGTTTTCAATGCGATCTCCACTCAGAGAAAAACTTTAGAAAGATTCAGATAGCGAACTAGATGGCGCTAGGTAAAACAGTCATTTTGATAGGACTATAGATTTCATATAAAATGAAAAATTCTATTAAGAAAATCTATTGCAACAAGCAAAATGCTGTTCAGTAACTTGAAATATTCCCCAAGTTTCTCAAATTAATATTTTTTTTATGAAAAAAACAATAACAAAGCTCACATTATTAAACGCACCTAACAATATATTTCAGAATACATTTGACACTTCTGGGGCCAAAAAACGGCTTCAGTGAGCAAGTGCGTGAGTGCTATTAGTGATCGAAAGCACGAGTAACCACTTTGGGATGATGGCATTCTTAGTCTGACGTATCGTTTAACTATTATAAATTGTACTAGTTATATTCAACTTCATGGTGTATTAATTTCCCTATTGGCTTACAGATGTCTGTCTTAAGGATAAATTTTGTCTTGGATAAATGAATTTCATTGTTGTGATTCAGAAAAAAGTAAACATTTTGCAAACTAATTTAATATCAAAAATGATTCATATTCATCAAACGACGGTAATATCTATGAAAATTTGAGAGAAAAATGTCTAGCAACCAACGACAACATAGTAAAAGTTCATATATTTTCGTTAGGGTACCCATCATCGAGCACTTTATGTATCGAATGAAAATCTGCTCGATGACTGAAGTGAAAATGTCAAAAAATGGTACTAGAATGCTCGATAACGTAAGCGGTAATGCCAAACACAAATAATTCAGTCACTTATTGCTCGATAACTGATGCGGTAATTTGGCCCCTGTTCTTATTCCTTCGCTAGTCCACCTTCTTCGGTGGACGAGCTTAGGACACGTCAATTAGTGGAATTTAGTTTTATTAATAATATTTTGCATTTAGTCCACGGTATAAGACCTAACTGTTCGCTTTTCTACGTTTATTAATTTGCCCGTAAAGGATTATTTAAAGGATTAAAAGTTTCATTTGCTGACTCATCCCTTATATAATTCATACTAGTATAATATTTGACTGATAGTTAGGGTATATATCCATCTCTCTCGAATTTCCCTTGATATGATAATTAGTATCATTGCCAGGTTTGGTACTTAACTAGCAAAGAGTGAGTTGTGACACAGGTATTGTCTTTGGTGCAATTTCTTAATACGGTATATTGCATTGAAGGTACTAGAAAGTACAATAAAGAAACAAAATCGGTATGTTTACATTATCCAACCACTCCTTTTTTTAATAACAGAGGCTACTTTTGTACTAGTATTGTCACTGTTAAAAAATATTGCAGCAACACTTTAATAAAAGAAGCGAATTCCTTTGACAGTTCTTCAATTTTTTTGTTTGTTATTTGTATTGTGCCTTATCGCAATTTGTTTTCCAATTCGTGTTATTATTTTTATTTAAAATATATACTCTGAATTTAACAATATCATCTTTAAGGCTTTCCAAAACGATAGACTTCCATCGAAACTATGTAAGAGATGCAATGAGCATTTCAAAGTTGCGAACGATTTTCGTTTCCAAGCTATTTAGTAAAAAATAGAAAAATATTTTCGAAAAACAAACAAACGAAATAATTCCCACACAACAGCAGCAACCTGTTCAGCAATGCAGACCCCAAAAAGGTCCTGAAATGTCAAAGGAAAACAATTTCAAGACTGAATATCTCCAAACTGTCGACTTTAATCTAGAGAAATCTACATCCAAGCAATACTGTCGCAAGGATAAGATCGAGTGCAATATTTGTGGAAGCTTCTTCATCCATCTGAATTTTTTAAAAACATATCTGCTGAAGTACTCCGGTGAGAAGCCTTTCAAATGCGAATTCTGCGATTAGGTATTTGCTCCCAAGACTGCTCGCAACATACACAGGCGACTGCACACTGGCGAAAAGCCATACAAGTTATCCTTTTGTGAAGAAGAGGTTGGTGTGATTTTCCGTCGTGATAAGGTATCGTACATCTGTTCCATATGCAACAATTCACGATGTTTCAAGTACTCACTGGCTTAGCATTTCAACGAAACAAAGGGACGTCGAAAGGACCTTCGCCAGAAGCAAGAAAAGAAGATGAATATCCCAGATGACATATCCTCTAACCATGTTATGGCACAACACAATCTTCTTCTGAAGTATTCCTGAAAGATATGTCACAAGTGCTTTCCCAACAAATGGGAACTGTGCACTCATTCGGAATCGCATAACATGAACTTGACTTTCGAGTGTGACATTTGGCAGAGAACTTTCGAATAAAACTTCCAATTGCTTTATTACTTACAATCTCCCGTGTGTTGAGGAAATAATGAAAGCTAAAGCGAAAGCAGGTTGAACTACGTAGTGAACACCTTAAATGGGCTCCTATGACGTTTTCGGAGATCAGGCCTATAAGGAGCGGTTTATCCGGCTCTTCGTCCTTGGATTCACAATAAGGGCCTGGTCCTCCAGGTTGGGGGTTGTGCCGTCGGGCTAACTTCCCGGCCACGCCAAAAACAACTAGTTGCCAAGCAACAACAAGCCTGGGATACGGACGGATTCACTTATGACGAATCCTGCAAACGAAATAAGGACAAAGAATTTCGGATATGTACGTGGAACGTTAGGTCCCTTAACAGACCACGTGCAGCCGAACAATAAGCGGAGGCCCTTGACTGCTGTAAGACACACATAACCGCCATCCAACAAATGCGATGGGACGGGCCGGGCAAAAGAAAGATTAAAAACTGCGATATCTACTATGGCAACTGCTATACACAACAAAAACAGCGCTTATTTGGATATGGATTCGTCGTTGGAAGCAGGATCCGACAAGAGGTTTTGAGTTACAAATGTGTGAACGACCGCCTTATGACAATCCGCATCAAGGTTAAATTTGCCAAGATTAGCCTTATATGCACGCATGCCCCCACATAAGAAGAAGATGATGACACCAAAGAAACGTTTTTTGAGAGTTCCTGGACATAACATATGAGCAGTTCCCTAGCTATGACATTAAAATTGTCCTAGGCGACTTTTTTTAGTGGTACAATCGGAAAACAAAGCTTGCACGATACCACCTTCGATAACGGATTTAGACTAATTGACTTTGCTGCGGGGCGAAATATTGTAGTAAATTGTATTGCGAAATATCTAGTGCCAAGTTCCCACACCTCAACATTCACAAAGGGACATGGAGATCCTCTGATCAATCCACTGTCAACCAAATTGACCACATTGCGATCGATGCAAGGCAATACTCCAGTATGTTGGATGTCCGAACTTTCCGAGGGGCAACCATTGACTCGGACCACTACCTCGTTGTAGCCAAGGTACGACTTAGAATATCACGACCCACGCCAAGAAGAGGTAATACTGTGAGGAAGTTTAACGTGGGACAGCTGCAATCGCAAGAAATCTCCAGATCCTTTTCCGATTGAGTCTGAAATAACCTCCAAAGGAGTCCTTTACCGCCAGCATCAAGTATTCATCAACGAAACCCCTGGTTTGATGATGAGTGTCGGCAAGCAAACGCAGCTAAACAAGAAGCATACAAGGCGGCGCTGCAAGGAAGGACCAGAACTACCCGTACACTCCACGAGCAGAAGAGGAAAGAGGAATATCGCCTTCTCAGAATGAAAAAAAGGGAACATGAGAAGCGCGCGATCAAGGAAATGGAGAGCTGTTATTGCAGGAATGAAGTTCGAAAGTTTTACCAAAAGGTACAAAGAAACCGTCAAAAGTACAGAGCTCGAACTGAAGCTTGCAAAGACGATCAAGGGAACATCGTAGTGGAATCGCATTCGATGCTGAGAATATGGAAAAACCATTTCTGCAGACTGTATATGACGAAACGAATTCCGATTACAGGCAGAATGGTCAACTTTATCTGGGCGGAGTAGACCAACGATTCCGACCACCACATTTGGATGAAATAAAGCTAGCTATATCTAAACTTAAGAGCAAAAAAGCCGCCAGAGCCGATGGCCTTGCTGCCGAGCTTTTCAAAGATGCAGGCGATGACTTGGCTATAAATATGCACCAAGGAGCATAAAAGGAGCACCAACTATAGGGGTATCAGTCTCCTCAACATCGCCTACAAGATCTTTTCTGCTGTATTGTGTGAACGCCTTAAACCATTAGTGAACAACCATTAGTCCATATCAGTGCGGTTTTAGGCCAGGAAAGTCGACTATCGATCGAAAATTCACTTTACGGCAGATCTTGGAAAAAACTCAAGAACTTCAAATCGATACCCACCACCTTTTCATAAATTTCAAAGCCGCGTACGACAGCATTTATAGAGAGGAGTTATATAGAGCAATGTGCAGTTTTAACATCCTTGCTAAACTCGTCCGCCTGTGTAAAATGACGATGGAAAATGCACGCTGTTCCTTCAAGATCAGTAAAGACCTCACCGACACCTTTGAAGTCAAAAAAGGATTTAGACATGGCGATGCGCTGTCATGTGACTTTTTCAATATAATACTTGAAGGAATAGTGCAGAACTCTAACACCAACACCAGAGGCACGATATTTCAAAAGTCCGTCCAACTACTCGCATACGCCGACGATATTGACATAATCGGAAGAACGCAGCGTGATGTCAGTAGCTCTTTTGTGAGTATTGAGACGGAAGCGGCGAAGATGGGTTTAGCAGTCAATGAGGGCAAGACCAAGTATATTCTGTCATCAAGAAGAGACATCCAACATCGACGTCTTGGACAAAACATCACCATAGACAGCTATAACTTGGATGTAGTTAGGGACTTTTGTCTACCTGGGCTCCACTATTAGCCCAGACAACAACACCAGTGCTGAAATCAAACGAAGAATAACTCTTGCCAATCGCTGCTTTTTTCAGGCTAAGAAGGCTATTGAGTAGCAAAGCCCTCTCTCTTTTATTAGACCCTCATCATCCCAGTCCTGCTCTATGGTGCAGACGCATGGACGCTGTCAAAAGCGGATGAGGACACTTTAGGCTGTTTCGAGAGAAAGATTCTCCGGTTGATTTTTGTTCCCGTATTCATTAACGGAGAGTGGTGAAGAAGATACAATGAAGACCTGTACCGGCTGTACAGCGACACAGACCTAGCCAAAAGAGTAAAAATTCAACGTCTCAGATGGCTGGGTCACATAGATACATCATATATACATCAATGCTCCGGCCCGGAAAATCTTCGAATCCACCCCTGAGGGGCGGCGCAGTAGAGAACGACCGAGACTCAGGTGGCACACACGTGTGTAAGACGACCTCAACCGACTCTATGTGCGAAACTGGCTGGAGAAGCTTGTTGGTTGAAGCCCAGGTCCCGGACTATAGCACCACCTAAGGTAAGGTGAGGTAAAGCGAAAGCAAATGCGGAACTAAAGACCACTAGTAAAGCGATAGAAGTCAAAGCAGAAAACCAATCGGAGAAGAAATTCAAAAAGAAACTTAGAGCTTCGAAGCGTCGGAGAAAGAAACCGAAGCTGGACAGTGAGCAGGAAGAAGAGGAGAGTAAAGGGGTGGAGAAACATCAAGAAAACAGTGAAGAAGCTAATGGAGAGAAAATATCACACAAACAGAGGGTGATTCAAGCACAGCGTGAAAACCTGAGGGCGTTGCACACTAGCAGCAAAATTGAGTGTCTTATATGCGAAACTGTATTCACCCATCCGACGTCCCTGGAAACCCATTTGCTTTTTCATTTGGGTGAACGCCCTTTCAAGTTCGATTACAATGATAAGTCATTTGCCAGGAAAACTGTTCTCAATATACATTGTCGACTACATACTGGTGAAAAACCTTACAAGTGCCCCATCTGTGATAGTGCTTGTGTCACAAGGGATGCTCTAATTTAAGTTCGATAAACAGTTACAGGAAACTTAATTTTTATAACTTCTTCTTATCCAAAGCGCCATATGTCCAAGGATCATGATGATGACCGGGATGCCGATAGAATCAAATTCACCTGTGGCGGCTGTCATAAGGCAATAGGTACCAAGTACTCCCTGCAGACGCACATGAAAGAACACGACAGAGAATGCAGCCAAGCTGATCTTCTCCTGTAACATGTGTACGGAGTCCTTTGATACAAAGAAGACTATGGAATTTTTTTAAACTTATTTATTTTTTTATTATTTTATTTATATTAATTTTTTTTTTTATTTCAAAAGCTTTATTTTAATTGGCTAAGATCAGACTTTAAATATCTGAAATAACAAATTTATAACGAACTCGTAATCTTCCGGCTAAGCACTTGTTCCATCCATTTGTTGAATTGTTACTCGGGTGTAACAGGATGTGGCATATGGTAGTGCTTCGGTGGTCACCCTCTTCCAACCGATCAAAGGAATGACAATGTTTTTATTCTACTTTACTAGCTCGTCCAGGAGCATGACGCCTCATGCCTTTGTAATAACGACCCTTACCAACTAAAGACTAAGCTAGATATAAATAAAATAATCAACCTGTGTTCCTTCTTTTGACATAGCCACTTCTACTTACAAACCCAAAGATTACTCTTGTACTCAACATTGGGTCTCGTGATTGCCATATCTTGTGCCTCTAGAATTGTCTGTTTAAAATATTTGCCATCTTTCATTAGAACAAAATTGAGTTGCTTTACGGCTTCGTCTACAGATAGACCTCGAACCAGTGATGCTATGTATCACATTTTGTCGGGACTGTATTTGATGTTGGTCGTAAAGTGTGTTGCTTAGCAAGAGGAGGTGAAGGGAGAGTCAGTTAAGAGGTAGGGCAGGAAGAAGGACAAGGTAGGAAACTGGGAAAGGAAGTGTTCGGAAGAGGTAGTAAAGAGTTTCAAGTTCCGAGCGACGCGGCCTGCTTGCGAAGCTCGGCATTTAGCTCACCGCAATGGGGGAGATCTTACCCACGAAACTTAACCTCACCTGCAACAAAACATATATCTGGCCTGAGAAAATATCTTTGCCAAAATGACTGCGGACTGACCAACCAGTGATGCTATGTATCACATTTTGTCGGGACTGTATTTGATGTTGGTCGTAAAGTGTGTTGCTTAGCAAGAGGAGGTGAAGGGAGAGTCAGTTAAGAGGTAGGGCAGGAAGAAGGACAAGGTAGGAAACTGGGAAAGGAAGTGTTCGGAAGAGGTAGTAAAGAGTTTCAAGTTCCGAGCGACGCGGCCTGCTTGCGAAGCTCGGCATTTAGCTCACCGCAATGGGGGAGATCTTACCCACGAAACTTAACCTCACCTGCAACAAAACATATATCTGGCCTGAGAAAATATCTTTGCCAAAATGACTGCGGACTGACCATCAAAAACTCTAAGGGCACTGCTAGTGACCCACCCAACCTAGAAATCTATGGCGCATTTAAGATTTCCTCAAAATGGTCAACACCACGTTCTGGTCACTAAAAGGATTGGGCTACCAGCTACACCCCTGAAAAATGGTCTTCAAATAATCATGATTTCGTTCATCGAAATCAAAACAAACATTTAAAATTGTAACCAAGATGGCGTAAAATGTTGTTTTATTGAAACCATGAATAGCAAATTGGCAAAAAGGAATATATAGAAATTATGAAGCTCAAAAACATATCAAAAATAAATTTAACTTTAACTATAGCTTCTTAAATTAATATGACACAAAACAAAAAATAACAAAATCTGAAAAAAAGCAAAAAGAATGTGAAGGCGAGCTATTGCCTAACGACACTATCGAAAAATTGTTACAACACCCTTTTTGGTGCTTAGCAAATAATGAAAATTGCGGTATAAATATCCCTGCCTGCATGGAGCTCCTTGAAGGCGGCTGTAATTTTTATAAGGGGTAACATTAAACGTGACAGATAGACCAAAGGAAAAAATATTACCTCGTTCACTTACAGATTATCATTAAAAATTATTAATATGAATCAAAATGTATAAATAACACTTCAACGCTCATCAAAATTTAACATATAGGATGCGAATTATAAAGCAAGTAAGTTAACAATCAAATATTTAAATATCCAATGACTGGAAGTTATTTCCGGAGATAATTCTATCTTTCTCAATACTTTAAGGTGATTTTTTAACTTTTCGGCCAATTTAAAATGGTAAATTAGGTGAAAGTGTCTTCTTTTTATTTTCTTCTAGGTATTGAATGATTGCAAACTTTATGCCTTGATACATGTGACTTCTGACTTAATGATTCTTTTAATTTTATAATTTTTCAGGTACTCACGTTGAAACTGGAGAATTAATATTTTTGGTTTGATTACTTGGGGGTTAAACTTGCACCTGAGTTTCGTATTGGAACATCTCGCACGTTACTCCACAGTTGGCTGGATATCTGATAATATCATATATTTAATTAATTTTGTATAGGATTAATACACGTTAAATTTGTACCAACAGTATGAAATCCTAGCGGAAAAAAATACTTTAGGGCAAGGGAAAATATACCAAGGTTCGAACTACGCACCAGTAAGTATTTTTGTTTTAAATTTACCCAAAAGAACTTTTACGACCAATAAAATATTTGCGATGGTTGATGGATTTCAAACAAGGTATTTGAGTATATGCATCAACGGCTATTCGAAAAAATCAAATCTCATATTGAATAATATTGTTTGAATGTCATTCAGGACTTGCAGAGGAATCGTACCACCGTTTTTTTATTTGCATTTTTGACTCCTACTCTATATTCGTATCGTACGATCATACATCCCAAATTCCTATTCACCTGCAATGTACTAGTAATCCTTCTTCCCCCTCCAATCAGTGCTTAGTTTGACATTCCGAAAATAATGTCTCCATTTTTCCCAATCGTTAATTCTATTTCCAGTTCGACTACTAGATGTCGCTAAACAATCTAATTTATCTTATAGAGGGCGCTATGATCTGCTAGCAAATCTTAAGGCTCGGTTTTCACTATATCCAAGTTCAAGGAAAATTATTTTAATTGAATAAACTGGTTGAGTCCAGCGGGTAAGTATAATCATGTAGTTTTGGCGTCCGCAACAAAATTCGTGCTTTTAATGGATATGCTCCATTTAAAGGACGAAGAAAAAGGTCGCCCTAAGTGTACTTATGAGCTTGAATGTACCAAATTATTTTTTTACTTTAGCACAATTCAATTGGCAGTCGGCTGACTATTTACTTGGAGATAATCTCCATTCTATTCCTATATACTTTTATTTAGTCTTTGTAGTGTGAACGTGGCCTAAGTACAACTTTTAACTTCCATTAATGCCAAATATCTAAAGGGTTTTTCAATAAGAGCGCTACAAAAGTTTTTTTTTTAAATAAAACAAAAACGGTTTTAGATATCAATGAATTTTTTTATTCCTGTGAAAGTACGTTCGATGCCAGTATGGAACTCGATTTCTTTTGCATGGCCACCACGGACACGCTTGCAGAAATCCAGACGATGAACCAAATTTTCGACGGTTTTCAAGCATAAATCGGCCGATACTGCTGCAATTTCACGTTTGATATTCGTACGAAGTTAATCAATCGTCGCTGGCTTGTTGACATAGACCATAGACTTAACGCAGCCTCACAGGAAATAGTCTAACGGCGTCAAATTGCACAACCGAGGCAGCCAAGCGACTGGACCATTTCGTAAGATAACACGTTCTATAAACTTGGTTTGCAATAAATTGATTGTGACATTGTTTGGAACCACATTACCTCCAAGTCCATATCATCCAATTGGGGCCAAAAATATTCGGTTGTCATTGAACGGTAGCGATCCCCTTTCACAGTAACGTGCCGGTGTTGATCATCACGGAAGAAGTAAGTTACGTGTTTTACCGCGGTGAAGCTTAAAAAAAACCAATATTGTTTTTATTGGGACAACTGTCCAATTTATTGTGCCGAACAGAACTAAACTTAATTTCTATTTTACAATTATTTATAACGTCACCATCAGTTGGAATATTTGCCTACTCAGCAGCTTGGGTTGGTTCGATCGTTTCTGTGAACTCGGAATTGTATCGGTCATATGAGCCTTTGTTGCTACCGGTTTCAGCAAGTGTGGGAACCTACAATTGCATGTGGCGGATGTGAGAGCGTTGCACTAGGTTTAGCTTTCGTGGTGTTAAGTTCAGCAAGTGTGGGAACTTATGAGTGCATGTGGCGGATGTAGGAGCATTGCACTTGGTTTGACTTTTATAGTGATAACTCTTCTCTCCTTAAAATCGAGTGTCCTCACTCGATACCATGTAGAGCATTGGCACTGGATTTGATTGCTGTTGTTCACCTTCAATTTTCTTCCTGTTGGTAAGTGAGGTTTGTAAGGTCTGTAACTTGTGACTGGGTATAACGTATCTTGTAAGCTTTGAAATAGTGTGGATATATTTCTTGAATTCTTCCCATAGTTGCTTCGTTAGTGTAGAGTCCATTTATAACACTGGGGTTGAATATAAATTATCGCTTAAATATATTTATAAGGTCCTCTTTGGTGTAATCGGGTTGAATGTAAATGTGTCTGTGGTAGGTGGGAAAGGGAATTTTGAGTTGGTATGACTGGACGTTTCCGATAAGTAGCATTATTTGATTTTTGAAGACGTTAATTGGAGATTCAACTGCAGGGATGAGTTCGTGAGCTGAACTTTGATCGCTATGCTGAGATACTGATAGGGAATTAACTTGGGAAACGTGGGGAGAACGAGAAAGGGCGTCAGCGACTTTGTTACTCTTTTCTGGTTTGTACTGTAATTCGTATATACTCTTCCAGGATCGATTTCCAGCGCTTCATTTTGGAGTTATTGTTCTTGTTGCTTAAAGCGTACGTGAGTGGCTGATGGTCTGTATAGATTTTAACATGGGCGGTACCGTAAAGGTAATTTCGAAGGGAATTGAGTGCCCAAATAATGGCGAGCATTTCCTTCTCGTTGGTAGCGTAATTTTCTTCGGTTTTACTCAACGATCTAGAAATGAACATGATGGGCTTATCGTTTTGTGATCTAAGCTCTTTAAGATTTTTGGGAATGGGAAAGTTAACGATGGCCTCGACTTTTGCGGGATTTGTTGCTAGTCATTTGGAAGATACAATAAAGCCTAAAAATTTAACTTCTTCTTTAAAGAAGTTGCATTTATCTAATTGCACCTTCATGTTGGCTTCATTCAAGGTTCTAAATATCTTTTCAACGTGTTCAACATGATCGCTCTCGTCTTTACTGAAGATAATGATATCATCAATATAGACGTAGCAAATTTTTCCTATATAGGCTCGTAGAATGTCGTCAAGCGCACGTTGGAAGATGGATGGTGCGTTTTTCAATCCGAATGGGAGCCGAGTAAATTCGTACTTTCCATTATTGATGGAAAACGCAGTTTTTTCCATATCAGATTTCTTAAGTGGAATTTGATGGAAACCGCTTTTAAGATCTAGAACCGTAAAAAATTTGCATTGTCCAAGTTGTGATAAAACCTCGTTAATTTCAGGGATCGGGTATCTGTCAGAAACAGTAACGCTATTTAATTTTCTGTAATCGATAACGACTCTATATGGTTTGTTTCCCATGGAGTCAGCTTTTTTGGGTACAATCCACACGGGTGAATTGTACGGAGAACGGGATGGTTTGATAATATTGTCATTTAGAAGTTTTTGTATTTGCGTTTCTATCTCGTCTTTTAGTGCGGCGGGGTAGGGATAATACTTCGAGTATACTGGGGAATCTGTCTTTGTACGAATCTCACTAACAACTTTTGTTGTGTAGGTGAGTTTTTCGTTTGGTTCGGCAAATAAGGAAGGGAATTTTTTTACAATAGCTCTGGTAGATTTCTTTTGAGAGCTGGACATATGATCAAGTTTTATATTTATTGTATTAATAGATGGCGAACTTAGCTGTTTGACTTTTATTTTTATATTTCCAAGGATTGTCATAAAGTTTTGGTGTGCGTGAATGACAGCATTGAATTCCTTCAGACTGTCATTACCTTAAATACCGTGAAACATTTGCAGTGCTGGGAGAATGAAAAACTTTAACTTTTTATCAGTTTGGTCAAAAAGATTAATGAATGTATGGCTGGTTACTTTGACATCACCTGCAATAGATTTAGCTAGAGAGTGTTGTTCATTAGGGATGGGATTCTTTATAAGACTGGACTGAATATAATTCTTACTAGACCCAGTGTCAATGAGAAAGTTTAAAACTTGACCGCTCTTCGTCCTACATTGAAAGTAAGGTAACGAAGAGGAGTTCATCCTAAAAAATGGATGTCGCTGTATTCAGAGGTTTCATCGTCAAGTTCTTGGTCTTCAGATTGGCTTAGAACATAGTTCCTTAAGTCGGGGTCGTGATCCACTTCTTCCGTGTTGGTCTGTTGGTAAAATGCTAAAAGATCGTTTGGAGAAATATATCCAGTTGGTTGTAACGCGAAGTCTGGAGGAGAGGGGTTGTGTTCGGAGTTCGGGTCAGGGTTTGGGTTTTCTAAATTTATATGGAAGTTCCTCTGCATTTTCAGAGGAACCCGATTTTGAAATGAGGGGTTTTGACCTTGGGGCCTTTTTCCGGCATATTTGAAGGGTTGTGGCCGATTTTGGTAGTTAACGGCCGAAGACCTAATTGTTGATGTTTCCATCGGTTCTGGCTTAGATTGGGGCTTAGGTGCAGTTGGCCTGGGAGGGGGTTGGTAGGTGTTATTAAAGGGATAGAAGGGATAGATTTTGCGGTTGTCGTTGGATTTTAAAATTCTTATACGGATATACTTGTGGAATGTATGCTACTTGGGGGTAGAAGGGCTCTTTGTGAGGGATATATTGTTGTGTGTATCTATACGGGTACGGGTGGAGGTGTCTGGTGAAACCTTTGAGTAAAGGAGTTCCTATTGTTGGCATAATTTGACCTAAATTTTTGGTTTTCGAGCTTAAGGCATAAATTTAGGGCTTGCGGTAAGTCCGTAGGTTCCCGAATTCCTAGGAGTTTCGGTAGGTCGCCGTTTAAGCCACGGATAAATGTATTCAGGGCTTTATCTCTGTACGTGTTAGTAATTATTGAAAGTGACTCACTTCCAACGTCCATACACTGTATTTTATTTAGGATGAGCGATAGATGTGTATAAACTGACTGGTAGAAAACTTGAACGGAGGTATTGCCTTGAATCAAGGATGTCATCTGGTACTCTAGAGTACCGAGATCCCTTTGTTCTGTGTAGTGCAGCATTAGACACTTGGAAATGGCTTTCCAATTCAACGGTGTGTTATAGGATTCCAACACCGCATCAGCATTACCAACAATTTTGTTGCGTATAACGTTAAGGATGCCGTAGTATCTCGGCGTTTCTTGAAAGGGTTCGTATAGTTTTAGTATACGGTCTACGCTCTTTCTCCAGGAGCTAAATTCTCCTGGTTTTCCGGCGTAACCGCGGATGCATCTGACTACGTCTGGGACTTTATCAAGCTCTGATAGATCATTGTGATGCTCAGGGTCTATGTCCTGATCTCGGTTAGAGGCAAGATCAGTGTCAGGGTGTAACAAAGATTTGACTATTTCTGAGACCATGCTAGTAAGCTGGGGAGATGTAATAAAATGTCTTGCTTGAGACTCTGGCTGTGGAAGATTCACTAACTGAGGAGGATTTGTTTGAAGAGGAGGATTTACTAACTGAAGAAGATTTGTTGGATGAGGAGGATTAACTGGTTGTTGGTTGTTAAGGATGGCTGGTCGAATCAGGTTGCTAGGGTTGGACATTTTTATTTTGTTAGATATATCTCGGTATCTAAAAATAACTTTTTTTATTAAATCTAATTAATTTAATTTTTTTTTATTATTAATTAATAAATATTAATTTGTAACAAAATTTTCCGTACTTCGTACTAAGTAGTATATGAGCAAAATTTTCGATTAAACTTTTTATATTTTTTTTCTCTCTATTGCTATTTAACTTGTTTAAATTTCATATAATTGAAACAATAAATTTTCTTCACACAATTAATTTATGAGCAAAATTTTCGATTAAACTTTTTATATATTTTCTCTCTATTGCTATTTTACTTGTTTAAATTTCATATAATTGAAACAATAAATTTTCTTCACACAATTAATTTTCTTATTATTTTCTTATTCTATGAGTTTACATACGTTATCAGGATTCCCTGAATCATACTCTGGAGCTGCTAGCAGCGGTCGCTGTCTCCTGTTCGTCTGCGTTTTGCAGTTACTGAGCGGCGTTATTTCTCCGGAGAAGTCTCTCGTTGTTTGCAGGCACTTGTGCTTCGTTAAGCTTCACACATGGTTGCAGAAAAAAATGTACACTGTTCTGCGTTCGGTGTTAACGAGTTATTTTTGCTCAAATTAGGCGAATTATTTGCACTTTTTTCGAGCTTTTCAAATTCACTTAATGTTTTTTTTCACCACGCGATTTTTTTATTTGTTCGAACTTTTTAAATTCACTTAATGGTCTTTTCACTACGTATGTTGAAATACTTCTTTCGTGATTTATTCATTTATTCGGGCTTTTCAAATTCAATTTTCACTACATATGGTGAAATAATTGTCTCGCGATTTATTTATTTGCTCGGGCGCCAGTTACGTGTTTTACCGCGGTGAAGCTTAAAAAAAACCAATTTTGTTTTTATTGGGACAACTGTCCAATTTATTATGCCGAAGAGAACTAAACTTAATTTCTATTTTACAATTATTTATAAGGTCACCATCAGTTGGAATATTTGCCTACTCAGCAGCTTGGGTTGGTTCGATCGTTTCTGTGAACTCGGAATTGTATCGGTCATATGAGCCTTTATTGCTACAGGTTTCAGCAAGTGTGGGAACCTACAATTGCATGTGGCGGATGTGAGAGCGTTGCACTAGGTTTAGCTTTCGTGGTGTTAAGTTCAGCAAGTGTGGGAACTTATGAGTGCATGTGGCGGATGTGGGAGCATTGCACTTGGTTTGACTTTTATAGTGATAACTAGTACGGCCAAATGACGCCGCCGGCCCATAAACTACACCAAATGGTAAAAAGCGTTTTAGCAACTCCGCCGTGAGCTACTTGAGGTGGATTATGGGCCCTTTTAATGAGTTCTTCGGTTAAGCCTGAAGGAACCCGAAGAAGCCAAGCATGCTCTTGCATAATTCTTCACCTGTACTACTCCTAAATGCGCGCTTATACACAAATCCATCTTCTATCTTTAGATCCGAAAGATCATCGGTATGCTTTCGAATCGCTTCTTTTAAGCTTAAATATTTGTCAGCCTGAAATTCGGGAGAATTAAAGTCAATTAAGGGTGCTACTTCTTCTAAGTCCAGAGAATCCACATGTAACCGAGAAAGAGTGTCGGGAACGACATTCAGGCTGCCCTTTCGATGCTGTATGTCGAAGGCATACGATTGGAGCTTCAGACTCCACCTAGCGAGCTTACCACTGAGATCTTTCATGCTCATCATCCACTTGAGGCCGGCGTGGTCGGTGATAACTGTGAAATCCATGCCTTCGACATTCGGCCAGAATTTCTGCACAGCCATCACCGCTGCCATGCACTCCTTCTCGTTCACGTTGTAATTCCTCTGACTCTTATTAAATTTTTGGGAAAAGAAGGAAATAGGGACTTCTTCGTCATTAGCGTTCTTTTGGAATAATACTGCTCCGATGCCCGCATCTGAAGCATCACACTGGATAATTTCTTTGAAAAATCAGGATGGGAAAGTATAGGGGCGGAAGTAAACGTTACCTTAAGATTCTCGAACGCTCTCAGTGCCTCTTCTGTCATTTTGAATTTTTCGATCCGCTTCTTTAACAGATCCGTCAGGGGTGCATTCAGGGTCGAAAAATGTTTAATGAATTTCCGATACCACCCTGCAAAACCAAGTAGTCGCCGCACCTGCCTTATAGTTTTGGGGACTGGGAAGACGACTATGGCTTCCACCTCAACAGGGGTTTAAGCTTCCCACCATCAACAATGAACTCCAAATACTTCAGCTCTTTAAAACAAAACTTGGATTTGTTCATGTTGATGGTGAGATTAGCCTTGCCTAAGCAATCGGCTACTTCGCTTAGCAGAGCGATATGCGTCTCTAAATCGGGCGCCATGATAAATCATGAATGAAATCGTCCAGATAGACAAAGACACGATCCCTTAGTCGTGCAGGAGTCACCTTGTCTATCAACTGGCATAATCTTTGAGCTGCATTACACACAGCCTAAAGACAGTGAACTGGTACAAACGTTTTCCCGGTACCGCCAAGGCAGTCTTTCCCTACTCCGTTTCTCCAGCGGTATTTGCCAGAATGCTTCTTTAAGATCAATGCTACTTATGAAGAAAGTATCTTGTATTCGGCCGAGGAGCCCGTCGACATGGGGGAGATGGTTAGCATTTTTTCTTCGTCAGTGAGTTTAACTTGCGAGAATCCAGACGAATTCGGTTCTTGCCTGGTTTTCGCAATAGAACCACTGGCGCAGACCATGGGCTTTAACTCTCCTCGATAACGTCGAAGCTCAACATTCGTTTTAGCTCTTCATCCAGTGGTTTGTACCGCTGGCGAAACAGAATAGTGACGCTGTTTTACAGGGAGTGCATCTCCGGTATCTATCACGTGCTCCATGAGCGTCGTCTTTCCAAGACCGTCTCGGTCAAAACACCGAAATTTCTGCCTGACTGCATCCAGTCTGGCCTGTTGCTCAAAATTCAGCTGATGAGCGCTCGACATATCTGCGGGTTCATCAGTTAACGCTGTTAATGCACATAAGACGTTTGGTGCTATTTGGAATATTTTCCAGAAACCTATTCCTAGATATATTTCTTGGTCTAGATTAGGAATAAGGTAAAACATAATCATCTCTTCTTTATCTCTATACTGTACTTTTAATCGGACTTTACCAATAATCGATTGACTCTTTCCGTCTGCCGTTTTAACTCCCGAACGAAAAGTAATGATTGGGATTTTAAGTTCTTCTATAAATTGCATGCAATTTTATTCCGAGAATACTGATGCTCGCACCGCTATCAAGCAATCCTCGGAGTTCTTTATTCCCTATTTTTATCTGAGCGTATGGTCTGCGGTCGGAAGGCAAAACAATGACACTAGAAGCAATACAGTTTTGAATGTCTCTTCTGGTTTTAAATCTTTCTCTAGCTTTAAGTATCTTTTTAGATGGTGAATATTCATTATTGGTGTTAAAAATCCTACCTCTAGCCCGATAATATTCTTCAATCCTAACATGCTATGGTTTAATTTGAAAAGAATGTTGCTTACTTATTTTCATTTACTACTCTTTTAAAATTTTCATTTCTTGGTTGCCCTCTACCACTGGAGGACTTTCTAAACTTTATTGGGCCCATTTATTTCTAATATAAGAATTACTGGGGGTTCTGCAACGGGTTCGAATGGGAATCCCCCGAAGTTTTCGCGTTCAACGATCGGTTTCCGGAGTTGCATCGCCCACAGTGGGGAATTTTTACTCCCTCTTTTCCACACTTGAAACCAAATAAATTACGTAACTCGCATTCACATTCAAATTAAGTGTGGCCTTGTTGCTTACAATTCCAGCACACCAAACTTGAAGTATCTGCAACTTTCCGAGGAAGAACTTTCGATCGAGACTCTGTAAACTATTTTTCCTCAGGAGACTGGTGCTGGTCTTCAAATTCCAGTTCATTGGCCTTATACTTTACGGGAGGTTTTTGAAAGTTTGAGAATCCTCGTTCTGTCCTTTGAAATGCTGCTTCCACCTCCTTGCAGACGTTCCTCAGCTGATCCAAGGAATAGATTGGCATAGGATATACCAACTTCACAACCCTCTTGTTCAGGTTTTTCTTCAGGATTTTAACCAACTCCATTTCCGGAATTGGTATTCGTAATTGCGACTTTATTTTATTTACAGCCGCCAAAAAATCATCGACACTTTCTGTAAAACTCTGTTTCCGATCCATAATATCACGCATTATGTCATAGTCGGACCGGTGATTATTAAATTGACGCAATAGCGTATCTCTCAGCATCGGCCAGTCGTACCGGTAATTGTTTCGCTGAAACTGCCAGAACCAATCTTAAACGTTGCCTCCTGGCAAGAGATGGAAATCTCGCAGTATTTCAGCCCACGGGCAACTATATTGGCTCTGAAGAGTTTCAAGCCGAAACACAAAATCTTCAACTGTCAGTGACTCGGGTTTAACTTCAAATTTCAAATCCCACTTGTTTATTTTTATAGGAGCTTTAAATCCCGAATTCCACAAGTGAGGTTTAGACTTCGCCTAAACGGTTCTTGAGGCCTTCTTCGTTGTTGTCCAGGCGGAACAAAAGCACTTCGTCTCGGATCAGAATGAGGTCGCTTCAATGATGGTGGCTGAACTGATGGTGCAACGTTGTATAATGGTACTGAATGTCAAGATAGTGGATCATTAACATACGGAGTAGGCTGTCCCAGATTCAATTCTCGGAGGAATCCTCCGAGTTGATGTTGGATCTCATTCTTGAGAGTATTGGTAACTTCTGTTTGTACTGAATTTTTGTAAGAGGACACATCATCTACAATGGCTAAACTAATAAAGGCTTTTAGGTCTTCCGAAACAATTCCCTTTTCGGTTCTTGTGATAGGAGGATAACCGAAACTTTCACGTTGATCTGGTTGTGCTCCTGCACTGTTCTAAGGATAGGAGGAGGTCTTTGTGCTATGGTCTCGAGGATATCTCTCCAACCACTTCCGTTGCGCCAATTTGCACTAGTTGGTCTAGGGAAAGATATCCCATCTGTATTATGTATAACTGTTTCATTATGAGTATTGAAACCTACGCCTTTGAAAAATCTGTGCCAGAAAGCAATTAATATAATATAAGGTTATTTCACTTACTTTCTTAGCAGACAACGAATAATTTATCGTTTTAAAAACGAATAAACTCCAAAAAAAATATACAAAAATATGAAGGTTATGAAACAAAAGTAAACGTAGAAAATTTGAAGTTAATAATAGAGAAAAGTAATAAATAACTTAACAAAAAATATATTTGATTGTTTGTTTTTATAAGGGTTTGTTTGTTTTTAAAAGTATTTGTTTGTTTTATGAGAAAAATAAATTTTGAAAAACATCTATTTTTCAGAATGAAATCATCAACGGGTTAAGTTTGTTTGTATTTTCATTAGCATACGAGGTGCTTCAGCTAGCTTCTTTTGTGGTTTCTTTGCGTCATATTGTGACCTTACTTGTGGTATCTTTGAAGTATAATTCTACGTTTTCATTACGCCAAATGAGCTAAGTTCGTATCAAATTTCCAAATTTGATTCCAAATCATCTCATTTCCCATACAAAATCACATTTCGAAATCATCTCATTTCCACCTCATTTCGACGAAATTAGGTTGAAATTTATGTAATGTGAAGTCGAACACACCTTATTTTAAAACAATTGAATCACAATTGAATAATGTTCTATAACAAGCGTCAAATGTGACATTAGAAAAAGTCAAAGAATACAATAAAAAGGTAAGAGGGCACGACTGGGTCGCACGTACTTGCTTTATGTGCTTAATCACTAGATATTTGAAAGATAGAACTGCCGCTGAAACAATTGCCCCTCTCGAACACCGACGCAATGTTTCATGTCTTTCCTTATTTTATCGTTTCTTTTATAAAAAATGTTCACTCGAGGTAGCCAGCTGCATTCCTCCCCTTAAAATTTTCACCCGTAATACTCGTCTTGCTAGGAATGCCCATCAGTTCACCCTTGAGCCCAATTTCGGACGTACCGTGAAATAAATAAATAAATATAACACGACTTTGGAATGGTTTACCCGGCGAGATTTTCCCTTGCCATTTCAATTTGCAAACATTTAAAACCAATGTTAATCGACACCTCCTATCTCTCCCCTCCCAATCTTCCTAATGCCCGCGCAGTGTGTTACATTAAAAGGGAAACAAATTGTCCCTTGTGCGCTCGTTAATTATAAAAAAAAAAAAAAAAAAAAAAAAAAAATTAACATTTACGTAGAAATAATATACTGACAGACAGTTATTTCTAGTCACAAACTTTTTTAGACTTCTCAATGATCGTAATTTCATATTTGAATTGTATCTCATTTTTTATATTCACGAATCCTATGCTTGCCTTAAAGGTACCTATTATTGCAAATAACAAAGTGTAAAACGAAATTAGCAAACTTAGATGAAAACACTTTTTCGGCAAATTTCGAAATGAGGTAAGTTTGACTCTAACGAAAACGTAGTATAAGACTGCAGACGGACATGAAAGTAAATCCCTTGAAGTGATGAGATAGGAGGATTGACAAGAAGTAGCGAAAATAACGAACGAAATTAATGTGTTTTTTTATCCTCACTGTTCCGCTATTCTAGTCCGTCTCTCAGGACTTTGCTAGAAGTCTTGAACGGTGAAGTAAAAAAACAAAAGAAAAAGCAAAAATAAGTTGAACGGTGCATCGATGTTGACAACGCGTCAAACATGGTCAGTAAGTCCAAACCGAAACTTAGCATGACTAGACAAAATAGGAAATAAACTAAAAATTTTGATTGAAAAGCATTGTATATACACTGCCTATAGTACTATCATGAAGCATTATTTTGTAGTTCTGAATTCAGTCGCAAAGAGGCGTGCTGAAATTGCCAATTGGTGTGAATATAGAATAAGTACAGACAATAAAAGTGTATTAAATACTGGTAAAATATCGGTTAAGGTTCTCGTCTTCACTATTTAGAGTTAGTTTCGAATAAACCAGGAAGATGGCCAGACGAAAAATGACCACCATGAGAGTACTATAAAAAATGTATATACAATGTTGAAAAGTAAAAAAAACTGGGATTAGGAATAAGGGTAAAACGATACATGAGAGTTAGTGTTGTTGCTGCAAACCTGTGGAATTCGTCACAATTCACCCTAGTATTACAGTGACCTTCTAAATAAAGACTTACGAATCCACAAATTTGCAGCCAGTCCATCTGAGGAAAAGAAAATATGCAATTCTTAACCGCCATTGCAAAGAATTTTCAGGAATTCGTCGCAATTCAAAAAGTTCGTCCGAGGCTATGTTAATGAAATCTTACGAATCCTAAAAATTCATCAGAACATTGGATAAAGAAACAAAAAACACACATTACCCGCAGTCACTGTGAGTTTTCAAAACCTCGTAGCGATACATCTAGCCTTGGCTAAGACTTCCCTGAAGCAGACTTACGAGTTTAGAAAATTCACAGTTAGTTTGGTTTAACATTCACAAAAACGAATCCTACGAAAAATCTTGGCTGAAAAGCTAAGACTTTGGCAGAAGGTTGGGCGCAATTTTATTGCGAATACAAGAGGAGGTGTAGGGAGAGTCGGTAATGAGGTAGGGTAGGAAGAAGGAAAAGGCAAGAAACTGGTAAGGGAAGTTTTCGAAAAAGGGAAGAAAGAGTGTCAAGTTCCGAGCGACGCGGCCTGCTTGCGAAGCTCGGCATTTAGCTCGCCGGAATGGGGGGATCTGACCCACGAAACTCAACCTCACCTGCAACAAAAAACAAATCAGACCTGAGAAAATATCTTTACCAAAATGACTGCGGACGGACCATCTGAAACTCCAAGGGCACTGCTGGTGACATTGCCGTGATGCCATCTCACTCAACCTAGAACTCTATGGCGCATTTAGGATTTCCCAAAAATGGTCAACACCACGTTCTGGTCACTTCATCTTCACTAAAAGGATTGGGCTACCAACCACACCCCTGAAAAGTGGTCTTCAAATAATCATGATTTCGTTCATCGAAATCAAAACAAACATCAACAATTGTAACCAAGATGGCGTGAAATGTTGTTTTATTGAAACCATGAATAGCAAAATCTCAAAAAGGAATATACAGAAATTATGAAGCTCAAAAACATATCAAAAATAAATTTAACTTTAACTATAGCTTTTAAAATTAATTTCACACAAAAGAAAAAATAACAAAATCTGAAATTTAACATATAGGAAGTGAATTATAAAACAAGTAAGTTAACAATCAAATATTTAAATATCCAATGACTGGAAGTTATTTCCGGAGATAATTCTATCTTTCTCAATACTTTAAGGTGAATTTTTGACTTTTCGGCCAATTTAAAATGGTAAATTAGGTGAAAGTGTCTTCTTTTTTATTTCCTTTTAGGTATTGAATGATTGCAAACTTTATGCCTCAATACATGTGACTTCTGACTTAATGATTCTTTTTATTTTATAATTTTTCAGGTACTTACGTTGAAACTGCAGAATTAATATTTTTGGTTTGATACCTTGGAGGTTAAACTTGCACCTGAGTTTCGTATTGGAACACCTCGCACGTTACTCCACAGTTGGCTGGGTATCTTACCAATTCACGGATCCTCTGCGTATATGGTTGTATATGGCTAGAAGGTATCCGCATGTATTGGCTTCGGAACTAATCCAGTTTTCCAAATTTCTTTAAAACTCACCCAGAATTGTTGTTTGTATATATTTAATTAATTTTGCATAGGATTAATACACGTTAGTTTTATACCAGCAGTATGAAATCCTAGCGAAAAAAAAATACATTTTTTTTTAATTTACGCAAAAGAACATTGTATATGATCTGCTATAGTACTATCATGGTGACATGTGGACCGTGGCGCTCCAAGCGGCTCTAGGTAAAGTTAAATCGGTAAACTGAAAGAGGCGAACGAGGCGAACGCGTCGAACAAAGAGAATTCTAAATCTAATTCTTGTTATATTATCTTTGATAAAAAGTTCAGCTAAATTCAGGTCGATCGGTTGGTCGTCGGTGTGGTAGATAGTGAGAGCGAGGGTGAGGGAGATACCAACAAGGAAAACTTAATAAGCACATGTGTATGTGTATTGTGTATGTCCTGTTCTCGGTGACGGTGAACAACGAAGAGGATCGACAATGATTTTATTTTTGAAATTTTCATTTCATTGGCTTCGTTACCGTGGATGTTGAAGTTTATGCACAAGTAGCTTTGTGATTATAGGGACTATAAGTCAAGTTTAGGATTCGTGACCATAAAAAATTGTGATAATAATCAAACATTACACTACGATGATAGAGAAACATATTTGAGTTACTGGCAAAATTCTGTCCGTCTGTCTGTAGGTGTGTCTGTCTGCTTGTCTGTCTGTCTGCTTGTCTGTCTGTCTGTAAGCGTGTTTTTTGGACTGTAGCCTAAATGGTTGGGCCAATCGTCTTCATATTTAGATTATAAGGTTATTTTCACATTCTACAGAGGAGTTTTTTCAATTTTTTTTAACTCAAAAATTGACGGTACGTGTCATATAACCGTTATGTAAAAGCTTATTTTTCTCGAAAACGGCTCAAAGAATTTTTATGAAAAAAATCATTATACTATTGTAGGTAAGTATTATATTTTGGAGAAAAAAAATTAATATGGTAGGCTAAAAACGGTACCTCCAATAGCACCGGTTTTTTTTCTCCGACTTTCTCGAAAACAGGTGATCCAATGACAAGCAAAATTGATATTCGAGTAGATGTAGGTAGCTTGAGTTTTTGAGTTGAGGTTTTTTCTTGATTGAAATTTTTGCATTCAGTAGGTAATCGAGTATTTTTTTTATTTGTTAGTTGTTTTTGCATGTTTATGTGTTTATCATAGGCGTCCTCATTATTCATTCTGTATGCTGTTACGATCATGAAATGCTTTCAAATAAATAACGATAAATAATTAATAATAAAAATAACGAAGTTTGCTTTCATTAGACTAGTGGCTAGGGCTCAACAGAGTAATATAAAACAAAATTTGGGGAAAAATATTAAACAAATAAAATTTGTATGAAATCAAAAACACACTATTCATAACGGTTTTTTGAAAAAATGTTGTAAGCCATCTTATTTCTGGTGATGTTTTCTATTTTATGAATTTTTCATTTCAAAATCGTTCGACCAGTTTTTTGAAAAACTTTTCGAAAACATATTTTAAATTTGTTTTGAGTATGTCAATTTAAGAAAGTCTATAGTTTATACTAGGAGAAAAAACTAAAAAAATCTATGGATTCGTTTTCAAAATATTCAAAAAACTAAATAAGTTTTTTTTTTTTAATATTAAAAATAAAAAATAAATGTTTTTGAAAATTTTAGTAAACAATATTATGTAAAGCACACTATTTATTCTGAAAAATTTATCAAAATCCGTCAATTAGTTAATGAGAAAGTCTGATTTAAAAAAAACGGTTATATGGGAGGTACCGTTATAAAAAAAATTCAGAAAAATCCATTAAAACTAAAAGATAGTTTTTGCATAGAAAACACTATTCAGAAAGTTCTATCAAAATCGTAGGAGCCATTTTCGAGAAAAAATATGTTTTTCATTAAAAGTTATATGGCAGGTACCGTTAGTTTTGGAGCTAGAATGCCAATTCGAAAAACAACCGGGTAGAGTACTCTTAAAATACTATATACCTACCAAGTTTGAATCAAATCGGCCCAACCGTTTAGGCTGTAGGAATCGATACGGACAGACAGACAGACAGACAGACGGACAGAATTTTCTGACCCACTTTTTTCAACTTCCCTATTATCGTAATGTCATGTTTCATTCTTAAATTTTCTTACTTTTTTTACGAATGCATAACTATAACTATAAATCGAAAGTAAAAATCTTAGGTATTTCAAACTCAGAATTTCAGAAAAAAAAATTAAATATATAATATATAGGCATACATATATATATAAATAATTACGAAAGAAAACTTTGGGAAAACCCTCCGAAAAAGTCTGATTTTTTTATGAAATTTTGTGAGTAATTCTTCCAATAATTATAAAACAAAAACATTTTAACAAGTTTAGGTAAACAAATCAAAAGAATTTAAAGAAATGCAGGATGACATCTCGCAGGCCCGCTAGTAATATATATTTTTAACAAAAACACTCCTACACAATTAGACATACAAATTAATGCAAATAATAGTCTCCACCTTTTCTTGTATTTCCACATTGTATAGGTATGAGTAGGAAAGGGGGCACTTTGGCCTGGGAATTCGGCGTAAGGAAGAGAGAGCACTATGTTTGAGTGAGAGAGGTGATTAAGATAAGAATACTTATATTTTTAAATAGTTGTGGTTAACGTTTGCGGTTATAGTTTGAATATATATATATGTGTTTGTTGTTGTTGTGGCGCGTGGATAGATGATAAGAAATGTTTAGGAGCGCGTGGTTAAGAGGTCTGCAACCTTTGAATGTTGTGTATGGCTTATCAGTAAAAAAAAAGAAAAAATCTAATGTCCGCTGGAAACATATTTTTTCGGACGCGCAGTTGTTCTATATTTTGTCTGTGGCGCGTGGATAGATGATAAGAAATGTTTTAAATGTACCGCATGATGTATAAGATTTTAAATGGGGACACTGTAGTTTTGGGAATTTTTTGTGTGATTAGGAGCGCGTGGCAAAGAGGTCGGCAGCCTTTGAAGGTAGTGGGTGACGCGCGGTGGTTGTGTATGGCTTATCAGTATTGATGTTTTGCGGTTAGGAGCGCGTGCCATTGTGAGTTATAGAAATGTGTAATGGTCTTATCACAATATGTTTTTTATGATTCATTGTAATTTGTGGTTTGTATTTTGTTTAATGGGTTTATATGCCTACATACATATGTGAGAAAAAAATTTATATTCTAGCAATGATTGCGGTAATCATTAAAAAAGCTAGAACGTTTGGCTTAAGTGTTTATTTTTAGAACAGCACTGATATAGAGAACATTAATTGGGGGATGGTGTTATCACAATATGTTTTTTATGATTCATTGTAATTTGTGGTTTGTATTTTGTTGAATGGGTTTATATGCCTACATACATATAGTATCCCATTCTTTTTTTTCTACTTAAAAAGAAAAAAGACAGTCATCGCATAGAAATAGAGACAGATGAATGAGTTCATGACACATCATTTCAATCGAATGTATTTTAATATATACAAGATGAGATAAGAATAAAAGATGCGAGAGAGAGAGATGAATATAGATAGAATAAAAATTATATAAAATTTAAAATTTGAGTGTAATGTTTATTAGTTTATGACAAACCTTTGGATAGCAAGCATCTTTTTTAAAAAATGTTGTTTTACTCATCAGTCTTATGCCTGCTTTTAATTTGTCCTTCATTAATTGCTACTTTGCCATTACCTGTGGATATAAATTTGCAACAAGCAAACATAACTGACAATCTCTCTTTTTCATTGAGTTTACCTAATAATAATACTGTGCAGATAGGTTTATCGTTTCGTTTGTTAACCTTTACAAATGGTAAAAATTTGCTTAATACCACAACAACAACCGATACAACATCATTTCAAAATGATGCAACAGTGACTTAACAACAGCAAGAACGGTAAATAAAATTTTGGAGGATTGTGGTTTCATAAAAATATGTAAAGAAAAAAATCTAATGTCCGCTGGAAACATATTTTTTCGGACGCGCAGCTGTTCTATATTTTGTCATAAATAGAAACTGTGGTTTCATAAAAATATGTATGGGAATTTCACAGATTAGATATGCAAATGTTCTATATTTTGTCGTAAATAGAAATTGTGGTTTCATAAAAATATGTATGGGAATTTCATAGATAAAAGAAAATAATTCTGCGGATTAAAATACTTAAAGAATTTAAAAAGAAAAAAACAAATATCCATTGGAAACATATTGTTTTTTTTTTGTGGGAAGTACTTCCGTTCTATATTTTGTTCTAAGCGGTTTCATAAAAATATTGACTTTTATTTGTTTTTATCAGAATTATTGAGGTTTTGAAATAATTAAAAGAATGTAGCAATCAAATATCCGTTTGACTAAAAAAATTTTTGTTCGAGTAACATTTTATCGAAAAAAAAACACATATAGAGATTAAGCTAAATGTCTATACTTTTTCGTAAGTATAAAATCAGGGTATACTCAACTATTGAATTCAGTCACTCTTGACAAAGTAAACAAGTGAAGTTAAACTTTCAAAAAAAAAATTTGTAAAACTAAAAAAAAAAAATGTCTTCAATTTTAAACAAAATCAAAGCGAACTCCAAAATCGCTGTTAGAAGAACTACCATGGAACACCAACATCCAAAAAAAATTGTACAAAAGATGGAAGACTGGATGAAGCAATATAGCTGGGAGTTCCAGCAGCTGCAGGATGCCGCCTGGGAGGAGATTGGTAGTGTGGACACTACCAACATTGATAGCCTTAGGGCAGTGGCCCACCTGCTTTATTCTCTACGAATAAAGGCTTTTAAAGGGGGGTTTAATATAAGCCCCTTACCAGACACAATATATATATTTTTAAACATAAAAACTTAAATAAAAAATAAAAAATATTTTCCAAAAAATATAAAAATAAAATGTCTTTCTTTTTCTTCTTTCACTCATTAAAAGATTTTGAAAAATGTATCTTACGACGCACGTTTTCGATGGTGGCAGTGGCCTTAAAAAAATATTAAAAAATTAACATGTCTTTTTACTTAACGATTCTTTTCTCTCTTCACTCATATGGACCATCTTTTCTGAAAAAAACTTTAACTCTTAAACATCATGTTCTGTTCATGATTTTGTTTCAGTTTTCCTGAGGGTGAGCGGAAAGAGTTTTTCCACCGAACGGGGTAGCGGTTGGATCAACTTTAAAGACTGTTCCGCCATTAAATTTAGCGACATTTGGGAGATGGTCAGTAGAATCTTCCAAAGTAATTCTACAGGTCTGAGCACTGATGAATTTTCCACCGCTGAACTTGGACAAAAGAGTATGTTTGTGGATTGATTGATTTCCACACGTACAACTCTATACCGAATGTTGATGCGAATAATAATTTGTTTCATGTGGGCGAATATGAAATTGAAATCCCAATAGGATCGTATGAAATTGGTTTTAAATTCTTCTATACAAGAAGATTCTGAAGAAAGTATTGTCATAAAGTCTAACAATATACGACGTACCATAGAACATCAGGTAGTTACTGTAGAAGAAGTCAAGACATATAAACCAAGAGCTGAAAAACGTCAATTTTTCGACGATCACAGTTCTCTGCCGTACGGGTATAAAAGAAAAAAACCCAACCCACCATCATCATCATAATAATCATTATAGTAATAAAAAGTCGCACTTAATGCAAATATTAAAATAAAAAAAATAATTTAAAATTTTAAGCAAAAGTTTTTTGTTTTATTTGAAAATATTAATTACAATTTTTAGCTTCTTTAATGTATCTGCTCAAAAGATAAACATTCTGGAGTGCACATATTTTTCCATGATACCAACATTTCAAAGTTATATCTGGATAAATTCTTTTTAGATCTTTTAAATTAGGACACTTATAGTTAAGATCTTCAAGGTTAATGACTTCAACATTTTCGTTATTAATAAGTTTTTGTAGCCAATGTTTCTTTTCTTTACCCTTGACGTAAACAACATTTTTAATTTTTTTTCGAAGATATGACTTAACTTTGCAAAAATCTGTATCTCCTCCATCCCAGGTAAAACCATGATGATACTCACGCAACCAATGAGCTTGTCTTTTGAGGGGTGACGGAAGAAAGTAAGAGTGAAATGGTGGAGTAAGTATGAAATGTTGGTGATATCCATTAAAAAGCACAGCCATTTCCTTTAAGATAAACTCATTGTTCATTCCTCTAAAACCTTGAAAGTCTACAAAACAGGTATCCATGTTTAGATCTGTTCTAAGCAAATGCACTTTTTCTACTGAAAAAATATAGATTATGACACCAATTTAAATAAGTTTGTTAACTTCTCCAGTCATTGGATTGTACTCGATTATGCGATCATGAAGTATTAAACAATACATAGTTGTTGAAGCAGGAATCGAAGTTAATGTTTTAAGTTCAATGTTTACATCCACAGGACCCGTTTTGATTGACTCATGTTGATGAGAACAATCCCCAACCAAAATTGGGGCGATATCTTTAAACTCTTGTCGCGATAAAAGTGGATTTGATTGTTGTTGATAATACGATTGTTGAAATTTACTATACATTTCATAGAGAATAGCATATCGATCCAGTTTATATTTAACATTTAAATCTTCGCGAGGGTAAGATTCGGAATTTAAATGTACTTTTACATTGCTCACATCACAATTATCAAATATGCTAGCATCTTTATTTCGTTGATTTTTTCTATCAGTTAGTAGAGCAATGATAATATATCTTGGTTTCTCAAGCTGACTTGAAGTTTTAATTGTCCATACATGATCAGTGGTGGTTGGTAGTGTTGGATATTCGTACATTTCCCAATTTCGAAAATGAATTTGAATTGGATTTGATTGTAGTTGTTTCAATAATGTAAGTTTATTCGAATCAGATAAGGTAATGTGTGGTACTCTCCACTGCAGTTTAAAAATCGAAAATTTTAATTCTTCGTTGTCTTTAGAAAAATAAGCATTCTCATTAGATCGAGTACGAATTAAAATCAGTTCATGTCTTGCATTTGTTATGATCTTTTTATAATCTTCAGCAAATCCTAACAGATATTTTAATTTTATACAAAAATTAAAAGTACCCGATGCAAGAGAAAAACTGCTACCCCCAGTCCATGATCCATTTTCCAAGCTCTTACTTTCATTTTCGTTTAAAGAAATATAATTTTTTAAGGTCGATGTTATTCCCACATTTTTATTGTTGTCAATGTTTACTCCATTCAGTTCATATTGTATTTCTTCAAAAAGAAAAGCCATTGCATTATTAGTTAATTTTCCTGCTGAAACAGTTCCATCTGTTTTTGTTAGACTCCCTTCTATATAAATATAGCTTTCACTAGGTAATATACATAAGTCTTGTTGTTGTATGGGAATACGTATTTCATCACTCGGATTGAAGGACTGAATATGCTATTATCAAAGATGGGTCCTTGAGTAATATTTAATATATCGTTCATATTGTAAATTTATTTTAATTTGAATCCCAGTGACAGAAGATAGGCTTTATTTTCAGGTGATAACTTAGGTGTTGACAGTGTTGATGTTCGGGAAGAACTAGTTAAATGGTTACCTTTGATATCTGTTAAATAATTATTGTAGATTATCATTATTCTAATATTGGGGTTAAATGTAATCGAACAGTTATTCTTTCTCCTCTAAAATTTATTTAGTCTCCGTTCTGGTCCACTAGTTTTAATGTTATAGTACTTATTCGTTTGACATTCACAGGTAGATAGATGACATTTTTTGGAACTTCAATGATTTTATACCCTGACCCTGTTTCTGGTGAGAATTCATGTATTGTATGCATAGGAGTATTATTAAAATAAGAGCCAGTAATGATATTACACTCGACTTGTATTACATTTACCTTGTTTATAGTCAACAGGTAAATCTGACAAATGAGTTTTATTACCTTCGAGAACACGTTTACTGAAACCCAATAATTTTCCTATGGTTCTGTTCTTATTGAAATATATGTTCTCGTTGCATTGGATTTGACATTCCATTGTGTTATTATTTGCTTCTATTTCAATAATAATGGAGGAATTTCGCAATAATAATTCTTCGGATATATATTCTGCAATAGCATCAATTTCATACGATCCTATTTGGATTTCAATTTCATATTCGCCCACATGAAACAAATTATTATTCGCATCAACATTCGGTATAGAGTTGTACGTGTCATCAATCCACAAACATAGTCTTTGTCCAAGTTCAGCGGTGGAAAATATTCAGCTGATAGAAGGGAAGTTCTCCCGCTCAGTGTAAGTGTCATTGCCATGATGATGAAAAACATAATGAAAGCCATTGTATATGAAACTCTTTATTTATTGAAAATAACATTTATATAAAAATCTTAAACATAAATGACCACAGTTAAAAGAGTCATAATCTTGGTATTTTGTATAATTATAATTAATTTTTTCACCCAAATAATTAATAATTTCAATAGGAGGTTGAAGATTTCCAAAACTATCAAAATATTCAATTTGGTTGCCTTTTGTATAATACGCTACCCAGTGTGTTCCAGGGCCAATTGATGAGTCTAGATTTACAATTCCACACTCGTTTTTCAAAGGTTTAGTTTTTGGTAAATTATCTCTCATGAAAACTCCTCGAAAATTCGGAATGAATTTCCTTGCAAAATTTCTCAAATCTATTTCATTTAATGCACGATTGGGTAGCGAACTTAGAAGTTTTTTGGCTGTGGATTTAAATAAAGTCCAAACCCTTTTCTATAAGGTTTAAGGTATAAGCCCTGGCCTACTGCAATGGATTCCATTTGTTGATTATGACGCTTTTTCTCCTCTAAATCTTTTTTAGCAATGCTAATATCGTTGACAGCTTTTGCTACGCCTGCAGCACCTCCCGTTAAAGCTCCAAGAGCTGAAAGTCCAGCAAACAACGGTACAAGAAATGGAATTACACCATCAATTTTCGGTACAGAAATAACTCTGGGTGTCTTAATGTTATTAATGTTTTTTCTTACTGTTTTCTTAGCAGATGATATGGCTATTTGGATTGCCTTTTCCAGATTGAAGGGTCTTTAACGTTTAATATTATTTCCAATAACTGTTATTATTTTTCTAAATGAGAGTTGCTTAGAATTTTTATCTAAATTTGACTTATTGTCGTTTTCTTTTTTATTTTTCGCTTTTTTCTTAGGCTTTTTGTCTTTATTCTTAGAACAACCCATACCGAATTTTGTTTTTGCCTTCAAATGATTGGTAACCAATAGTGCGTTTGCGTTTTCACAGCTTTTTCAGCTTTTTCAGTTAAAATCCTATCGGCAATGTGTCGATCAGATGTATTTTTAAATTTAGAATAAGATATATCGTGTTCCTTGCACGCTTGATCAAGCAAATTAATTCCCGGATCCCCTCGAGCTAGACGTTGTCGGAGTTTTGTTCCAGGTATACACTATTGATAACCAGGTAAATGTAGTTCAAGAGGTAGTTTGTTTATTAAAGTATTTAATAAACCTTTTCCTCTCACAATGTTTCGTCGACTGATAGATTTTTTGGAATAATCAATCATTTTAAATGATTATGATTATGATTAAATGTCATGATGAGTTTGTTACAACATCCAAATGGATTAAAATTTGAAAATATCTATATATATTCTAAATCCTTACATCAGCCAAAGTATGAGTTTTTACGAAAAGCCATAAAACCTATTAAAAATATGGGTTTCTTCACTTTTGCCAATAACAGTGATGTTATTTCACCCGAAGAGGCTAAACCAAATTCTATATTTATTTTTGACGATATTGCCTGTGAATAACAAGACACAGTTCGAGTTTACTTCAGTATGGGACGGCATCATCATATTGATAGTTTTTACTTATGCCAAACTTATACAAGAATACCCAAACACTTAATTCGAGAAAATGCGAATTTACTAATCATCTTCAAACAGGACGATATGAATCTAAAACATATATATAATGATCATGTTAATTCAGATATGACATTTAATACATTCCGAATAGTTTGTGCAAAATGTTGGAAGACAAATTACGGATTTGTGGTAATTGACAAGGATAGTTCTTTGAATGAAGGTCGATATAGAAAAGGCTTTGACTGTTTTCTTAAGTTATAAAACAAATAACACTTTTGATTTAATACCATATGTATAGAAATCTTCTATGAGAACAGTACAGAGCAGTACAGCGAGCAGATAGTAGCAGTAAAAAGCAGTTCCACCCAGATTGAGACCCAGTATTCTTCAGTTAAGATCAGTAATCTCAATATCAAATTCAGTTTAAAACCTTTTGAACGATTCTTTCAACAACTTCGAAACTTATTAACCACTTGCCTCTGTAGGAAGAAATAAATGTTTACATTATGATGAATATAGATGTAAAACTAACAAAGGAATTAATTAAAACTACAAATGCTCTACGAAAGAAATACAAAGCTCTTAAGATTGGTAGGGAAGCTTACGAAACTCAAATTGAAGAAACTCTTAAACCTCTTACGAAAGCACTAAACGAATTAGTAAAAAAATCAAATATCAAACAAGATCAACATAACCTTATAAATGGTCCTTTAAAGAAAATAAAACTCAATTTTGAACATCCTCAATCACAAGAAAATGATTATGATAAGAAGAAACATTTTCATGAAGAATTCACCACCCCCAAAACTTCTATTGATGATGATGATGATGATTCACCAATTTTTTCCGCCGATAGTAATACTACTCCAAAAAGAACAAAGAACAAGTCAAGCCATAGTAGCTTTGCAGAACGCTTGTCACAAGAACAATTTCATGACACACCTAAAAAATATATAGATTTATTTCTAAATAATTCCAACACCCTTGATAAAACGTATGGTGTACATTCAAAAGATGGAAAAATGTACATAGGTAATAGTGAGTTAAACCTTAAAAAGAAATTAAAAATAAAACCTTCGAAGGAACAAATGGGTTATATGAGCTTATATTTAAGAAAAACCCTGATAAACAAGTTTACACCAATGAAGATTTAAAAAACTACAGGACTATATTACATGACACTAATGCTCATAGAATTGATCATAATTTACAGAGACAAGTACACGGCAATAGAGGTTATAAGTATAAAAAAAATTATAAGTAAATTATTCGGATTAAGAACAAATACTTCTAATACTCCATCGCCATCATCTTCAACACTACAAATACCTTCAGGAAGTGGAATAATGCAATTATCAAATTTGAAAAAAGACTATATATTTTGGGATAATCCCAATGAACTAGTAGATCGATTGAGACTTCTTATTGGTTCACAACAAGCTGGACACAACAATCACTCTAACGAAATTATTTCAATCATTGAAGAACTTAAAGAAGCCAATATTATCGAATAATAATAAAAAAAAAAGATGAGTGTTGATAAATTTGGCCGTTTCTCAATCACCCAGAGGACCAAGAGGAAAACAAGGAGAGCTGGGACCACCAGGTGTACAGGGAGAGCGAGGTTTGCCTGGACCAGCTGGAGAGGGATTCCTCAAAACCGAAAGCGGAGATTACAACATACACTTTAAACGGTTAAAAAATGTTCAAGAACCACAAGAACAGGAAGACGCTGCTACCAAAAAATATGTTGATGAAACATACGAACAACTTAAAGAATACATCCAATATGGAGTAGTTGAAAAATTTGAGAAACTACTGTTTGACACAATTGATAATAAGAAAAAAAAATCTGAAAATGAAATTGAAGACAATTCTATTAATTATTAAAACTTAAAACCAGTCATTATATAACTTTAGTCTTTAATCTATCTCCTCAGTGTGGAGAACTCAATCATTATGTCTATCATAGATTTTTTTATTAATTTTTGATGAAATTCTACAGTTTCTGAAAACAAATCATCATAATATACTGGAAGAACATCATGAAGAGCTTTTGAATTGTGTAATCTTTTTGAAAAGATTTATGAATGTATCTACTACAACATCAAAACATGGATGTCATTTCGATAACTGCCCATGGTCTTCAAACTTATGCAAAAATGGTCCTGATACATGCGCATGTTACATGCTTGAAAATAGACTGTTAAAAATAAAAAAAAACTGATGTCTTTGTATAAAAAAGATTGAAATAGTATGACTTAAACTTGTAGTTATTATATAGAAATATTTTTAATTAATAAAATGCATGAACAAATACTTTGTTTTTATCATTCAATAAAAAGACGAGTCAGAGAAACGTTGTTGAAGAACTACATAAGCCTGCTCGAAAGAATTTTCCAAAAAGACGAGTAATTATTAAGGGTCTAGATGATTTATGGCAAGCCGACCTAGTCGAGATGGTTGTGTATTCACCCGAAAACGAAAATTATCGATACCTTCTCACAGTTATTGATACATTTTCTAAATTTGCTTGGACGGCTCCTATTAAAAATAAAACAGGAACGAGTGTCACTCAGGCTATGGAAGATATATTTAATAAAGGTCGTCACCCAAAAAATTTACAAACAGATGTTTGGTGAAAAAGAATTTTTCAATGCATCGTTTCAAAAACTTATGAAAAAGTTTCAAATCAATCATTGCTCTACATTTAGTGCTCTCAAAGCTTCCATTGTTGAACGATTTAATCGTAACTTGAAAACTTGGATGTGGAAAGAATTTAGTTTAAATGGTTCATATCGTTGGATTGATATTATAGAACAACTAACAAAAACGTACAATAATTCCAAACATCGTACGATAAATATGAAACCATCTGAAGTCAATGCTGCAAATGAAAAAATATTACTCTCCAAGATCTATAATCACATCAAAATACATATTACTCCAAAGTTTAAAACCGGGGATTTTGTCAGAATTAGTAAATACAAACATGTTTTCGATAAAGGATACACACCGAATTGGACCACAGAAATCTTTAAGATAGCCAAAGTGCAACGCTCAAATCAAATAACGTACCTATTGGAAGATCACCAAGGACATCCCATTAAAGGAGGGTTTTATGAGCTTGAACTACAGAAAACTAAGTTCCCCGATACATATCTAGTCGAGGAAGTGCTTCAAAGGAAAAAAGATCGATTATTTGTTAAATGGCTCGGCTTTTCATCCGATCACAACTCTTGGATTCCTTTACCTAAAATTAATAAATAAGACACATCTTTTTGTAATTTTTTTTTTTTAATAAAAATCTTTATTGATATATACGCTTATACATATTTTTGTTCTTAAGAGATATTCATATGGTATGATTGTTTTAATGATTTGAAATTCAGTAATTCGAAATCAGATTTGTATGCGAGATCCTCCTTCATAAAGACCTCAACTTCTAAATTACTTAATACTCTCTCAGTTTCATATTCATGATACTCATAACATTTAATGCTTAGAGTGCGCAAATTATAATTGCTATCATACGAACATCGAAGAGTTAGTGCCTTATCTTCATCAAACTCAAGCTTGAAATGTCTATAAAAAACATCCTTACTTTGTATAATTCCTGATATTTCAGTTTCTTTTTTAATTAAGTCTTGCCTAAAACTCTCGATTGCTTCCTCTAAGGTTACTATTTTTTTCTCCTCCAAAATTTTATTTACCGTTCTTGCTGTTGTTGAAGTCACTGTTGCATCATTTTGAAATGATGTTGTATCGGTTGTTGTTGTGGTATTAAGCAAATTTTTACCATTTGTAAAGGTTAACAAACGAAACGATAAACCTATCTGCACAGTATCATTATTAGGTAAACTCAATGAAAAAGAGAGATTGTCAGTTATGTTTGCTTGTTGCAAATTTATATCCACAGGTAATGGCAAAGTAGCAATTAATGAAGGACAAATTAAAAGCAGGCATAAGACTGATGAGTAAAACAACATTTTAAAAAAAAAGATGCTTGCTATCCAAAGGTTTGTCATAAACTAATAAACATTACACTAAAATTTTAAATTTTATATAATTTTTATTCTATCTATATTCATCTCTCTCTCGCATCTTTTATTCTTATCTCATCTTGTATATATTAAAATACATTCGATTGAAATGATGTGTCATGAACTCTTTCAACTGTCTCTATTTCTCTGCGATGACTGTCTTTTTTCTTTTTAAGTTTTTGAGGTTCATTAAGTAATTCAGCCTCACCAAATGGACAAAGCCATGGATATTCACCCTCTTTTCTCTTTACAGCATTCGAATGAGGTGTGATCGTTCCGCTCAGTGTTAACTCCCCTCCTATAATATAATTTTATGTTTTATTCATTTCATTTTACTTTTTTTTTTATGAAAAGTAATATTCTCACCTAAAAGTTTAAACCGTACATTTTGCATAGATTGAAACTGCAACTTAAAACTCAGAATAGGCGATACGGTCTCACCATTTCTAATATGAAACAAAACGCATTCGCTTCCATATTCTGGCTGTAGCATCAATTTGAATGTGTCATTATAGAATATTACATCCGTAAATTTTATCTCCAACCATCCAGATTCACAGATACAATATGTTTCTCCTTCCCTTAATCTTTCACACCAAAACATATTGTTTTTTCTACTTCCCCCAATTAATGTTCTCTATATCAGAGCTGTTCTAAAAATAAACACTTAAGCCAAACGTTCTACCTTTTTTAATGATTACCGCAATCATTGCTAGAATATAAATTTTTTTCTCACATATGTATGTAGGCATATAAACCCATTAAACAAAATACAAACCACAAATTACAATGAATCATAAAAACATATTGTGATAACACCATTACACATTTCTATAATTTTTGTATTAAAATTATTTTCTTTAATCTGTGAAATTCCCATACATATTTTTATGAAACCACAATTTCTATTTACGACAAAATATAGAACATTTGCGCATCTAATCTGTGAAATTCCCATACATATTTTTATGAAACCACAGTTTCTATTTATGACAAAATATAGAACAGCTGCGCGTCCGAAAAAATATGTTTCCAGCGGACATTAGATTTTTTTTCTTTTTACATTCTTTAAGTATTCTTACTAGAAAAAAAAAATGGAAGACTATATGTATGTAGGCATATAAACCCATTAAACAAAATACAAACCACAAATTACAATGAATCATAAAAAACATATTGTGATAACACCATTACACGTTTCTATAACTCACACTGGCACGCGCTCCTAACCGCAAAACATCAATACTGATAAGCCATACACAACCACCGCGCCTCACCCACTTACTCAAAGGCTGCCGACCTCTTTGCCACGCGCTCCTAACCACACAAAAAATTCCCAAAACTACAGTGTCCCCATTTAAAATCTTATACATCATGCGGTACATTTAAAACATTTCTTATCATCTATCCACGCGCCACAGACAAAATAAAGAACAACTGCGCGTCCGAAAAAATATGTTTCCAGCGGACATTAGATTTTTTTCTTTTTTTTTACTGATAAGCCATACACAACATTCAAAGGTTGCCGACCTCTTTACCACGCGCTCCTAAACATTTCTTATCATCTATCCACGCGCCACAACAACAACAAACACATATATATATATTCAAACTATAACCGCAAACGTTAACCACAACTACTTAAAAATATAAGTAAAAATATAAATACAGCACTATGTTTGAGTGAGAGAGGTGATTAAGATAAGAATTTATCTTAATCACCTCTCTCACTCAAACATAGTGCTGTCTCTTTCTTACGCCGAATTCCCAGGCCAAAGTGCCCCCATTCCTACTGGTATGAACTTTCTTCTTACTACTTACTAAACAAATCTACAATCAATTTATAAACTATTTTTTTAAATGAATTTCTAGTTTCTACCCATAGTTTGCACTTAATTTGTACCTATCTGAATAAAAAACAAAATTCAAAACAAAAATCCATGTCATCAATAGTATACAAAAATTGAAAATCCTAAAGAAATCGAATCTAAAGTCTGGTCAATGATGTATGTATTTATGTACCTATATGTACCAATATGACAAATGTGTATGTACTACATTAGTAAGTACCAGTGCTCGTAAAAAACTTGAAAATCCTAAAGAATTCAAATCAAAAGTCTGGTCAATGACGTACGTACATATGTATAAAAATACGCATTTAAGAACCAGTTCTCGTTCATGAAAAAAATGTAAACAATGAAAATGTTGGATCTTGTATAAATCCCAACAAAAAAATATTCGCCTCAGCTAAGCGAAACAAGATACTTAATTATTTCATATTCGCCGTCTTTTTTTCCTGCCTCACATTGCACATGCGCCGTAAACCAAGCACAAAGCATAAAAAACCATGCTCTTATTCTCTTTCTCACAAATAAAATGTCCCTACACTAGCACTCCAAGCGGCTCTGGGTAGAACGATTTTTTCTCGTCTCATGATAGTACTATAGCAGTTTATATACAATGCAAAAGAACTTTTATGACCAACGGACTATTTGCGATGGTTGATGGATTTCAAATAAGGTATTTGGGTATATGCATCAACGGCTATTCGAAGAATCAAATCTGACATTGAATTATATTGTTTGAATGTCATACGTTCGTCATATATTCGTATCGTACGATCATACATCCCAAATTCCTATTCACCTGTCAATGTAGTAGTAATTCTTCTTCCCCCTCCAATCATTGCTATGTTTGACATTCCGAAAATAATGTCTCCATTTTTCCCATTCGTTAATTCTATTTCCAGTTCGACTGTTAGATGTCGCTAAACAATCTAATCTATCTTATAGAGCACGCTATGATCCGCTACCAAATCTTAAGGCTCGGTTTTCACTATATCCAAGTTCAAGGAAAATTATTATAATTGAATAAACTGGTTGAGTCCAGCGGGTAAGTATAATCATGTAGTTTTGGCGTCTGCAACAAGTGACAGATATAGTAAAGGGGCAATATTATAACAAACATTTATTTTGCAATATGTGTCCAATATTACCGCTTTTTTGGTTCTTCATCGGGTGCTTGCGGCGATTGTACGACCTTATTGTACTACAAGAATAAATAATAGTTATTATTCATTAACTTATATATAGTTAGAGTGGGGTGACCACAGTTTGAAAACAATTACTTACAAAGAGAATCAATATGACACTAGGAGAATAAGATGAACAAGTTTACGAGCTGTGATATTCAGATTTCAATATTAACTATTTTTAATTTTTTTGTTTGCAAAACATTTAAACATTATACCACATAGTTTTTTCAAAGATATAAAATAAGATTAAGAAATTAATAACAATTTTTAATATGACTCAATCAATTGTGATTTATTTAGATTTGGGTTAAAATTAACCGTTGTTCTGATTGAAATAGGCAACTTATTAAAAGATCGCTGTGCTGTTACAATATAAAAGTTTGAAAAATGGGTTTTGTTCGTTGTGGGAATGGTGACAAGATTTAAATGATTAACGCGTAAATTGTAAAGTTGCGAATTCCTGCTAGCAATATTACCACTTTATAAAAGTGGTAAAGCTTTAAAGATGTAAAGGTGTCTTATAGGTAGAATTCGTAGTTCCTTGTATAGTGGGCCAACTTTCAGTAAGGCGAATTGCATTGCAGAATTTTTTGCCGTAATTTTTGGTCATACAAAAATTTGGTTCGTTCAATGACGGAGTTGCAGGAGTTCCTTGCTGGTTTGTGCTTTATTCGATTTTCCTCAGTAGGGTTGGCTTTATAAGATCGGAAATTTACTTCTTTTAGCCTGATAACTTCCTTACATTCAGAGTTAAACCAAGACTTTTCTTTTGGTTTAATACTTTTTACTATGGTAGGAATAAAAGCACGGATCACAAGAAGAATCACATTTGTGATCATTTCAGCACTGGCATCAATGTCACTATCGGGGAAGCATAGTGACCAGTAAAAGTTACGGAAGAAATTAATCAGGCCGTCCCAGTTGGCTTTCTCGTATTGTAAACGTTCCTAGTGGAGAGGTTTTCTTTAATTGGATGAGTGGGGGACGAGAAATTAGCTGAAATGACACAATGATCTGAAGTTCCAAATGGAGAAGTTACACTAATGGTATACTTATCAGGGTGCGAAGTAAGAAACAAGTCAAGAGTATGGGCGGCTTGCCCAGGAACATCTGGTATTCGTCTAGGCTCATGGACGAGTTAGGTAAGGTGGTGTAACCCAGCAAAAATCTCGACATACCTTCGTTCGGGTGTCATCTGGCCAGAATAGCGGAGCCAACTAGAATTGTGTACATTGATATCGCCCGCATTTCAGTGCGAGGACAAAGGGGAACAATTTTCGAGATGGAATCAGACAGCGCATCAAACTCGTTACAAGTCGAATTACTGTCAAGATTTGGACTCCTGTAAATGAAACAATAATGAAGGATATTCTACTGCTAGGTGCTTAGGTTTTCTGTATCGGTGTAAGAAGTATTTTTCCCCATCTGATCTGGCTACAATCTATAAAGCGTTTATACGCCCTAAACTCCAGTATAACTCCCACCTTTGGGCAGGTGCTTCGCAAACATCGCTCCACCTGCTTGATAGAATACAAAATCGAGCGTTAAGATTGATAGGAAATAGAACTGCCGCTGAAACAATTGCCCCTCTCGAACACCGACGCAATGTTTCATGTCTTTCCTTATTTTATCGTTTCTTTTATAAAAAATGTTCACTCGAAGTAGCCAGCTGCATTCCTCCCTTAAAAGTTTCTCCCGTAATACTTGTGTCGCAAGGAATGCCCATCAGTTCACCCTTGAGCCCAATTTCGGACGTACCGTGAAATAAAGGGATTCTTTTTTTAGCCGAACAACACGAATTTGGAATAGCTTACCCGGCGTGATTTTCCCTTGCCATTTTGATCTGCAAACGTTCAAAACTAATGTTAATCGACACTTCCTATTTCTCCCCTCCCTATCTTCCTAATGCCCGCGCAGTGTGTTCTTCATTAAAAGGGAAACATATAGTCCCTTGTGCGTGCGATAATTATAAAAAAAAAACCTTACTATGTCTTAACGTTTGTTTATTTCAACCCTCTCGCTCTTTCTTATAGCAAAACATACATCTGACCACAAACTGAGGAAGATAATAATAAAGCAAACAATGAAAATAACAAACGAGAATGAGAGAATCGCAACAAATTTGCGGTCCCTATGTGGCTGTGATCCGAACTACACTTCTGAACTCCTTCGCCTAAATAAATACTAAGTCACGCTGCGGCAATTGTCTATGTGTATAACAGGGGACTAATACCTTACACACATCCTTCCCGTTCTGCCATTTTCTAACATTGCATATGTTTTCAATGCGATCTCTACTCAGAGAAAAGCTTTAGAAAGATTCAGATAGCGAACTAGATGGCGCTAGGTAAAACAGTCATTTTGATAGGACTATAGATTTCATATAAAATGAAAAGTTCTATTAAGAAAATCTATTACAACAAGCAAGATGCTGTTCAGTAACTTGAAATATTCACCAAGTTTCTCAAATTAATATTTTTTTTGTATGAAAAAAACAATAACAAAGCTCACAATATTAAACGCACCTAATAATATATTTCAGAATACATTTGACACATCTGGGGCCAAAAAACGGCTTCAGTGAGCGAGTGCGTGAGTGCTATCAGTAATGCACGAGTAACCACTTTGGGATGATGGCATTCTTAGTCTGACGTATCGTTTAACTATTATAAATTGTACTAGTTATATTCAACTTCATGGTGTATTTATTAATTTCCCTATTGGCTAACAGATGTCTGTCTTAAGGATAGATGTTGTCTTTGATAAATGAATTTCATTGTTGTGATTCAGGAAAAAGTAAACATGCACGAGTAACCACTTTGGGGTGATGGCATTCTTAGTCTGACGTATCGTTTAACTATTATAAATTGTACTAGTTATATTCAACTTCATGGTGTATTTATTAATTTCCCTATTGGCTAACAGATGTCTGTCTTTAGGATAAATTTTGTCTTGGATAAATAAATTTCATTGTTGTGATTCAGAAAAAAGTACACATTTTGCAAACTAATTTAATATCAAAAATGATTCATATTCATCAAACGACGGTAATATCTATGAAAATTTGAGAGAAAAATGTCTAACAACCAACGACAATATAGTAAAAGTTCATATATTTTCGTTAGGGTACCCATCATTGAGCACTTTATGTATCGAAGTGAAAATGTCAAAAAATGGTACTAGAATGCTCGATAACGTAAGCGGTAATGCCAAACACAAATAATTCAGTCACTTATTGCTCGATAACTGATGCGGTAATTTGGCCCCTGTTCTTATTCCTTCACTAATCCACCTTCTTCGGTGGACGAGCTTAGGAAACGTCAATTAGTGGAATTTAGTTTTATTAATAATATTTTGCATTTAGTCCACGGTATAAGACCTAACTGTTCGCTTTTCTACGTTTATTAATTTGCCCGTAAAGGATTATTTAAAGGATTAAAAGTTTCATTTGCTGACTCATCCCTTATATAATTCATACTAGTATAATATTTGACTGATAGTTAGGGTATATATCTATCTCTCTCGAATTTCCCTTGATATGATAATTAGTATCATTGCCAGGTTTGGTACTGCTTTTTTGCATCGAATTTTGAGAGGTAAACTTTTGTGTATACATTCTCTATAGTACTCTCAAAGTCCATGGTGTCATTTTGCCTCTGTCCATCTTCCTGGTTGTGCTAAACTCTAACAGCCCTATTAATAAAAAAATACTTATTCCACTTTTATTCCACGAGGTAACTAAAGCATAGAATAAGACTTAGTCTACGGAGTAACATTTCTCATTAATAAAAACAAAATCTACGAGTAATAGTAAAATGAAATCCCTTAATAAAATCTACTACAATAAGAAAAATGCCTGTTCAGTAACTTGAAATTTTCCCGAAGTTTCTCAAACTTAGATTATTTTTGTATGAAAAAAAAAACAATAATGAAGATCAAATTATTGAACGCACCTAATAATTTATTTGAGAATAAATTTGACACATCTGGCTCTTATTCCTTTGCTAATCCACCAACTTTGGTGGACTAACTTAGGAAACGTCGATTAGTGGAAATTTGTTTTATTAATAACATTTTGCATTTAGTCCACGGAATAAGGCCTAACCTTTCGCTATTCCACGTTTATTAATAGATATGCCTGTAAGGGCCAATTTAAGTAATTGGTTAAAAGAAAACCTCCACTCTACAAAAAGCGTAGACTAATAAAGAAATTAGTTTCCAGGACACGCACTAACAAAACGTAAGAACTTAATGTTCGGAAATCCATGTCTAATGTCGAATACTTAACTAGCAAAGAGTGAGTTGTGACACAAGTATTGTCTTTGGTGCAATTTCTTAATACGGTATATTGCATTGAAAGTACTAGAAAGCACAATAAAGTAACAAAATCGATATGTTTTAGATCATATTATTGTGATGTATTTTTGAATTAATTTTTTGTATATAGACTATCTTAAGGGCATAACACCTAGGATAGTTTGCTATTACGGAAATTAATTTCGGCTTACTCCTCGTGGTTCGACTTAAATCGGAGTTGTGTTTTGGGTTTTTGTATTGTTAAAATGGTAAGTAATTTTCTTGTCGTGTTTTCCAACATTAGTGGTTTAAGAAAGAATTTCTTTCATGTGTACACCTACACTGTGCAACACAGACCAGCTGTTTTGGCATTAAATGAAACTCAAGTTGGAGTTATCAGAATTTGCTCTACATGGGTATACATTAGTGCCATTACTTTTCTCCCATCATGGTCTCGTCGTTTATGTTAAGAATGATTTTGCTTGCCAGAGCTTTCCCCAATACGGTCAATGCTCCAATACGGACTTTAATTTCTTGTGGCTCAAATTCACTGTCCGCAATATCCTTCATTATTGTTTCATTTATAGGAGTCCAAATCTCGACAGTAAATCGACTTGTAACGAGTTTGATGCGCTGTCTGATTCCAACTCGAAAATTGTTTCCCTTTGTCCTCGCACTGAAATGCGGGCAATTTCAATGTACACAATTCTAGTTGGCTCCGTTATTCCGGCCAGATAACACCCCAACGAAGGTATATCGAGATTTTTGCTGGGTTACACCACCTTACCCAACTCGTCGAAGAGCCTACACGAATCCCGGATATTCCTGGGCATACTCTTGACTTATTTCTTACTTCGCACCCTGATATGTATACCATTAGTGTAACTGCTCCATTTGGAACTTCAGATCATTGTGTCATTTCAGCTAATTTCTCGTCCCCCACTCATCCAATTAAAGAAAACCTCTCCACCAGGACCGTTTACAATACGAGAAAGCCAACTGGGACGGCCTGAATAATTTCTTCCGTAACTTTAACTGGTCACTATGCTTCCTCGATAGTGACATTGATGCCAGTGCTGAAATGATCACAAATGTGATTCTTCTTGGAATGCGTGCTTTTATTCCTAACAGAATAAAAAGTATTAAACCTAAAGAAAAGTCTTGGTTTAACTCTGAGTGTAAAGAAGTAAGTTTCCGATCTTATAAAGCCAACCCTACAGAGGAAAATCGGATAAAACACAAACAAATAACGAGCTCCTGCAACTCCGTCATCGAACGAACCAAGTTTTTGCATGACCACAAATTACGGCAAAAAATCCTGCAATGTCCCAAAGGCAGTAAAAATGGTTGGTCTTTTGTAAAAAATATTAAAAACTAATCAACATCTTCGGTTACAACGCTCATCGCTAATGAAAAACCTATTGTCTACTCTTTAGAGAAGGCAAACTTGCTCGCCGCCCATTTCGCTGCCAGCTCCACGCTGCCGCATAGCAACGTTGCCCCTCCTGTACTTGAGAATGTAAATTTTTCCATGGGACAGATTTTTTCCGCACTCGTACAGTAGCAAGAGTTCTCAAAGATCTCGATATTCACAAATCCGCTGACCCGGATGGTATACCCCCGATTCTTCTGAAGAGGTGTTCTTCCACACTGGCAAAGCCATTGCGTAAGCTTTTCCATCGCTCCTACTCTTCCAGAATCTTTCCTAGAAGATGGAAAAAAACATTTGTCCAACCTGTCCCTAAGAAAGGTGACCCATCCTCCCCCTCCTCCTACCGACCCATAGGACTGACATCCCTTCTTTCTAAGGTCATGGTAACACTGATTAACCGTCAGCTTAAGGAATATCTCGAAGATCGAAAGCTTCTCCATGACCGTCAGTATGGCTTCCGCAGCAATATTTCCCTGCTGATCTGATGGCATATCTCACAGAACAGTGGAACAAATCTTTATATCGCTTTGATGAAAACAAGATTATTGCTCTTGATATCTTCAAGGCATTTGATAGAGTTTGGCGTGAAGCTCTCTTATTAAAAATGTGTGCTTTTGGGATCGATAATACTCTTGTTCGTTGGATAAGAAGCTATCTTCTGGACCGTTCAGTACAAGTTGTATTGGACAGATTCAAGTCTGATTCCCACAAAATAAATTCTGGTGTGCCGCAGGGCTCTATTCTGTCTTCGACTCTTTTCCTCATTTTTATAAATGATCTTCTGTCTGTTACTTCTAAACCACTTAACTGTTCTGCTGACGACTCTACCCTCAGCTTTTCATATTAGTTCGATAGTTCAAGTCCTTCGCCTTCGGACGTACAATTGCAACGGTACCGTATGTCAAGCTCATTAAACTCCGATTTATACAGCATTGTTAAATTGGGTAACAGGAATCGTGTGGAGTTTAATTCTTCGAAAACTCAATGCTGTCTTCTGTCGTTAAAGCTAAACAAACCCCCAATGCCATTGTCCATGAATGGCACTTACATCGAAGAAACCGAAAAACTTTCAGTACTCGGTATGTGTGTCAACGACGACCTCCATTGGAACGACCATATATTTGAAATCGCTAAGAATGCTGCTAGGTGCTTAGGTTTTCTGTATCGGTGAAAGAAGTATTTTTCCTCATCTGATCTGGCTACAATCTATAAAGGGTTTATACGGTATAACTCCCACCACTGGGCAGGTGCTTCGCAAACATCGCTCCACCTGCTTGATAGAATACAAAATCGAGCGTTAAGATTGATAGGAAATAGAACTGCCGCTGAAACAATTGCCCCTCTCGAACACCGACGCAATGTTTCATGTCTTTCCTTATTTTATCGTTTCTTTTATAAAAAATGTTCACTCGAAGTAGCCAGCTGCATTCCTCCCTTAAAAGTTTCTCCCATAATGCTCGTGTCGCAAGGAATGCCCATCAGTTCACCCTTGAGCCCAATTTTGGACGTACCGTGAAATATAGGGATTCTTTTTTTAGCCGAACAACACGAATTGGGAATAGTTTACCTGGCGTGATTTTCCCTTGCCATTTTGATCTGCAAACATTCAAAACCAATATTAATCGACACTTCCTATCTCTCTCCTCCCTATCTTCTTAATGCCCGCGCAGTGTGTTCTACATTAAAAGGGAAACATATAGTTCCTTGTGCGTGCGATAATTATAAAAAAAAAACCTTACTATGTCTTAACGTTTGTTTATTTCAACCCTCTCGCTCTTTCTTATAGCAAAACATACCACAAATTGAGGAAGATAATAATAAAGCAAGCAATGAAAATAACAAACGAGAATGAGAGAATCGCAACAAATTTGCGGTCCCTATGTGGCTGTGATCCGAACTACACTTCTGAACTCCTTCGCCTAAATAAATACTAAGTCACGCTGCGGCAATTGTCTATGTGTATAAAAGGGGACTAATACCTTACAAACATCCTTCCCTTTCTGCCATTTTCTAACATTGCATATGTTTTCAATGCGATCTCCACTCAGAGAAAAACTTTAGAAAGATTCAGATAGCGAACTAGATGGCGCTAGGTAAAACAGTCATTTTGATAGGACTATAGATTTCATATAAAATGAAAAATTCTATTAAGAAAATCTATTGCAACAAGCAAGATGCTGTTCAGTAACTTGAAATATTCCCCAAGTTTCTCAAATTAATATTTTTTTTTATGAAAAAAACAATAACAAAGCTCACATTATTAAACGCACCTAACAATATATTTCAGAATACATTTGACACTTCTGGGGCCAAAAAACGGCTTCAGTGAGCAAGTGCGTTAGTGCTATTAGTGATCGAATGCACGAGTAACCACTTTGGGATGATGGCATTCTTAGTCTGACGTATCGTTTAACTATTATAAATTGTACTAGTTATATTCAACTTCATGGTGTATTAATTTTTCTATTGGCTAACAGATGTCTGTCTTTAGGATAAATTTTGTCTTGGATAAATGAATTTCATTGTTGTGATTCAGAAAAAAGTAAACATTTTGCAAACTAATTTAATATCAAAAATGATTCATATTCATCAAAGGACGGTAATATTTGTGAAAATTTGAGAAAAAAATGTCTAACAACCAACGACAACATAGTAAAAGTTCATATATTTTCGTTAGGGTACCCATCATCGAGCACTTTATGTATCGAATGAAAATCTGTTCGCTGACTGAAGTGAAAACGTCAAAAAATGGTACTAGAATGCTCGATAACGTAAGCGGTAATGCCAAACACAAATAATTCAGTCACTTATTGCTCGATAACTGAAGCGGTAATTTGGCGCCTATTCTTATTCCTTCGCTAATCCACCTTCTTCGGTGGACTAACTTAGGAAACGTCAATTAGTGGAATTTAGTTTTATTAATAATATATAATGGAAATTTGTTTTATTAATAACATTTTGCATTTAGTCCAAGGAATAAGGCCTAACCTTTCGCTATTCCACGTTTATTAATAGATATGCCTGTAAGGGCCAATTTAAGTAATTGGTTAAAAGAAAACCTCCACTCTACAAAAAGCGTAGACTAATAAAGAAATTAGTTTCCAGGACACGCACTAACAAAACGTAAGAACTTAATGTTCGGAAATCCATGTCTAATGTCGAATACTTAACTAGCAAAGAGTGAGTTGTGACACAAGTATTGTCTTTGGTGCAATTTCTTAATACGGTATATTGCATTGAAAGTACTAGAAAGTACAATAAAGTAACAAAATCGGTATGTTTTAGATCATATTATTGTGATGTATTTTTGAATTAATTTTTTGTATGTAAACTATCTTAAGGGCATAACACCTAGGATAGTTTGCTATTACGGAAATTAATTTCGGCTTACTCCTCGTGGTTCGACTTAAATCGGAGTTGTGTTTTGGGTTTTTGTATTGTTAAAATGGTAAGTAATTTTCTTGTCGTGTTTTCCAACATTAGTGGTTTAAGAAAGAATTTCTTTCATGTGTACACCTACACTGTGCAACACAGACCAGCTGTTTTGGCATTAAATGAAACTCAAGTTGGAGTTATCAGAATTTGCTCTACATGGGTATACATTAGTGCCATTACTTTTCTCCCATCATGGTCTCGTCGTTTATGTTAAGAATGATTTTGCTTGCCAGAGCTTTCCCCAGTACGGTCAATGCTCCAATACGGACTTTAATTTCTTGTGGCTCAAATTCACTGTCCGCAAGCATATCCTTCATTATTGTTTCATTTACAGGAGTCCAAATCTCGACAGTAATTCGACTTGTAACGAGTTTGATGCGCTGTCTGATTCCATCTCGAAAATTGTTTCCCTTTGTCCTCGCACTGAAATGCGGGCAATTTCAATGTACACAATTCTAGTTGGCTCCGTTATTCCGGCCAGATAACACCCCAACGAAGGTATATCGAGATTTTTGCTGGGTTACACCAACTTACCCAACTCTTCGAAGAGCCTACACGAATCCCGGATGTTCCTGGGCAAGCCGCCCATACTCTTCACTTATTTCTTACTTCGCGCACTGATAAGTATACCATTAGTGTAACTTCTCCACTTGGAACTTCACATCATTGTATCATTTCAGCTAATTTCTCGTCCCCCACTCATCCAATTAAAGAAAACCTCTCCACCAGGACCGTTTACAATACGAGAAAGCCAACTGGGACGGCCTGAATAATTTCATCCGTAACTTTAACTGGTCACTATGCTTCCTCGATAGTGACATTGATGCCAGTGCTGAAATGATCACAAATGTGATTCTTCTTGGAATGCGTGCTTTTATTCCTAACAGAATAAAAAGTATTAAACCTAAAGAAAAGTTTTGGTTTAACTCTGAGTGTAAAGAAGTAAGTTTCCGATCTTATAAAGCCAACCCTACAGAGGAAAATCGGATAAAACACAAACAAATAACGAGCTCCTGCAACTCCGTCATCGAACGAACCAAGTTTTTGCATGACCACAAATTACGGCAAAAAATCCTGCAATGTCCCAAAGGCAGTAAAAATTGTTGGTCTTTTGTAAAAAATATTAAAAACTAATCAACATCTTCGGTTACAACGCTCATCGCTAATGAAAAACCTATTGTCTACTCTTCAGAGAAGGCAAACTTGCTCGCCGCCCATTTCGCTGCCAGCTCCACGCTGCCGCATAGCAACGTTGCCCGGCCTGTTCTTGAGAATGTAAATATTTCCATGGGACAGATTTTTTCCGCACTCGTACAGTAGCAAGAGTTCTCAAAGAACTCGATATACACAAGCTCATTAAACTCCGATTTATACAGCATTGTTAAATTGGGTAACAGGAATCGTGTGGAGTTTAATTCTTCGAAAACTCAATGCTGTCTTCTGTCGTTAAAGCTAAACAAACCCCCAATGCCATTGTCCATGAATGGCACTTACATCGAAGAAACCGAAAAACTTTCAGTACTCGGTATTCGTGTCAACGACGACCTCCGTTGGAACGACCATACATTTGAAATCGCTAAGAATGCTGCTAGGTGCTTAGGTTTTCTGTATCGGTGTAAGAAGTATTTTTCCCCATCTGATCTGGCTACAATCTATAAAGCGTTTATACGCCCTAAACTCCAGTATAACTCCCACCTCTGGGCAGGTGCTTCGCAAACATCGCTCCACCTGCTTGATAGAATACAAAATCGAGCGTTAAGATTGATAGGAAATAGAACTGCCGCTGAAACAATTGCCCCTCTCGAACACCGACGCAATGTTTCATGTCTTTCCTTATTTTATCGTTTCTTTTATAAAAAATGTTCACTCGAAGTAGCCAGTTGCATTCCTCCCTTAAAAGTTTCTCCCGTAATACTCGTGTCGCAAGGAATGCCCATCAGTTCACCCTTGAGCCCAATTTCGGACGTACCGTGAAATATAGGGATTCTTTTTTTAGCCGAACAACACGAATTTGGAATAGTTTACCTGGCGTGATTTTCCCTTGCCATTTTGATCTGCAAACATTCAAAACCAATATTAATCGACACTTCCTATCTCTCTCCTCCCTATCTTCTTAATGCCCGCGCAGTGTGTTCTACATTAAAAGGGAAACATATAGTTCCTTGTGCGTGCGATAATTATAAAAAAAAAACCTTACTATGTCTTAACGTTTGTTTATTTCAACCCTCTCGCTCTTTCTTATAGCAAAACATACCACAAATTGAGGAAGATAATAATAAAGCAAGCAATGAAAATAACAAACGAAAATGAGAGAATCGCAACAAATTCGCGGTCCCTATGTGACTGTGATCCCAACTACACTTCTGAACTCCTTCGCCTAAATAAATACTAAGTCAAGCTGCGGCAATTGTCTATGTGTATAAAAGGGGACTAATACCTTACAAACATCCTTCCCGTTCTGCCATTTTCTAACATTGCATATGTTTTCAATGCGATCTCCACTCAGAGAAAAACTTTAGAAAGATTCAGATAGCGAACTAGATGGCGCTAGGTAAAACAGTCATTTTGATAGGACTATAGATTTCATATAAAATGAAAAATTCTATTAAGAAAATCTATTGCAACAAGCAAGATGCTGTTCAGTAACTTGAAATATTCTTCAAGTTTCTCAAATTAATATTTTTTTTATGAAAAAAACAATAACAAAGCTCACATTATTAAACGCACCTAATAATATATTTCAGAATACATTTGATACTTCTGGGGCCAAAAAACGGCTTCAGTGAGCAAGTGCGTGAGTGCTATTAGTGATCGAATGCACGAGTAACCACTTTGGGATGATGGCATTCTTAGTCTGACGTATCGTTTAACTATTATAAATTGTACTAGTTATATTCAACTTCATGGTGTATTAATTTCCCTATTGGCTAACAGATGTCTGTCTTAAGGATAAATTTTGTCTTGGATAAATGAATTTCATTGTTGTGATTCAGAAAAAAGTAAACATTTTGCAAACTAATGTAATATCAAAAATGATTCATATTCATCAAACGACGGTAATATCTATGAAAATTTGAGAGAAAAATGTCTAGCAACCAACGACAACATAGTAAAAGTTCATATATTTTCGTTAGGGTACCCATCATCGAGCACTTTATGTATCGAATGAAAATCTGCTCGATGACTGAAGTGAAAATGTCAAAAAATGGTACTAGAATGCTCGATAACGTAAGCGGTAATGCCAAACACAAATAATTCAGTCACTTATTGCTCGACAACTGATGCGGTAATTTGGCCCCTGTCCTTATTCCTTCGCTAGTCCACCTTCTTCGGTGGACGAGCTTAGGACACGTCAATTAGTGGAATTTAGTTTTATTAATAATATTTTGCATTTAGTCCACGGTATAAGACCTAACTGTTCGCTTTTCTACGTTTATTAATTTGCCCGTAAAGGATTATTTAAAGGATTAAAAGTTTCATTTGCTGACTCATCCCTTATATAATTCATACTAGTATAATATTTGACTGATAGTTAGGGTATATATCCATCTCTCTCGAATTTCCCTTGATATGATAATTAGTATCATTGCCAGGTTTGGTACTGCTTTTTTGCATCGAATTTTAAGAGTAAACTTTTGTATATACGTTCTCTATAGTACTTTCAAGGTCCATGGTGTCATTTTGCCTCTGTCCATCTTCCTGGCTGTGCTAAACTCTAACAGCCCTATTAATAAAAAAACACTTATTCCACCTTTATTCCACTAGGTAACTAAACCATAAAATAAGACTTAATCTACGGACTAACATTTCTCATTAATAAAACAAAATCTACGAGTAATAGTAAAATGAAATCCCTTAATAAAATCTACTACAATAAGAAAAATGCCTGTTCAGTAACTTGAAATTTTCCCGAAGTTTCTCAAACTTAGATTATTTTTGTATGAAAAAAAAACAATAATGAAGATCAAATTATTGAACGCACCTAAAAATTTATTTGAGAATAAATTTGACACATCTGGCTCTTATTCCTTTCCTAATCCACCAACTTTGGTGGACTAACTTAGGAAACGTCGATTAGTTGAAATTTGTTTTATTAATAACATTTTGCATTTAGTCCACGGAATAAGGCCTAACCTTTCGCTATTCCACGTTTATTAATAGATATGCCTGTAAGTGCCAATTTAAGTAATTGGTTAAAAGAAAACCTCCACTCTTTACAAAAAGCGTAGACTAATAAAGAAATTAGTTTCCAGGTCAAGCACTAACAAAACGTAAAAACTTAATGTTCGGAAATCCATATCTAATGTCGAATACTTAACTAGCAAAGAGTGAGTTGTGACACAGGTATTGTCTTTGGTGCAATTTCTTAATACGGTATATTGCATTGAAGAAGCATTGTACTAGAAAGTACAATAAAGAAACAAAATCGGTATGTTTACATTATCCAACCACTCATTTTTTTAATAACAGAGGCTACTTTTGTACTAGTATTGTCACTGTTAAAAAATATTGCAGCAACACTTTAATAAAAGAAGCGAATTCCTTTGACAGTTCTTCAATTTTTTTGTTTGTTATTTGTATTGTGCCTTATCGCAATTTGTTTTCCAATTCGTGTTATTATTTTTATTTAAAATATATACTCTGAATTTAACAATATCATCTTTAAGGCTTTCCAAAACGATAGACTTCCATCGAAACTATGTAAGAGATGCAATGAGCATTTCAAAGTTGCGAACGATTTTCGTTTCCAAGCTATTTAGTAAAAAATAGAAAAATATTTTCGAAAAACAAACAAACGAAATAATTCCCACACAACAGCAGCAACCTGTTCAGCAATGCAGACCCCAAAAAGGTCCTGAAATGTCAAAGGAAAACAATTTCAAGACTGAATATCTCCTAACTGTCGACTTTAATCTAGAGAAATCTACATCCAAGCAATACAGTCGCAAGGATAAGATCGAGTGCAATATTTGTGGAAGCTTCTTCATCCATCTGAATTTTTTAAAAACACATCTGCTGAAGTACTCCGGTGAGAAGCCTTTCAAATGCGAATTCTGCGATTAGGTATTTGCTCCCAAGACTGCTCGCAACATACACAGGCGACTGCACACTGGCGAAAAGCCATACAAGTTATCCTTTTGTGAAGAAGAGGTTGGTGTGATTTTCCGTCGTGATAAGGTATCGTACATCTGTTCCATATGCAACAATTCACGATGTTTCAAGTACTCACTGGCTTAGCATTTCAACGAAACAAAGGGACGTCGAAAGGACCTTCGCCAGAAGCAAGAAAAGAAGATGAATATCCCAGATGACATATCCTCTAACCATGTTATGGCACAACACAATCTCCTTCTGAAGTATTCCTGAAAGATATGTCACAAGTGCTTTCCCAACAAATGGGAACTGTGCACTCATTCGGAATCGCATAACATGAACTTGACTTTCGAGTGTGACATTTGGCAGAGAACTTTCGAATAAAACTTCCAATTGCTTTATTACTTACAATCTCCCGTGTGTTGAGGAAATAATGAAAGCTAAAGCGAAAGCAGGTTGAACTACGTAGTGAACACCTTAAATGGGCTCCTATGACGTTTTCGGAGATCAGGCCTATAAGGAGCGGTTTATCCGGCTCTTCGTCCTTGGATTCACAATAAGGGCCTGGTCCTCCAGGTTGGGGTTGTGCCGTCGGGCTAACTTCCCGGCCACGCCAAAAACAACTAGTTGCCAAGCAACAACAAGCCTGGGATACGGACGGATTCACTTATGACGAATCCTGCAAACGAAATAAGGACAAAGAATTTCGGATATGTACGTGGAACGTTAGGTCCCTTAACAGACCACGTGCAGCCGAACAATAAGCGGAGGCCCTTGACTGCTGTAAGACACACATAACCGCCATCCAACAAATGCGATGGGACGGGCCGGGCAAAAGAAAGATTAAAAACTGCGATATCTACTATGGCAACTGCTATACACAGCAAAAACAGCGCTTATTTGGATATGGATTCGTCGTTGGAAGCAGGATCCGACAAGAGGTTTTGAGTTACAAATGTGTGAACGACCGCCTTATGACAATCCGCTTCAAGGTTAAATTTGCCAAGATTAGCCTTATATGCACGCATGCCCCCACATAAGAAGAAGATGATGACACCAAAGAAACGTTTTTTGAGAGTTCCTGGACATAACATATGAGCAGTTCCCTAGCTATGACATTAAAATTGTCCTAGGCGACTTTTTTTAGTGGTACAATCGGAAAACAAAGCTTGCACGATACCACCTTCGATAACGGATTTAGACTAATTGACTTTGCTGCGGGGCGAAATATTGTAGTAAATTGTATTGCGAAATATCTAGTGCCAAGTTCCCACACCTCAACATTCACAAAGGGACATGGAGATCCTCTGATCAATCCACTGTCAACCAAATTGACCACATTGCGATCGATGCAAGGCAATACTCCAGTATGTTGGATGTCCGAACTTTCCGAGGGGCAACCATTGACTCGGACCACTACCTCGTTGTAGCCAAGGTACGACTTAGAATATCACGACCCACGCCAAGAAGAGGTAATACTGTGAGGAAGTTTAACGTGGGACAGCTGCAATCGCAAGAAATCTCCAGATCCTTTTCCGATTGAGTCTGAAATAACCTCCAAAGGAGTCCTTTACCGCCAGCATCAAGTATTCATCGACGAAACCCCTGGTTTGATGATGAGTGTCGGCAAGCAAACGCAGCTAAACAAGAAGCATACAAGGCGGCGCTGCAAGGAAGGACCAGAACTACCCGTACACTCCACGAGCAGAAGAGGAAAGAGGAATATCGCCTTCTCAGAATGAAAAAAAGGGAACATGAGAAGCGCGCGATCAAGGAAATGGAGAGCTGTTATTGCAGGAATGAAGTTCGAAAGTTTTACCAAAAGGTACAAAGAAACCGTCAAAAGTACAGAGCTCGAACTGAAGCTTGCAAAGACGATCAAGGGAACATCGTAGTGGAATCGCATTCGATGCTGAGAATATGGAAAAACCATTTCTGCAGACTGTATATGACGAAACGAATTCCGATTACAGGCAGAATGGTCAACTTTATCTGGGCGGAGTAGACCAACGATTCCGACCACCACATTTGGATGAAATAAAGCTAGCTATATCTAAACTTAAGAGCAAAAAAGCCGCCAGAGCCGATGGCCTTGCTGCCGAGCTTTTCAAAGATGCAGGCGATGACTTGGCTATAAATATGCACCAAGGAGCATAAAAGGAGCACCAACTATAGGGGTATCAGTCTCCTCAACATCGCCTACAAGATCTTTTCTGCTGTATTGTGTGAACGCCTTAAACCATTAGTGAACAACCATTAGTCCATATCAGTGCGGTTTTAGGCCAGGAAAGTCGACTATCGATCGAAAATTCACTTTACGGCAGATCTTGGAAAAAACTCAAGAACTTCAAATCGATACCCACCACCTTTTCATAAATTTCAAAGCCGCGTACGACAGCATTTATAGAGAGGAGTTATATAGAGCAATGTGCAGTTTTAACATCCTTGCTAAACTCGTCCGCCTGTGTAAAATGACGATGGAAAATGCACGATGTTCCTTCAAGATCAGTAAAGACCTCACCGACACCTTTGAAGTCAAAAAAGGATTTAGACATGGCGATGCGCTGTCATGTGACTTTTTCAATATAATACTTGAAGGAATAGTGCAGAACTCTAACACCAACACCAGAGGCACGATATTTCAAAAGTCCGTCCAACTACTCGCATACGCCGACGATATTGACATAATCGGAAGAACGCAGCGTGATGTCAGTAGCTCTTTTGTGAGTATTGAGACGGAAGCGGCGAAGATGGGTTTAGCAGTCAATGAGGGCAAGACCAAGTATATTCTGTCATCAAGAAGAGACATCCAACATCGACGTCTTGGACAAAACATCACCATAGACAGCTATAACTTGGATGTAGTTAGGGACTTTTGTCTACCTGGGCTCCACTATTAGCCCAGACAACAACACCAGTGCTGAAATCAAACGAAGAATAACTCTTGCCAATCGCTGCTTTTTTCAGGCTAAGAAGGCTATTGAGTAGCAAAGCCCTCTCTCTTTTATTAGACCCTCATCATCCCAGTCCTGCTCTATGGTGCAGACGCATGGACGCTGTCAAAAGCGGATGAGGACACTTTAGGCTGTTTCGAGAGAAAGATTCTCCGGTTGATTTTTGTTCCCGTATTCATTAACGGAGAGTGGTGAAGAAGATACAATGAAGACCTGTACCGGCTGTACAGCGACACAGACCTAGCCAAAAGAGTAAAAATTCAACGTCTCAGATGGCTGGGTCACATAGATACATCATATATACATCAATGCTCCGGCCCGGAAAATCTTCGAATCCACCCCTGAGGGGCGGCGCAGTAGAGAACGACCGAGACTCAGGTGGCACACACGTGTGTAAGACGACCTCAACCGACTCTATGTGCGAAACTGGCTGGAGAAGCTTGTTGGTTGAAGCCCAGGTCCCGGACTATAGCACCACCTAAGGTAAGGTGAGGTAAAGCGAAAGCAAATGCGGAACTAAAGACCACTAGTAAAGCGATAGAAGTCAAAGCAGAAAACCAATCGGAGAAGAAATTCAAAAAGAAACTTAGAGCTTCGAAGCGTCGGAGAAAGAAACCGAAGCTGGACAGTGAGCAGGAAGAAGAGGAGAGTAAAGGGGTGGAGAAACATCAAGAAAACAGTGAAGAAGCTAATGGAGAGAAAATATCACACAAACAGAGGGTGATTCAAGCACAGCGTGAAAACCTGAGGGCGTTGCACACTAGCAGCAAAATTGAGTGTCTTATATGCGAAACTGTATTCACCCATCCGACGTCCCTGGAAACCCATTTGCTTTTTCATTTGGGTGAACGCCCTTTCAAGTTCGATTACAATGATAAGTCATTTGCCAGGAAAACTGTTCTCAATATACATTGTCGACTACATACTGGTGAAAAACCTTACAAGTGCCCCATCTGTGATAGTGCTTGTGTCACAAGGGATGCTCTAATTTAAGTTCGATAAACAGTTACAGGAAACTTAATTTTTATAACTTCTTCTTATCCAAAGCGCCATATGTCCAAGGATCATGATGATGACCGGGATGCCGATAGAATCAAATTCACCTGTGGCGGCTGTCATAAGGCAATAGGTACCAAGTACTCCCTGCAGACGCACATGAAAGAACACGACAGAGAATGCAGCCAAGCTGATCTTCTCCTGTAACATGTGTACGGAGTCCTTTGATACAAAGAAGACTATGGAATTTTTTTAAACTTATTTATTTTTTTATTATTTTATTTATATTAATTTTTTTTTTATTTCAAAAGCTTTATTTTAATTGGCTAAGATCAGACTTTAAATATCTGAAATAACAAATTTATAACGAACTCGTAATCTTCCGGCTAAGCATTTGTTCCATCCATTTGTTGAATTGTTACTCGGGTGTAACAGGATGTGGCATATGGTAGTGCTTCGGTGGTCACCCTCTTCCAACCGATCAAAGGAATGACAATGTTTTTATTCTACTTTACTAGCTCGTCCAGGAGCATGACGCCTCATGCCTTTGTAATAACGACCCTTACCAACTAAAGACTAAGCTAGATATAAATAAAATAATCAACCTGTGTTCCTTCTTTTGACATAGCCACTTCTACTTACAAACCCAAAGATTACTCTTGTACTCAACATTGGGTCTCGTGATTGCCATATCTTGTGCCTCTAGAATTGTCTGTTTAAAATATTTGCCATCTTTCATTAGAACAAAATTGAGTTGCTTTACGGCTTCGTCTACAGATAGACCTCGAACCAGTGATGCTATGTATCACATTTTGTCGGGACTGTATTTGATGTTGGTCGTAAAGTGTGTTGCTTAGCAAGAGGAGGTGAAGGGAGAGTCAGTTATGAGGTAGGGCAGGAAGAAGGACAAGGTAGGAAACTGGGAAAGGAAGTGTTCGGAAGAGGTAGTAAAGAGTTTCAAGTTCCGAGCGACGCGGCCTGCTTGCGAAGCTCGGCATTTAGCTCACCGCAATGGGGGAGATCTTACCCACGAAACTTAACCTCACCTGCAACAAAACATATATCTGGCCTGAGAAAATATCTTTGCCAAAATGACTGCGGACTGACCAACCAGTGATGCTATGTATCACATTTTGTCGGGACTGTATTTGATGTTGGTCGTAAAGTGTGTTGCTTAGCAAGAGGAGGTGAAGGGAGAGTCAGTTAAGAGGTAGGGCAGGAAGAAGGACAAGGTAGGAAACTGGGAAAGGAAGTGTTCGGAAGAGGTAGTAAAGAGTTTCAAGTTCCGAGCGACGCGGCCTGCTTGCGAAGCTCGGCATTTAGCTCACCGCAATGGGGGAGATCTTACCCACGAAACTTAACCTCACCTGCAACAAAACATATATCTGGCCTGAGAAAATATCTTTGCCAAAATGACTGCGGACTGACCATCAAAAACTCTAAGGGCACTGCTAGTGACCCACCCAACCTAGAAATCTATGGCGCATTTAAGATTTCCTCAAAATGGTCAACACCACGTTCTGGTCACTAAAAGGATTGGGCTACCAGCTACACCCCTGAAAAATGGTCTTCAAATAATCATGATTTCGTTCATCGAAATCAAAACAAACATTTAAAATTGTAACCAAGATGGCGTAAAATGTTGTTTTATTGAAACCATGAATAGCAAATTGGCAAAAAGGAATATATAGAAATTATGAAGCTCAAAAACATATCAAAAATAAATTTAACTTTAACTATAGCTTCTTAAATTAATATGACACAAAACAAAAAATAACAAAATCTGAAAAAAAGCAAAAAGAATGTGAAGGCGAGCTATTTCCTAACGACACTATCGAAAAATTGTTACAACACCCTTTTTGGTGCTTAGCAAATAATGAAAATTGCGGTATAAATATCCCTGCCTGCATGGAGCTCCTTGAAGGCGGCTGTAATTTTTATAAGGGGTAACACTAAACGTGACAGATAGACCAAAGGAAAAAATATTACCTCGTTCACTTACAGATTATCATTAAAAATTATTAATATGAATCAAAATGTATAAATAACACTTCAACGCTCATCAAAATTTAACATATAGGATGCGAATTATAAAGCAAGTAAGTTAACAATCAAATATTTAAATATCCAATGACTGGAAGTTATTTCCGGAGATAATTCTATCTTTCTCAATACTTTAAGGTGAATTTTTAACTTTTCGGCCAATTTAAAATGGTAAATTAGGTGAAAGTGTCTTCTTTTTATTTTCTTCTAGGTATTGAATGATTGCAAACTTTATGCCTTGATACATGTGACTTCTGACTTAATGATTCTTTTAATTTTATAATTTTTCAGGTACTCACGTTGAAACTGGAGAATTAATATTTTTGGTTTGATACCTTGGGGGTTAAACTTGCACCTGAGTTTCGTATTGGAACATCTCGCACGTTACTCCACAGTTGGCTGGATATCTGATAATATCATATATTTAATTAATTTTGTATAGGATTAATACACGTTAAATTTGTAAATTTGTAAATTTGTATTTCATACTGTAATCCTAGCGGAAAAAAATACTTTAGGGCAAGGGAAAATATACCAAGGTTCGAACTACGCACCAGTAAGTATTTTTGTTTTAAATTTACCCAAAAGAACTTTTACGACCAATAAAATATTTGCGATGGTTGATGGATTTCAAACAAGGTATTTGAGTATATGCATCAACGGCTATTCGAAAAAATCAAATCTCATATTGAATAATATTGTTTGAATGTCATTCGGGACTTGCAGAGGAATCGTACCACCGTTTTTTTATTTGCATTTTTGACTCCTACTCTATATTCGTATCGTACGATCATACATCCCAAATTCCTATTCACCTGCAATGTACTAGTAATCCTTCTTCCCCCTCCAATCAGTGCTTAGTTTGACATTCCGAAAATAATGTCTCCATTTTTCCCAATCGTTAATTCTATTTCCAGTTCGACTACTAGATGTCGCTAAACAATCTAATTTATCTTATAGAGGGCGCTATGATCTGCTAGCAAATCTTAAGGCTCGGTTTTCACTATATCCAAGTTCAAGGAAAATTATTTTAATTGAATAAACTGGTTGAGTCCAGCGGGTAAGTATAATCATGTAGTTTTGGCGTCCGCAACAAAATTCGTGCTTTTAATGGATATGCTCCATTTAAAGGACGAAGAAAAAGGTCGCCCTAAGTGTACTTATGAGCTTGAATGTACCAAATTATTTTTTTACTTTAGCACAATTCAATTGGCAGTCGGCTGACTATTTACTTGGAGATAATCTCCATTCTATTCCTATATACTTTTATTTAGTCTTTGTAGTGTGAACGTGGCCTAAGTACAACTTTTAACTTCCATTAATGCCAAATATCTAAAGGGTTTTTCAATAAGAGCGCTACAAAAGTTTTTTTTTTAAATAAAACAAAAACGGTTTTAGATATCAATGAATTTTTTTATTCCTGTGAAAGTACGTTCGATGCCAGTATGGAACTCGATTTCTTTTGCATGGCCACCACGGACACGCTTGCAGAAATCCAGACGATGAACCAAATTTTCGACGGTTTTCAAGCATAAATCGGCCGATACTGCTGCAATTTCACGTTTGATATTCGTACGAAGTTAATCAATCGTCGCTGGCTTGTTGACATAGACCATAGACTTAACGCAGCCTCACAGGAAATAGTCTAACGGCGTCAAATTGCACAACCGAGGCAGCCAAGCGACTGGACCATTTCGTAAGATAACACGTTCTATAAACTTGGTTTGCAATAAATTGATTGTGACATTGTTTGGAACCACATTACCTCCAAGTCCATATCATCCAATTGGGGCCAAAAATATTCGGTTGTCATTGAACGGTAGCGATCCCCTTTCACAGTAACGTTCCGGTGTTGATCATCACGGAAGAAGTAAGTTACGTGTTTTACCGCGGTGAAGCTTAAAAAAAACCAATTTTGTTTTTATTGGGACAACTGTCCAATTTATTGTGCCGAACAGAACTAAACTTAATTTCTATTTTACAATTATTTATAACGTCACCATCAGTTGGAATATTTGCCTACTCAGCAGCTTGGGTTGGTTCGATCGTTTCTGTGAACTCGGAATTGTATCGGTCATATGAGCCTTTGTTGCTACCGGTTTCAGCAAGTGTGGGAACCTACAATTGCATGTGGCGGATGTGAGAGCGTTGCACTAGGTTTAGCTTTCGTGGTGTTAAGTTCAGCAAGTGTGGGAACTTATGAGTGCATGTGGCGGATGTAGGAGCATTGCACTTGGTTTGACTTTTATAGTGATAACTCTTCTCTCCTTAAAATCGAGTGTCCTCACTCGATACCATGTAGAGCATTGGCACTGGATTTGATTGCTGTTGTTCACCTTCAATTTTCTTCCTGTTGGTAAGTGAGGTTTGTAAGGTCTGTAACTTGTGACTGGGTATAACGTATCTTGTAAGCTTTGAAATAGTGTGGATATATTTCTTGAATTCTTCCCATAGTTGCTTCGTTAGTGTAGAGTCCATTTATAACACTGGGGTTGAATATAAATTATCGCTTAAATATATTTATAAGGTCCTCTTTGGTGTAATCGGGTTGAATGTAAATGTGTCTGTGGTAGGTGGGAAAGGGAATTTTGAGTTGGTATGACTGGACGTTTCCGATAAGTAGCATTATTTGATTTTTGAAGACGTTAATTGGAGATTCAACTGCAGGGATGAGTTCGTGAGCTGAACTTTGATCGCTATGCTGAGATACTGATAGGGAATTAACTTGGGAAACGTGGGGAGAACGAGAAAGAGCGTCAGCGACTTTGTTACTCTTTTCTGGTTTGTACTGTAATTCGTATATACTCTTCCAGGATCGATTTCCAGCGCTTCATTTTGGAGTTATTGTTCTTGTTGCTTAAAGCGTACGTGAGTGGCTGATGGTCTGTATAGATTTTAACATGGGCGGTACCGTAAAGGTAATTTCGAAGGGAATTGAGTGCCCAAATAATGGCGAGCATTTCCTTCTCGTTGGTAGCGTAATTTTCTTCGGTTTTACTCAACGATCTAGAAATGAACATGATGGGCTTATCGTTTTGCGATCTAAGCTCTTTAAGATTTTTGGGAATGGGAAAGTTAACGATGGCCTCGACTTTTGCGGGATTTGTTGCTAGTCATTTGGAAGATACAATAAAGCCTAAAAATTCAACTTCTTCTTTAAAGAAGTTGCATTTATCTAATTGCACCTTCATGTTGGCTTCATTCAAGGTTCTAAATATCTTTTCAACGTGTTCAACATGATCGCTCTCGTCTGATAGAAGGGATAGATTTTGCGGTTGTCGTTGGATGTTAAAATTCTTATACGGATATACTTGTGGAATGTATGCTACTTGGGGGTAGAAGGGCTCTTTGTGAGGGATATATTGTTGTGTGTATCTATACGGGTACGGGTGGAGGTGTCTGGTGAAACCTTTGAGTAAAGGAGTTCCTATTGTTGGCATAATTTGACCTAAATTTTTGGTTTTCGAGCTTAAGGCATAAATTTAGGGCTTGCGGTAAGTCCGTAGGTTCCCGAATTCCTAGGAGTTTCGGTAGGTCGCCGTTTAAGCCACGGATAAATGTATTCAGGGCTTTATCTCTGTACGTGTTAGTAATTATTGAAAGTGACTCACTTCCAACGTCCATACACTGTATTTTATTTAGGATGAGCGATAGATGTGTATAAACTGACTGGTAGAAAACTTGAACGGAGGTATTGCCTTGAATCAAGGATGTCATCTGGTACTCTAGAGTACCGAGATCCCTTTGTTCTGCGTAGTGCAGCATTAGACACTTGGAAATGGCTTTCCAATTCAACGGTGTGTTATAGGATTCCAACACCGCATCAGCATTACCAACAATTTTGTTGCGTATAACGTTAAGGATGCCGTAGTATCTCGGCGTTTCTTGAAAGGGTTCGTATAATTTTAGTATACGGTCTACGCTCTTTCTCCAGGAGCTAAATTCTCCTGGTTTTCCGGCGTAACCGCGGATGCATCTGACTACGTCTGGGACTTTATCAAGCTCTGATAGATCATTGCGATGCTCAGGGTCTATGTCCTGATCTCGGTTAGAGGCAAGATCAGTGTCAGGGTGTAACAAAGATTTGACTATTTCTGAGACCATGCTAGTAAGCTGGGGAGATGTAATAAAATGTCTTGCTTGAGACTCTGGCTGTGGAAGATTCACTAACTGAGGAGGATTTGTTTGAAGAGGAGGATTTACTAACTGAAGAAGATTTGTTGGATGAGGAGGATTAACTGGTTGTTGGTTGTTAAGGATGGCTGGTCGAATCAGGTTGCTAGGGTTGGACATTTTTATTTTGTTAGATATATCTCGGTATCTAAAAATAACTTTTTTTATTAAATCTAATTAATTTAATTTTTTTTTTATTATTAATTAATAAATATTAATTTGTAACAAAATTTTCCGTACTTCGTACTAAGTAGTATATGAGCAACATTTTCGATTAAACTTTTTATATTTTTTTTCTCTCTATTGCTATTTAACTTGTTTAAATTTCATATAATTGAAACAATAAATTTTCTTCACACAATTAATTTATGAGCAAAATTTTCGATTAAACTTTTTATATATTTTTCTCTCTATTGCTATTTTACTTGTTTAAATTTCATATAATTGAAACAATAAATTTTCTTCACACAATTAATTTTCTTATTATTTTCTTATTCTATGAGTTTACATACGTTATCAGGATTCCCTGAATCATACTCTGGAGCTGCTAGCAGCGGTCGCTGTCTCCTGTTCGTCTGCGTTTTGCAGTTACTGAAGGGCGTTATTTCTCCGGAGAAGTCTCTCGTTGTTTGCAGGCACTTGTGCTTCGTTAGGCTTCACACATGGTTGCAGAAAAAAATTTACACTGTTCTGCGTTCGGTGTTAACGAGTTATTTTTGCTCAAATTAGGCGAATTATTTGCACTTTTTTCGAGTTTTTCAAATTCACTTAATGTTTTTTTTCACCACGCGATTTTTTTATTTGTTCGAACTTTTTAAATTCACTTAATGGTCTTTTCACTACGTATGTTGAAATACTTTTTTCGTGATTTATTTATTTATTCGGGCTTTTCAAATTCAATTTTCACTACATATGGTGAAATAATTGTCTCGCGATTTATTTATTTGCTCGGGCGCCAGTTACGTGTTTTACCGCGGTGAAGCTTAAAAAAAACCAATTTTGTTTTTATTGGGACAACTGTCCAATTTATTATGCCGAAGAGAACTAAACTTAATTTCTATTTTACAATTATTTATAAGGTCACCATCAGTTGGAATATTTGCCTACTCAGCAGCTTGGGTTGGTTCGATCGTTTCTGTGAACTCGGAATTGTATCGGTCATATGAGCCTTTATTGCTACAGGTTTCAGCAAGTGTGGGAACCTACAGTTGCATGTGGCGGATGTGAGAGCGTTGCACTAGGTTTAGCTTTCGTGGTGTTAAGTTCAGCAAGTGTGGGAACTTATGAGTGCATGTGGCGGATGTGGGAGCATTGCACTTGGTTTGACTTTTATAGTGATAACTAGTACGGCCAAATGACGCCGCCGGCCCATAAACTACACCAAATGGTAAAAAGCGTTTTAGCAACTCCGCCGTGAGCTACTTGAGGTGGATTATGGGCCCTTTTAATGAGTTCTTCGGTTAAGCCTGAAGGAACCCGAAGAAGCCAAGCATGCTCTTGCATAATTCTTCACCTGTACTACTCCTAAATGCGCGCTTATACACAAATCCATCTTCTATCTTTAGATCCGAAAGATCATCGGTATGCTTTCGAATCGCTTCTTTTAAGCTTAAATATTTGTCAGACTGAAATTCGGGAGAATTAAAGTCAATTAAGGGTGCTACTTCTTCTAAGTCCAGAGAATCCACATGTAACCGAGAAAGAGTGTCGGGAACGACATTCAGGCTGCCCTTTCGATGCTGTATGTCGAAGGCATACGATTGGAGCTTCAGACTCCACCTAGCGAGCTTACCACTGAGATCTTTCATGCTCATCATCCACTTGAGGCCGGCGTGGTCGGTGATAACTGTGAAATCCATGCCTTCGACATTCGGCCAGAATTTCTGCACAGCCATCACCGCTGCCATGCACTCCTTCTCGTTCACGTTGTAATTCCTCTGACTCTTATTAAATTTTTGGGAAAAGAAGGAAATAGGGACTTCTTCGTCATTAGCGTTCTTTTGGAATAATACTGCTCCGATGCCCGCATCTGAAGCATCACACTGGATAATTTCTTTGAAAAATCAGGATGGGAAAGTATAGGGGCGGAAGTAAACGTAACCTTAAGATTCTCGAACGCTCTCAGTGCCTCTTCTGTCATTTTGAATTTTTCGATCCGCTTCTTTAACAGATCCGTCAGGGGTGCATTCAGGGTCGAAAAATGTTTAATGAATTTTCGATACCACCCTGCAAAACCAAGTAGTCGCCGCACCTGCCTTGGAGTTTTGGGGACTGGGAAGACGACTATGGCTTCCACCTCAACAGGGGTTTAAGCTTCCCACCATCAACAATGAACTCCAAATACTTCAGCTCTTTAAAACAAAACTTGGATTTGTTCATGTTGATGGTGAGATTAGCCTTGCCTAAGCAATCGGCTACTTCGCTTAGCAGAGCGATATGCGTCTCTAAATCGGGCGCCATGATAAATCATGAATGAAATCGTCCAGATAGACAAAGACACGATCCCTTAGTCGTGCAGGAGTCACCTTGTCTATCAACTGGCATAATCTTTGAGCTGCATTACACACAGCCTAAAGACAGTGAACTGGTACAAACGTTTTCCCGGTACCGCCAAGGCAGTCTTTCCCTACTCCGTTTCTCCAGCGGTATTTGCCAGAATGCTTCTTTAAGATCAATGCTACTTATGAAGAAAGTATCTTGTATTCGGCCGAGGAGCCCGTCGACATGGGGGAGATGGTTAGCATTTTTTCTTCGTCAGTGAGTTTAACTTGCGAGAATCCAGACGAATTCGGTTCTTGCCTGGTTTTCGCAATAGAACCACTGGCGCAGACCATGGGCTTTAACTCTCCTCGATAACGTCGAAGCTCAACATTCGTTTTAGCTCTTCATCCAGTGGTTTGTACCGCTGGCGAAACAGAATAGTGACGCTGTTTTACAGGGAGTGCATCTCCGGTATCTATCACGTGCTCCATGAGCGTCGTCTTTCCAAGACCGTCTCGGTCAAAACACCGAAATTTCTGCCTGACTGCATCCAGTCTGGCCTGTTGCTCAAAATTCAGCTGATGAGCGCTCGACATATCTGCGGGTTCATCAGTTAACGCTGTTAATGCACATAAGACGTTTGGTGCTATTTGGAATATTTTCCAGAAACCTATTCCTAGATATATTTCTTGGTCTAGATTAGGAATAAGGTAAAACATAATCATCTCTTCTTTATCTCTATACTGTACTTTTAATCGGACTTTACCAATAATCGATTGACTCTTTCCGTCTGCCGTTTTAACTCCCGAACGAAAAGTAATGATTGGGATTTTAAGTTCTTCTATAAATTGCATGCAATTTTATTCCGAGAATACTGATGCTCGCACCGCTATCAAGCAATCCTCGGAGTTCTTTATTCCCTATTTTTATCTGAGCGTATGGTCTGCGGTCGGAAGGCAAAACAATGACACTAGAAGCAATACAGTTTTGAATGTCTCTTCTGGTTTTAAATCTTTCTCTAGCTTTAAGTATCTTTTTAGATGGTGAATATTCATTATTGGTGTTAAAAATCCTACCTCTAGCCCGATAATATTCTTCAATCCTAACATGCTATGGTTTAATTTGAAAAGAATGTTGCTTACTTATTTTCATTTACTACTCTTTTAAAATTTTCATTTCTTGGTTGCCCTCTACCACTGGAGGACTTTCTAAACTTTATTGGGCCCATTTATTTCTAATATAAGAATTACTGGGGGTTCTGCAACGGGTTCGAATGGGAATCCCCCGAAGTTTTCGCGTTCAACGATCGGTTTCCGGAGTTGCATCGCCCACAGTGGGGAATTTTTACTCCCTCTTTTCCACACTTGAAACCAAATAAATTACGTAACTCGCATTCACATTCAAATTAAGTGTGGCCTTGTTGCTTACAATTCCAGCACACCAAACTTGAAGTATCTGCAACTTTCCGAGGAAGAACTTTCGATCGAGACTCTGTAAACTATTTTTCCTCAGGAGACTGGTGCTGGTCTTCAAATTCCAGTTCATTGGCCTTATACTTTACGGGAGGTTTTTGAAAGTTTGAGAATCCTCGTTCTGTCCTTTGAAATGCTGCTTCCACCTCCTTGCAGACGTTCCTCAGCTGATCCAAGGAATAGATTGGCATAGGATATACCAACTTCACAACCCTCTTGTTCAGGTTTTTCTTCAGGATTTTAACCAACTCCATTTCCGGAATTGGTATTCGTAATTGCGACTTTATTTTATTTACAGCCGCCAAAAAATCATCGACACTTTCTGTAAAACTCTGTTTCCGATCCATAATATCACGCATTATGTCATAGTCGGACCGGTGATTATTAAATTGACGCAATAGCGTATCTCTCAGCATCGGCCAGTCGTACCGGTAATTGTTTCGCTGAAACTGCCAGAACCAATCTTAAACGTTGCCTCCTGGCAAGAGATGGAAATCTCGCAGTATTTCAGCCCACGGGCAACTATATTGGCTCTGAAGAGTTTCAAGCCGAAACACAAAATCTTCAACTGTCAGTGACTCGGGTTTAACTTCAAATTTCAAATCCCACTTGTTTATTTTTATAGGAGCTTTAAATCCCGAATTCCACAAGTGAGGTTTAGACTTCGCCTAAACGGTTCTTGAGGCCTTCTTCGTTGTTGTCCAGGCGGAATAAAAGCACTTCGTCTCGGATCAGAATGAGGTCGCTTCAATGATGGTGGCTGAACTGATGGTGCAACGTTGTATAATGGTATGAATGTCAAGATAGTGGATCATTAACATACGGAGTAGGCTGTCCCAGATTCAATTCTCGGAGGAATCCTCCGAGTTGATGTTGGATCTCATTCTTGAGAGTATTGGTAACTTCTGTTTGTACTGAATTTTTGTAAGAGGACACATCATCTACAATGGCTAAACTAATAAAGGCTTTTAGGTCTTCCGAAACAATTCCCTTTTCGGTTCTTGTGATAGGAGGATAACCGAAACTTTCACGTTGATCTGGTTGTGCTCCTGCACTGTTCTAAGGATAGGAGGAGGTCTTTGTGCTATGGTCTCGAGGATATCTCTCCAACCACTTCCGTTGCGCCAATTTGCACTAGTTGGTCTAGGGAAAGATATCCCATCTGTATTATGTATAACTGTTTCATTATGAGTATTGAAACCTACGCCTTTGAAAAATCTGTGCCAGAAAGCAATTAATATAATATAAGGTTATTTCACTTACTTTCTTAGCAGACAACGAATAATTTATCGTTTTAAAAACGAATAAACTCCAAAAAAAATGTACAAAAATATGAAGGTTATGAAACAAAAGTAAACGTAGAAAATTTGAAGTTAATAATAGAGAAAAGTAATAAATAACTTAACAAAAAATATATTTGATTGTTTGTTTTTATAAGGGTTTGTTTGTTTTTATAAGTATTTGTTTGTTTTATGAGAAAAATAAATTTTGAAAAACATCTATTTTTCAGAATGAAATCATCAACGGGTTAAGTTTGTTTGTATTTTCATTAGCATACGAGGTGCTTCAGCTAGCTTCTTTTGTGGTTTCTTTGCGTCATATTGTGACCTTACTTGTGGTATCTTTGAAGTATAATTCTACGTTTTCATTACGCCAAATGAGCTAAGTTCGTATCAAATTTCCAAATTTGATTCCAAATCATCTCATTTCCCATACAAAATCACATTTCGAAATCATCTCATTTCCACCTCATTTCGACGAAATTAGGTTGAAATTTATGTAATGTGAAGTCGAACACACCTTATTTTAAAACAATTGAATCACAATTGAATAATGTTCTATAACAAGCGTCAAATGTGACATTAGAAAAAGTCAAAGAATACAATAAAAAGGTAAGAGGGCACGACTGGGTCGCACGTACTTGCTTTATGTGCTTAATCACTAGATATTTGAAAGATAGAACTGCCGCTGAAACAATTGCCCCTCTCGAACACCGACGCAATGTTTCATGTCTTTCCTTATTTTATCGTTTCTTTTATAAAAAATGTTCACTCGAGGTAGCCAGCTGCATTCCTCCCCTTAAAATTTTCACCCGTAATACTCGTCTTGCTAGGAATGCCCATCAGTTCACCCTTGAGCCCAATTTCGGACGTACCGTGAAATAAATAAATAAATATAACACGACTTTGGAATGGTTTACCCGGCGAGATTTTCCCTTGCCATTTCAATTTGCAAACATTTAAAACCAATGTTAATCGACACCTCCTATCTCTCCCCTCCCAATCTTCCTAATGCCCGCGCAGTGTGTTACATTAAAAGGGAAACAAATTGTCCCTTGTGCGCTCGTTAATTATAAAAAAAAAAAAAAAAAAAAAAAAAAAATTAACATTTACGTAGAAATAATATACTGACAGACAGTTATTTCTAGTCACAAACTTTTTTAGACTTCTCAATGATCGTAATTTCATATTTGAATTGTATCTCATTTTTTATATTCACGAATCCTATGCTTGCCTTAAAGGTACCTATTATTGCAAATAACAAAGTGTAAAACGAAATTAGCAAACTTAGATGAAAACACTTTTTCGGCAAATTTCGAAATGAGGTAAGTTTGACTCTAACGAAAACGTAGTATAAGACTGCAGACGGACATGAAAGTAAATCCCTTGAAGTGATGAGATAGGAGGATTGACAAGAAGTAGCGAAAATAACGAACGAAATTAATGTGTTTTTTTATCCTCACTGTTCCGCTATTCTAGTCCGTCTCTCAGGACTTTGCTAGAAGTCTTGAACGGTGAAGTAAAAAAACAAAAGAAAAAGCAAAAATAAGTTGAACGGTGCATCGATGTTGACAACGCGTCAAACATGGTCAGTAAGTCCAAACCGAAACTTAGCATGACTAGACAAAATAGGAAATAAACTAAAAATTTTGATTGAAAAGCATTGTATATACACTGCCTATAGTACTATCATGAAGCATTATTTTGTAGTTCTGAATTCAGTCGCAAAGAGGCGTGCTGAAATTGCCAATTGGTGTGAATATAGAATAAGTACAGACAATAAAAGTGTATTAAATACTGGTAAAATATCGGTTAAGGTTCTCGTCTTCACTATTTAGAGTTAGTTTCGAATAAACCAGGAAGATGGCCAGACGAAAAATGACCACCATGAGAGTACTATAAAAAATGTATATACAATGTTGAAAAGTAAAAAAAACTGGGATTAGGAATAAGGGTAAAACGATACATGAGAGTTAGTGTTGTTGCTGCAAACCTGTGGAATTCGTCACAATTCACCCTAGTATTACAGTGACCTTCTAAATAAAGACTTACGAATCCAAAAATTTGCAGCCAGTCCATCTGAGGAAAAGAAAATATGCAATTCTTAACCGCCATTGCAATGAATTTTCAGGAATTCGTCGCAATTCAAAAAGTTCGTCCGAGGCTATGTTAATGAAATCTTACGAATCCTAAAAATTCAACAGAACATTGGATAAAGAAACAAAAAACACACATTACCCGCAGTCACTGTGAGTTTTCAAAACCTCATAGCGATACATCTAGCCTTGGCTAAGACTTCCCTGAAGCAGACTTACGAGTTTAGAAAATTCACAGTTAGTTTGGTTTAACATTCACAAAAACGAATCCTACGAAAAATCTTGGCTGAAAAGCTAAGACTTTGGCAGAAGGTTGGGCGCCATTTTATTGCGAATACAAGAGGAGGTGTAGGGAGAGTCGGTAATGAGGTAGGGTAGGAAGAAGGAAAAGGCAAGAAACTGGTAAGGGAAGTTTTCGAAAAAGGGAAGAAAGAGTGTCAAGTTCCGAGCGACGCGGCCTGCTTGCGAAGCTCGGCATTTAGCTCGCCGGAATGGGGGGATCTGGCCCACAAAACTCAACCTCACCTGCAACAAAAAACAAATCAGACCTGAGAAAATATCTTTACCAAAATGACTGCGGACGGACCATCTGAAACTCCAAGGGCACTGCTGGTGACATTGCCGTGATGCCATCTCACTCAACCTAGAAATCTATGGCGCATTTAGGATTTCCCAAAAATGGTCAACACCACGTTCTGGTCACTTCATCTTCACTAAAAGGATTGGGCTACCAACCACACCCCTGAAAAGTGGTCTTCAAATAATCATGATTTCGTTCATCGAAATCAAAACAAACATCAACAATTGTAACCAAGATGGCGTGAAATGTTGTTTTATTGAAACCATGAATAGCAAAATCTCAAAAAGGAATATACAGAAATTATGAAGCTCAAAAACATATCAAAAATAAATTTAACTTTAACTATAGCTTTTAAAATTAATTTCACACAAAAGAAAAAATAACAAAATCTGAAATTTAACATATAGGAAGTGAATTATAAAACAAGTAAGTTAACAATCAAATATTTAAATATCCAATGACTGGAAGTTATTTCCGGAGATAATTCTATCTTTCTCAATACTTTAAGGTGAATTTTTGACTTTTCGGCCAATTTAAAATGGTAAATTAGGTGAAAGTGTCTTCTTTTTTATTTCCTTTTAGGTATTGAATGATTGCAAACTTTATGCCTCAATACATGTGACTTCTGACTTAATGATTCTTTTTATTTTATAATTTTTCAGGTACTTACGTTGAAACTGCAGAATTAATATTTTTGGTTTGATACCTTGGAGGTTAAACTTGCACCTGAGTTTCGTATTGGAACACCTCGCACGTTACTCCACAGTTGGCTGGGTATCTGACCAATTCACGGATCCTCTGCGTATATGGTTGTATATGGCTAGAAGGTATCCGCATGTATTGGCTTCGGAACTAATCCAGTTTTCCAAATTTCTTTAAAACTCACCCAGAATTGTTGTTTGTATATATTTAATTAATTTTGCATAGGATTAATACACGTTAGTTTTATACCAGCAGTATGAAATCCTAGCGAAAAAAAAATACATTTTTTTTTACTTACTTACTTAGGTGGCGCTACAGTTCGGGACGAACCTGGGCCTCAACCAACATGCCTCTCCAGCCAACTCGGTCTTTGGCTAGCTGCCTCCAGTTTTGCACTCCAAGTTGGTTGAGGTCGTCCTCCACTTGAGCGCGCCACCTAAGGCGAGGTCTTCCTTGACTGCGTCTACCCTCTGGGATGGAATCGAAGATCCTGCGAGCCGGAGCATTGTTGTCCATTCGCTCTACATGACCTAGCCATCTTAAACGTGATATGCGTATTTTTTTGACCAGGTCAATTTCGCTGTACAGCTCGTATAGTTCTTGGTTGAACCTTCTCCTCCAAAGCCCGTTAACGCAGATAGGGCCAAAAATCTTCCGAAGAATCTTACGCTCGAAACGACTAAGGATATCTTCATCCGCTTTAGATAGAGTCCATGCCTCGGCGCCATAGAGCAGGACTGGGATGATTAGGGTCTTATACAGAGTCTCCTTTGTCTTTCGAGAGAGGGCTTTGCTACTCAATTGCCTTCCTAGCCCATAGAAACAGCGATTGGCAAGAGTAATTCTTCGCTTTATTTCTGACGAGATGTTGTTGTCAGATGTTATAGCGGATCCGAGGTACACAAAGTCCCTAACTACCTCAAAGTTGTACCTGTCTATTGTGATGTTTTGTCCAATCCGCCGGTGTTGTGTGTCCCTTTTTGTGGACAGCAGGTACTTCGTTTTGGCCTCATTGACTGCTAGTCCCATCTTAGCCGCTTCAGCTTCAATGCTAGCAAACGTTCCACTGACAGCTCGCCGAGTTCTGCCAATGATGTCTATGTCGTCAGCGTATGCTAGCAATTGCACAGACTTGAAAAAAATTGTCCCACTACAATTGACTTGCGAGTTTCTTATAATTTTTTCAAGTATTAAGTTGAAGAAATCGCACGATAGCGCATCACCTTGTCGGAATCCTTTTTTGACGTCAAAAGCTTCTGTGAGGTCAGAACCAACCTTGACGGAGCAGCGAGAGTTCTCCATCGTCATCCTGCACAGTCGGACGAGTTTTGTGGGAATGCCAAAACCTGACATGGCTCTGTATAGCTCGTCTCTATAAATGCTATCGTACGCGGCCTTAAAATCGATAAAGAGGTGGTGAGTATCGATTTGGAATTCTTGGGTGGTTTCCAGGATCTGCCGTAGCGTGAACATTTGATCGATTGTGGACTTTCCAGGTCTGAAACCACACTGATAGGGGCCAATCAGGTTGCTGACGAAAGGTTTCAGGCGTTCACATAGTACGGCAGAGAGGATCTTGTAGGCGATATTCAGGAGACTTATTCCTCTATAGTTGGCGCAGTTTAGAGGGTCTCCTTTCTTGTGGATCGGGCAAACGATGCTGAGGTTCCATTCATCAGGCATACTTTCTTCTGACCAAACTTTAGAGATGAGTTGGTGTATGCACTCCACCAGGTCATCTCCGGCCGCTTTAAAAAGTTCGGCGGGTAATCCGTCGGGTCCAGCAGCTTTGTTGTTTTTGAGTTTAGATATTGCTATCCTTACTTCATGTTGGTCAGGTGGACGGAAGTTTTGTCTGTCATCATCCATGTTGAATGGTTCATTCTGCCTGACAGCGGGATTTTGGCCTTCATCGCCGTTTAACAGTCTGCAGAAATGGTCCTTCCATGTACTCAGCACCGACTGTGACTCTACTACGAGGTTTCCATTCCTATCTCTACAGGCTTCTGTGCGGGATTTTTTTCCTTGGCATGTTCTTTTTACCTGTTGGTAAAACTTCCGCACGTTGTTCCTGGAGTAGCATCTCTCAATATCTTCGATCGCGCGCTTCTCATGCTCTCTCTTTTTCTTTTGGAGAAGCCGGTGTTCTTCCCGTCTTTTCTGCTCATAGAGCTCGCGAGCAGCTCTCGTCTTTCTTTGCAGCGCCGCTTTATATGCCTCTTGTTTGGCTGCATGGGACTGCCTGCATTCGTCATCAAACCAGAGGTTTCGTGGTGGTGGTCTGGTGAAACCTAGCACATCAGTTGCGGCATCTCTGATGGCTTGTTGGCAGTGTTGCCACTGATCTTCGGCACTTGATGCTGGCGGTACTGGATTTCTTGAGAGGTTACGGGATATTCGATCGGCATAGGTTCTGGCGGTTTCTTGCGATTGCAGCTTTCCGACGTCATACTTCCTCACAGTATTACTCCGTTGTTGTGGAGTTCGGGTTATTCGCATTCTTACCTTTGCTGCAACAAGGTAGTGATCCGAGTCGATGTTAGCTGCTCGGAAGGTGCGAACATCCAAGATACTGGAGGCGTGTCTTGCATCGATCGCAACGTGATCAATCTGATTGACGGTTCTTTGATCTGGGTGTCGCCAAGTCCCTTTGTGTATATCGAGATGAGGAAACCGTGTGCTTGCAATGGTGACGTTATGTGCCGCTGCGAAGTCAATTAGCCTAAGTCCGTTTTCAGACGTTGTGTCGTGTAGGCTATGTTTTCCGACAGTCCTACCAAAGATTTCCTCTTTACCAATTTTGGCATTAAAATCGCCTAGTACGATCTTAACGTCGTATTTAGGGCATTGCTCATAGGTTTTGTCGAGGAGCTCATAGAAGTCATCCTTGGTGGCGTCATCTTTGTCCTCTGTGGGGGCATGAGCGCATATTAGGCTAATGTTGGCGAATTTATCCTTGATACGGATTGTCACAAGTCGCTCACTTACGTGTCGAAAGCCCAAGACTTCTTGCCTAAGTCTACCGCTTATGACGAATCCGCACCCAAATAAACGCTGTGGTCTTCTTGCGCAATCACCGTAGTACACGTCACAGTTTTTCATCCTCCTTTTGCCCGGCCCATTCCATCGCACTTCCTGGATGGCAGTAATTCCTGCTCTGTAGCAGTCTAGGGCCTCCGCTAGTTGTTTGGATGCACGTGGTCTGTTAAGAGTTCTAACATTCCACGTGCAGATCCGAAGGTCGTTGTCCTTGATTCGTTTTTCCGGGTCGTCAACAGTAAATCCGTCCTTTTCCGAGGCTATTGGTCGCTTCGTAACTTTTTCTTTTTTCCGTGGCAGGGTTGTTAACCCCACGCACAACCCCCAACCTGGAGGGCCAGGTCCTTTGTTGGATTCCTTGGACAAAAGGAACCGGAGAAACCGGAGTCAGTAACCCACTTCGGGGATGTGAGCGCTGCCGTTGGCCCATTAAGGGTTCATCCGCCACCATCTCTATTTCAATGCCCTGACTTGCATTGAATTGTCCTAATGACCTTATCTCCAAATACGTCGAAGTAGCTCATTAGGGCGTCTGCTTCGTTGACTGTTGACGCCACCGTTGGTCCAGTTGGTTGGGCTCATCCGCCGTACGTCCTCTTTCTGAGGGGCTCGTGCAAGACTTCTGCGAATCGATCAGAACAGTCATTAAAGCAGAGCATTATAGTGTTGCTATTTTTTTCTGTGTTCAACACTCGCGCTTATAAGTTTAGCAGGAATGTCCGGATGGACAGACCAGTACCCGGTGGTTACCGCGGGGAGGTAAAATAAGCACAATTGATGTGTACGATATAGTTGCAGCGACTGTGCATCACCAGTTTGATGCCTTTCAGTGCCTACCCTATTCATACAGCACCCAACCACCATTTTTTTTTAATTTACGCAAAAGAACATTGTATATGAACTGCTATAGTACTATCATGGTGACATGTGGACCGTGGCGCTCCAAGCGGCTCTAGGTAAAGTTAAATCGGTAAACTGAAAGAGGCGAACGAGGCGAACGCGTCGAACAAAGAGAATTCTAAATCTAATTCTTGTTATATTATCTTTGATAAAAAGTTCAGCTAAATTCAGGTCGATCGGTTGGTCGTCGGTGTGGTAGATAGTGAGAGCGAGGGTGAGGGAGATACCAACAAGGAAAACTTAATAAGCACATGTGTATGTGTATTGTGTATGTCCTGTTCTCGGTGACGGTGAACAACGAAGAGGATCGACAATGATTTTATTTTTGAAATTTTCATTTCATTGGCTTCGTTACCGTGGATGTTGAAGTTTATGCACAAGTAGCTTTGTGATTATAGGGACTATAAGTCAAGTTTAGGATTCGTGACCATAAAAAATTGTGATAATAATCAAACATTACATTACGATGATAGAGAAACATATTTGAGTTACTGGCAAAATTCTGTCCGTCTGTCTGTAGGTGTGTCTGTCTGCTTGTCTGTCTGTCTGCTTGTCTGTCTGTCTGTAAGCGTGTTTTTTGGACTGTAGCCTAAATGGTTGGGCCAATCGTCTTCATATTTAGATTATAAGGTTATTTTCACATTCTACAGAGGAGTTTTTTCAATTTTTTTTGACTCAAAAATTGACGGTACGTGTCATATAACCGTTATGTAAAAGCTTATTTTTCTCGAAAACGGCTCAAAGAATTTTTATGAAAAAAATCATTATACTATTGTAGGTAAGTATTATATTTTGGAGAAAAAAAATTAATATGGTAGGCTAAAAACGGTACCTCCAATAGCACCGGTTTTTTTTCTCCGACTTTCTCGAAAACAGGTGATCCAATGACAAGCAAAATTGATATTCGAGTAGATGTAGGTAGCTTGAGTTTTTGAGTTGAGGTTTTTTCTTGATTGAAATTTTTGCATTCAGTAGGTAATCGAGTATTTTTTTTATTTGTTAGTTGTTTTTGCATGTTTATGTGTTTATCATAGGCGTCCTCATTATTCATTCTGTATGCTGTTACGATCATGAAATGCTTTCAAATAAATAACGATAAATAATTAATAATAAAAATAACGAAGTTTGCTTTCATTAGACTAGTGGCTAGGGCTCAACAGAGTAATATAAAACAAAATTTGGGGAAAAATATTAAACAAATAAAATTTGTATGAAATCAAAAACACACTATTCATAACGGTTTTTTGAAAAAATGTTGTAAGCCATCTTATTTCTGGTGATGTTTTCTATTTTATGAATTTTTCATTTCAAAATCGTTCGACCAGTTTTTTGAAAAACTTTTCGAAAACATATTTTAAATTTGTTTTGAGTATGTCAATTTAAGAAAGTCTATAGTTTATACTAGGAGAAAAAATTAAAAAAATCTATGGATTCGTTTTCAAAATATTCAAAAAACTAAATAAGTTTTTTTTTTTTAATATTAAAAATAAAAAATAAATGTTTTTGAAAATTTTAGTAAACAATATTATGTAAAGCACACTATTTATTCTGAAAAATTTATCAAAATCCGTCAATTAGTTAATGAGAAAGTCTGATTTAAAAAAAACGGTTATATGGGAGGTACCGTTATAAAAAAAATTCAGAAAAATCCATTAAAACTAAAAGATAGTTTTTGCATAGAAAACACTATTCAGAAAGTTCTATCAAAATCGTAGGAGCCATTTTCGAGAAAAAATATGTTTTTCATTAAAAGTTATATGGCAGGTACCGTTAGTTTTGGAGCTAGAATGCCAATTCGAAAAACAACCGGGTAGAGTACTCTTAAAATACTATATACCTACCAAGTTTGAATCAAATCGGCCCAACCGTTTAGGCTGTAGGAATCGATACGGACAGACAGACAGACAGACAGACGGACAGAATTTTCTGACCCACTTTTTTCAACTTCCCTATTATCGTAATGTCATGTTTCATTCTTAAATTTTCTTACTTTTTTTACGAATGCATAACTATAACTATAAATCGAAAGTAAAAATCTTAGGTATTTCAAACTCAGAATTTCAGAAAAAAAAATTAAATATATAATATATAGGCATACATATATATATAAATAATTACGAAAGAAAACTTTGGGAAAACCCTCCGAAAAAGTCTGATTTTTTTATGAAATTTTGTGAGTAATTCTTCCAATAATTATAAAAAAAAAACATTTTAACAAGTTTAGGTAAACAAATCAAAAGAATTTAAAGAAATGCAGGATGACATCTCGCAGGCCCGCTAGTAATATATATTTTTAACAAAAACACTCCTACACAATTAGACATACAAATTAATGCAAATAATAGTCTCCACCTTTTCTTGTATTTCCACATTGTATAGGTATGAGTAGGAATGGGGGCACTTTGGCCTGGGAATTCGGCGTAAGGAAGAGAGAGCACTATGTTTGAGTGATAGAGGTGATTAAGATAAGAATACTTATATTTTTAAATAGTTGTGGTTAACGTTTGCGGTTATAGTTTGAATATGTATATATGTGTTTGTTGTTGTTGTGGCGCGTGGATAGATGATAAGAAATGTTTAGGAGCGCGTGGTTAAGAGGTCTGCAACCTTTGAATGTTGTGTATGGCTTATCAGTAAAAAAAAAAGAAAAAATCTAATGTCCGCTGGAAACATATTTTTTCGGACGCGCAGTTGTTCTATATTTTGTCTGTGGCGCGTGGATAGATGATAAGAAATGTTTTAAATGTACCGCATGATGTATAAGATTTTAAATGGGGACACTGTAGTTTTGGGAATTTTTTGTGTGATTAGGAGCGCGTGGCAAAGAGGTCGGCAGCCTTTGAAGGTAGTGGGTGACGCGCGGTGGTTGTGTATGGCTTATCAGTATTGATGTTTTGCGGTTAGGAGCGCGTGCCATTGTGAGTTATAGAAATGTGTAATGGTCTTATCACAATATGTTTTTTATGATTCATTGTAATTTGTGGTTTGTATTTTGTTTAATGGGTTTATATGCCTACATACATATGTGAGAAAAAAATTTATATTCTAGCAATGATTGCGGCAATCATTAAAAAAGCTAGAACGTTTGGCTTAAGTGTTTATTTTTAGAACAGCACTGATATAGAGAACATTAATTGGGGGATGGTGTTATCACAATATGTTTTTTATGATTCATTGTAATTTGTGGTTTGTATTTTGTTGAATGGGTTTATATGCCTACATACATATAGTATCCCATTCTTTTTTTTCTACTTAAAAAGAAAAAGACAGTCATCGCATAGAAATAGAGACAGATGAATGAGTTCATGACACATCATTTCAATCGAATGTATTTTAATATATACAAGATGAGATAAGAATAAAAGATGCGAGAGAGAGAGATGAATATAGATAGAATAAAAATTATATAAAATTTAAAATTTGAGTGTAATGTTTATTAGTTTATGACAAACCTTTGGATAGCAAGCATCTTTTTTAAAAAATGTTGTTTTACTCATCAGTCTTATGCCTGCTTTTAATTTGTCCTTCATTAATTGCTACTTTGCCATTACCTGTGGATATAAATTTGCAACAAGCAAACATAACTGACAATCTCTCTTTTTCATTGAGTTTACCTAATAATAATACTGTGCAGATAGGTTTATCGTTTCGTTTGTTAACCTTTACAAATGGTAAAAATTTGCTTAATACTACAACAACAACCGATACAACATCATTTCAAAATGATGCAACAGTGACTTAACAACAGCAAGAACGGTAAATAAAATTTTGGAGGATTGTGGTTTCATAAAAATATGTAAAGAAAAAAATCTAATGTCCGCTGGAAACATATTTTTTCGGACGCGCAGCTGTTCTATATTTTGTCATAAATAGAAACTGTGGTTTCATAAAAATATGTATGGGAATTTCACAGATTAGATATGCAAATGTTCTATATTTTGTCGTAAATAGAAATTGTGGTTTCATAAAAATATGTATGGGAATTTCATAGATTAAAGAAAATAATTCTGCGGATTAAAATACTTAAAGAATTTAAAAAGAAAAAAACAAATATCCATTGGAAACATATTGTTTTTTTTTGTGGGAAGTACTTCCGTTCTATATTTTGTTCTAAGCGGTTTCATAAAAATATTGACTTTTATTTGTTTTTATCAGAATTATTGAGGTTTTGAAATAATTAAAAGAATGTAGCAATCAAATATCCGTTTGACTAAAAAAATTTTTGTTCGAGTAACATTTTATCAAAAAAAAAACACATATAGAGATTAAGCTAAATGTCTATACTTTTTCGTAAGTATAAAATCAGGGTATACTCAACTATTGAATTCAGTCACTCTTGACAAAGTAAACAAGTGAAGTTAAACTTTCAAAAAAAAAATTTGTAAAACTAAAAAAAAAAAATGTCTTCAATTTTAAACAAAATCAAAGCGAACTCCAAAATCGCTGTTAGAAGAACTACCATGGAACACCAACATCCAAAAAAAATTGTACAAAAGATGGAAGACTGGATGAAGCAATATAGCTGGGAGTTCCAGCAGCTGCAGGATGCCGCCTGGGAGGAGATTGGTAGTGTGGACACTACCAACATTGATAGCCTTAGGGCAGTGGCCCACCTGCTTTATTCTCTACGAATAAAGGCTTTTAAAGGGGGGTTTAATATAAGCCCCTTACCAGACACAATATATATATTTTTAAACATAAAAACTTAAATAAAAAATAAAAAATATTTTCCAAAAAATATAAAAATAAAATGTCTTTCTTTTTCTTCTTTCACTCATTAAAAGATTTTGAAAAATGTATCTTACGACGCACGTTTTCGATGGTGGCAGTGGCCTTAAAAAAATATTAAAAAATTAACATGTCTTTTTACTTAACGATTCTTTTCTCTCTTCACTCATATGGACCATCTTTTCTGAAAAAAACTTTAACTCTTAAACATCATGTTCTGTTCATGATTTTGTTTCAGTTTTCCTGAGGGTGAGCGGAAAGAGTTTTTCCACCGAACGGGGTAGCGGTTGGATCAACTTTAAAGACTGTTCCGCCATTAAATTTAGCGACATTTGGGAGATGGTCAGTAGAATCTTCCAAAGTAATTCTACAGGTCTGAGCACTGATGAATTTTCCACCGCTGAACTTGGACAAAAGAGTATGTTTGTGGATTGATTGATTTCCACACGTACAACTCTATACCGAATGTTGATGCGAATAATAATTTGTTTCATGTGGGCGAATATGAAATTGAAATCCCAATAGGATCGTATGAAATTGGTTTTAAATTCTTCTATACAAGAAGATTCTGAAGAAAGTATTGTCATAAAGTCTAACAATATACGACGTACCATAGAACATCAGGTAGTTACTGTAGAAGAAGTCAAGACATATAAACCAAGAGCTGAAAAACGTCAATTTTTCGACGATCACAGTTCTCTGCCGTACGGGTATAAAAGAAAAAAACCCAACCCACCATCATCATCATAATAATCATTATAGTAATAAAAAGTCGCACTTTATGCAAATATTAAAATAAAAAAAATAATTTAAAATTTTAAGCAAAAGTTTTTTGTTTTATTTGAAAATATTAATTACAATTTTTAGCTTCTTTAATGTATCTGCTCAAAAGATAAACATTCTGGAGTGCACATATTTTTCCATGATACCAACATTTCAAAGTTATATCTGGATAAATTCTTTTTAGATCTTTTAAATTAGGACACTTATAGTTAAGATCTTCAAGGTTAATGACTTCAACATTTTCGTTATTAATAAGTTTTTGTAGCCAATGTTTCTTTTCTTTACCCTTGACGTAAACAACATTTTTAATTTTTTTTCGAAGATATGACTTAACTTTGCAAAAATCTGTATCTCCTCCATCCCAGGTAAAACCATGATGATACTCACGCAACCAATGAGCTTGTCTTTTGAGGGGTGACGGAAGAAAGTTAGAGTGAAATGGTGGAGTAAGTATGAAATGTTGGTGATATCCATTAAAAAGCACAGCCATTTCCTTTAAGATAAACTCATTGTTCATTCCTCTAAAACCTTGAAAGTCTACAAAACAGGTATCCATGTTTAGATCTGTTCTAAGCAAATGCACTTTTTCTACTGAAAAAATATAGATTATGACACCAATTTAAATAAGTTTGTTAACTTCTCCAGTCATTGGATTGTACTCGATTATGCGATCATGAAGTATTAAACAATACATAGTTGTTGAAGCAGGAATCGAAGTTAATGTTTTAAGTTCAATTTTTACATCCACAGGACCCGTTTTGATTGACTCATGTTGATGAGAACAATCCCCAACTAAAATTGGGGCGATATCTTTAAACTCTTGTCGCGATAAAAGTGGATTTGATTGTTGTTGATAATACGATTGTTGAAATTTACTATACATTTCATAGAGAATAGCATATCGATCCAGTTTATATTTAACATTTAAATCTTCGCGAGGGTAAGATTCGGAATTTAAATGTACTTTTACATTGCTCACATCACAATGATCAAATATGCTAGCATCTTTATTTCGTTGATTTTTTCTATCAGTTAGTAGAGCAATGATAATATATCTTGGTTTCTCAAGCTGACTTGAAGTTTTAATTGTCCATACATGATCAGTGGTGGTTGGTAGTGTTGGATATTCGTACATTTCCCAATTTCGAAAATGAATTTGAATTGGATTTGATTGTAGTTGTTTCAATAATGTAAGTTTATTCGAATCAGATAAGGTAATGTGTGGTACTCTCCACTGCAGTTTAAAAATCGAAAATTTTAATTCTTCGTTGTCTTTAGAAAAATAAGCATTCTCATTAGATCGAGTACGAATTAAAATCAGTTCATGTCTTGCATTTGTTATGATCTTTTTATAATCTTCAGCAAATCCTAACAGATATTTTAATTTTATACAAAAATTAAAAGTACCCGATGCAAGAGAAAAACTGCTACCCCCAGTCCATGATCCATTTTCCAAGCTCTTACTTTCATTTTCGTTTAAAGAAATATAATTTTTTAAGGTCGATGTTATTCCCACATTTTTATTGTTGTCAATGTTTACTCCATTCAGTTCATATTGTATTTCTTCAAAAAGAAAAGCCATTGCATTATTAGTTAATTTTCCTGCTGAAACAGTTCCATCTGTTTTTGTTAGACTCCCTTCTATATAAATATAGCTTTCACTAGGTAATATACATAAGTCTTGTTGTTGTATGGGAATACGTATTTCATCACTCGGATTGAAGGACTGAATATGCTATTATCAAAGATGGGTCCTTGAGTAATATTTAATATATCGTTCATATTGTAAATTTATTTTAATTTGAATCCCAGTGACAGAAGATAGGCTTTATTTTCAGGTGATAACTTAGGTGTTGACAGTGTTGATGTTCGGGAAGAACTAGTTAAATGGTTACCTTTGATATCTGTTAAATAATTATTGTAGATTATCATTATTCTAATATTGGGGTTAAATGTAATCGAACAGTTATTCTTTCTCCTCTAAAATTTATTTAGTCTCCGTTCTGGTCCACTAGTTTTAATGTTATAGTACTTATTCGTTTGACATTCACAGGTAGATAGATGACATTTTTTGGAACTTCAATGATTTTATACCCTGACCCTGTTTCTGGTGAGAATTCATGTATTGTATGCATAGGAGTATTATTAAAATAAGAGCCAGTAATGATATTACACTCGACTTGTATTACATTTACCTTGTTTATAGTCAACAGGTAAATCTGACAAATGAGTTTTATTACCTTCGAGAACACGTTTACTGAAACCCAATAATTTTCCTATGGTTCTGTTCTTATTGAAATATATGTTCTCGTTGCATTGGATTTGACATTCCATTGTGTTATTATTTGCTTCTATTTCAATAATAATGGAGGAATTTCGCAATAATAATTCTTCGGATATATATTCTGCAATAGCATCAATTTCATACGATCCTATTTGGATTTCAATTTCATATTCGCCCACATGAAACAAATTATTATTCGCATCAACATTCGGTATAGAGTTGTACGTGTGAAAATCAATCAATCCACAAACATAGTCTTTGTCCAAGTTCAGCGGTGGAAAATATTCAGCTGATAGAAGGGAAGTTCTCCCGCTCAGTGTAAGTGTCATTGCCATGATGATGAAAAACATAATGAAAGCCATTGTATATGAAACTCTTTATTTATTGAAAATAACATTTATATAAAAATCTTAAACATAAATGACCACAGTTAAAAGAGTCATAATCTTGGTATTTTGTATAATTATAATTAATTTTTTCACCCAAATAATTAATAATTTCAATAGGAGGTTGAAGATTTCCAAAACTATCAAAATATTCAATTTGGTTGCCTTTTTTATAATACGCTACCCAGTGTGTTCCAGGGCCAATTGATGAGTCTAGATTTACAATTCCACACTCGTTTTTCAAAGGTTTAGTTTTTGGTAAATTATCTCTCATGAAAACTCCTCGAAAATTCGGAATGAATTTCCTTGCAAAATTTCTCAAATCTATTTCATTTAATGCACGATTGGGTAGCGAACTTAGAAGTTTTTTGGCTGTGGATTTAAATAAAGTCCAAACCCTTTTCTATAAGGTTTAAGGTATAAGCCCTGGCCTACTGCAATGGATTCCATTTGTTGATTATGACGCTTTTTCTCCTCTAAATCTTTTTTAGCAATGCTAATATCGTTGACAGCTTTTGCTACACCTGCAGCACCTCCCGTTAAAGCTCCAAGAGCTGAAAGTCCAGCAAACAACGGTACAAGAAATGGAATTACACCATCAATTTTCGGTACAGAAATAACTCTGGGTGTCTTAATGTTATTAATGTTTTTTCTTACTGTTTTCTTAGCAGATGATATGGCTATTTGGATTGCCTTTTCCAGATTGAAGGGTCTTTAACGTTTAATATTATTTCCAATAACTGTTATTATTTTTCTAAATGAGAGTTGCTTAGAATTTTTATCTAAATTTGACTTATTGTCGTTTTCTTTTTTATTTTTCGCTTTTTTCTTAGGCTTTTTGTCTTTATTCTTAGAACAACCCATACCGAATTTTGTTTTTGCCTTCAAATGATTGGTAACCAATAGTGCGTTTGCCTTTTCACAGCTTTTTCAGCTTTTTCAGTTAAAATCCTATCGGCAATGTGTCGATCAGATGTATTTTTTAAATTTAGAATAAGATATATCGTGTTCCTTGCACGCTTGATCAAGCAAATTAATTCCCGGATCCCCTCGAGCTAGACGTTGTCGTAGTTTTGTTCCAGGTATACACTATTGATAACCAGGTAAATGTAGTTCAAGAGGTAGTTTGTTTATTAAAGTATTTAATAAACCTTTTCCTCTCACAATGTTTCGTCGACTGATAGATTTTTTGGAATAATCAATCATTTTAAATGATTATGATTATGATTAAATGTCATGATGAGTTTGTTACAACATCCAAATGGATTAAAATTTGAAAATATCTATATATATTCTAAATCCTTACATCAGCCAAAGTATGAGTTTTTACGAAAAGCCATAAAACCTATTAAAAATATGGGTTTCTTCACTTTTGCCAATAACAGTGATGTTATTTCACCCGAAGAGGCTAAACCAAATTCTATATTTATTTTTGACGATATTGCCTGTGAAAAACAAGACACAGTTCGAGTTTACTTCAGTATGGGACGGCATCATCATATTGATAGTTTTTACTTATGCCAAACTTATACAAGAATACCCAAACACTTAATTCGAGAAAATGCGAATTTACTAATCATCTTCAAACAGGACGATATGAATCTAAAACATATATATAATGATCATGTTAATTCAGATATGACATTTAATACATTCCGAATAGTTTGTGCAAAATGTTGGAAGACAAATTACGGATTTGTGGTAATTGACAAGGATAGTTCTTTGAATGAAGGTCGATATAGAAAAGGCTTTGACTGTTTTCTTAAGTTATAAAACAAATAACACTTTTGATTTAATACCATATGTATAGAAATCTTCTATGAGAACAGTACAGAGCAGTACAGCGAGCAGATAGTAGCAGTAAAAAGCAGTTCCACCCAGATTGAGACCCAGTATTCTTCAGTTAAGATCAGTAATCTCAATATCAAATTCAGTTTAAAACCTTTTGAACGATTCTTTCAACAACTTCGAAACTTATTAACCACTTGCCTCTGTAGGAAGAAATAAATGTTTACATTATGATGAATATAGATGTAAAACTAACAAAGGAATTAATTAAAACTACAAATGCTCTACGAAAGAAATACAAAGCTCTTAAGATTGGTAGGGAAGCTTACGAAACTCAAATTGAAGAAACTCTTAAACCTCTTACGAAAGCACTAAACGAATTAGTAAAAAAATCAAATATCAAACAAGATCAACATAACCTTATAAATGGTCCTTTAAAGAAAATAAAACTCAATTTTGAACATCCTCAATCACAAGAAAATGATTATGATAAGAAGAAACATTTTCATGAAGAATTCACCACCCCCAAAACTTCTATTGATGATGATGATGATGATTCACCAATTTTTTCCGCCGATAGTAATACTACTCCAAAAAGAACAAAGAACAAGTCAAGCCATAGTAGCTTTGCAGAACGCTTGTCACAAGAACAATTTCATGACACACCTAAAAAATATATAGATTTATTTCTAAATAATTCCAACACCCTTGATAAAACGTATGGTGTACATTCAAAAGATGGAAAAATGTACATAGGTAATAGTGAGTTAAACCTTAAAAAGAAATTAAAAATAAAACCTTCGAAGGAACAAATGGGTTATATGAGCTTAAATTTAAGAAAAACCCTGATAAACAAGTTTACACCAATGAAGATTTAAAAAACTACAGGACTATATTACATGACACTAATGCTCATAGAATTGATCATAATTTACAGAGACAAGTACACGGCAATAGAGGTTATAAGTATAAAAAAAATTATAAGTAAATTATTCGGATTAAGAACAAATACTTCTAATACTCCATCGCCATCATCTTCAACACTACAAATACCTTCAGGAAGTGGAATAATGCAATTATCAAATTTGAAAAAAGACTATATATTTTGGGATAATCCCAATGAACTAGTAGATCGATTGAGACTTCTTATTGGTTCACAACAAGCTGGACACAACAATCACTCTAACGAAATTATTTCAATCATTGAAGAACTTAAAGAAGCCAATATTATCGAATAATAATAAAAAAAAAAAGATGAGTGTTGATAAATTTGGCCGTTTCTCAAATAGAACCCCACCCAGAGGACCAAGAGGAAAACAAGGAGAGCTGGGACCACCAGGTGTACAGGGAGAGCGAGGTTTGCCTGGACCAGCTGGAGAGGGATTCCTCAAAACCGAAAGCGGAGATTACAACATACACTTTAAACGGTTAAAAAATGTTCAAGAACCACAAGAACAGGAAGACGCTGCTACCAAAAAATATGTTGATGAAACATACGAACAACTTAAAGAATACATCCAATATGGAGTAGTTGAAAAATTTGAGAAACTACTGTTTGACACAATTGATAATAAGAAAAAAAAATCTGAAAATGAAATTGAAGACAATTCTATTAATTATTAAAACTTAAAACCAGTCATTATATAACTTTAGTCTTTAATCTATCTCCTCAGTGTGGAGAACTCAATCATTATGTCTATCATAGATTTTTTTATTAATTTTTGATGAAATTCTACAGTTTCTGAAAACAAATCATCATAATATACTGGAAGAACATCATGAAGAGCTTTTGAATTGTGTAATCTTTTTGAAAGATTTATGAATGTATCTACTACAACATGAAAACATGGATGTCATTTCGATAACTGCCCATGGTCTTCAAACTTATGCAAAAATGGTCCTGATACATGCGCATGTTACATGCTTGAAAATAGACTGTTAAAAATAAAAAAAAACTGATGTCTTTGTATAAAAAAGATTGAAATAGTATGACTTAAACTTGTAGTTATTATATAGAAATATTTTTAATTAATAAAATGCATGAACAAATACTTTGTTTTTATCATTCAATAAAAAGACGAGTCAGAGAAACGTTGTTGAAGAACTACATAAGCCTGCTCGAAAGAATTTTCCAAAAAGACGAGTAATTATTAAGGGTCTAGATGATTTATGGCAAGCCGACCTAGTCGAGATGGTTGTGTATTCACCCGAAAACGAAAATTATCGATATCTTCTCACAGTTATTGATACATTTTCTAAATTTGCTTGGACGGCTCCTATTAAAAATAAAACAGGAACGAGTGTCACTCAGGCTATGGAAGATATATTTAATAAAGGTCGTCACCCAAAAAATTTACAAACAGATGTTTGGTGAAAAAGAATTTTTCAATGCATCGTTTCAAAAACTTATGAAAAAGTTTCAAATCAATCATTGCTCTACATTTAGTGCTCTCAAAGCTTCCATTGTTGAACGATTTAATCGTACCTTGAAAACTTGGATGTGGAAAGAATTTAGTTTAAATGGTTCATATCGTTGGATTGATATTATAGAACAACTAACAAAAACGTACAATAATTCCAAACATCGTACGATAAATATGAAACCATCTGAAGTCAATGCTGCAAATGAAAAAATATTACTCTCCAAGATCTATAATCACATCAAAATACATATTACTCCAAAGTTTAAAACCGGGGATTTTGTCAGAATTAGTAAATACAAACATGTTTTCGATAAAGGATACACACCGAATTGGACCACAGAAATCTTTAAGATAGCCAAAGTGCAACGCTCAAATCAAATAACGTACCTATTGGAAGATCACCAAGGACATCCCATTAAAGGAGGGTTTTATGAGCTTGAACTACAGAAAACTAAGTTCCCCGATACATATCTAGTCGAGGAAGTGCTTCAAAGGAAAAAAGATCGATTATTTGTTAAATGGCTCGGCTTTTCATCCGATCACAACTCTTGGATTCCTTTACCTAAAATTAATAAATAAGACACATCTTTTTGTAATTTTTTTTTTTTAATAAAAATCTTTATTGATATATACACTTATACATATTTTTGTTCTTAAGAGATATTCATATGGTATGATTGTTTTAATGATTTGAAATTCAGTAATTCGAAATCAGATTTGTATGCGAGATCCTCCTTCATAAAGACCTCAACTTCTAAATTACTTAATACTCTCTCAGTTTCATATTCATGATACTCATAACATTTAATGCTTAGAGTGCGCAAATTATAATTGCTATCATACGAACATCGAAGAGTTAGTGCCTTATCTTCATCAAACTCAAGCTTGAAATGTCTATAAAAAACATCCTTACTTTGTATAATTCCTGATATTTCAGTTTCTTTTTTAATTAAGTCTTGCCTAAAACTCTCGATTGCTTCCTCTACGGTTACTATTTTTTTCTCCTCCAAAATTTTATTTACCGTTCTTGCTGTTGTTGAAGTCACTGTTGCATCATTTTGAAATGATGTTGTATCGGTTGTTGTTGTGGTATTAAGCAAATTTTTACCATTTGTAAAGGTTAACAAACGAAACGATAAACCTATCTGCACAGTATCATTATTAGGTAAACTCAATGAAAAAGAGAGATTGTCAGTTATGTTTGCTTGTTGCAAATTTATATCCACAGGTAATGGCAAAGTAGCAATTAATGAAGGACAAATTAAAAGCAGGCATAAGACTGATGAGTAAAACAACATTTTTAAAAAAAAGATGCTTGCTATCCAAAGGTTTAACATAAACTAATAAACATTACACTAAAATTTTAAATTTTATATAATTTTTATTCTATCTATATTCATCTCTCTCTCGCATCTTTTATTCTTATCTCATCTTGTATATATTAAAATACATTCGATTGAAATGATGTGTCATGAACTCTTTCAACTGTCTCTATTTCTCTGCGATGACTGTCTTTTTTCTTTTTAAGTTTTTGAGGTTCATTAAGTAATTCAGCCTCACCAAATGGACAAAGCCATGGATATTCACCCTCTTTTCTCTTTACAGCATTCGAATGAGGTGTGATCGTTCCGCTCAGTGTTAACTCCCCTCCTATAATATAATTTTATGTTTTATTCATTTCATTTTACTTTTTTTTTTATGAAAAGTAATATTCTCACCTAAAAGTTTAAACCGTACATTTTGCATAGATTGAAACTGCAACTTAAAACTCAGAATAGGCGACGCATTCGCTTCCATATTCTGGCTGTAGCATCAATTTTAATGTGTCATTATAGAATATTACATCCGTAAATTTTATCTCCAACCATCCAGATTCACAGATACAATATGTTTCTCCTTCCCTTAATCTTTCACACCAAAACATATTGTTTTTTCTACTTCCCCCAATTAATGTTCTCTATATCAGAGCTGTTCTAAAAATAAACACTTAAGCCAAACGTTCTACCTTTTTTAATGATTACCGCAATCATTGCTAGAATATAAATTTTTTTCTCACATATGTATGTAGGCATATAAACCCATTAAACAAAATACAAACCACAAATTACAATGAATCATAAAAACATATTGTGATAACACCATTACACATTTCTATAATTTTTGTATTAAAATTATTTTCTTTAATCTGTGAAATTCCCATACATATTTTTATGAAACCACAATTTCTATTTACGACAAAATATAGAACATTACATTACATTACATTTTTAATCTACCTCGGTAGATAAATCTACGAAGTAGACACATTTACGAGCACTGGCTACTGAGGCCATCGGCTCAGACAATTACAAAGACAACACACAAGACGACATTGATACAGGACAGAACAGAAGATAGAGAGAGGACGGAAAAACAGAAAACACATAACACATGTCAACAGCACGCAGTTGGTTTTCGAGACGGTTCCCCATCTTTCCACTAACCACGCGCAACGATGCTTAATTTCGCTGATCTCACGGGAAGCGATGCTTTATCAGAGCCAAGGCCGTTGACAATATAGAACATTTGCGCATCTAATCTGTGAAATTCCCATACATATTTTTATGAAACCACAGTTTCTATTTATGACAAAATATAGAACAGCTGCGCGTCCGAAAAAATATGTTTCCAGCGGACATTAGATTTTTTTTCTTTTTACATTCTTTAAGTATTCTTACTAGAAAAAAAAAATGGAAGACTATATGTATGTAGGCATATAAACCCATTAAACAAAATACAAACCACAAATTACAATGAATCATAAAAAACATATTGTGATAACACCATTACACGTTTCTATAACTCACACTGGCACGCGCTCCTAACCGCAAAACATCAATACTGATAAGCCATACACAACCACCGCGCCTCACCCACTTACTCAAAGGCTGCCGACCTCTTTGCCACGCGCTCCTAACCACACAAAAAATTCCCAAAACTACAGTGTCCCCATTTAAAATCTTATACATCATGCGGTACATTTAAAACATTTCTTATCATCTATCCACGCGCCACAGACAAAATAAAGAACAACTGCGCGTCCGAAAAAATATGTTTCCAGCGGACATTAGATTTTTTTCTTTTTTTTTACTGATAAGCCATACACAACATTCAAAGGTTGCCGACCTCTTTACCACGCGCTCCTAAACATTTCTTATCATCTATCCACGCGCCACAACAAAAACAAACACATATATATATATTCAAACTATAACCGCAAACGTTAACCACAACTACTTAAAAATATAAGTATTCTTATCTTAATCACCTCTCTCACTCAAACATAGTGCTGTCTCTTTCCTACGCCGAATTCCCAGGCCAAAGTGCCCCCATTCCTACTGGTATGAACTTTCTTCTTACTACTTACTAAACAAATCTACAATCAATTTATAAACTATTTTTTTAAATGAATTTCTAGTTTCTACCCATAGTTTGCACTTAATTTGTACCTATCTGAATAAAAAACAAAATTCAAAACAAAAATCCATGTCATCAAGGATGTTCGTATACATATCGATATCCAGCAAGAAGCAAGGTTGTGTCTATATTTCAAGAATGTATGTGTACGCCAACCTTCATAATAGTATACAAAAATTGAAAATCCTAAAGAAATCGAATCTAAAGTCTGGTCAATGATGTATGTATTTATGTACCTATATGTACCAATATGACAAATGTGTATGTACTACATTAGTAAGTACCAGTGCTCGTAAAAAACTTGAAAATCCTAAAGAATTCAAATCAAAAGTCTGGTCAATGACGTACGTACATATGTATAAAAATACGCATTTAAGAACCAGTTCTCGTTCATGAAAAAAATGTAAACAATGAAAATGTTGGATCTTGTATAAATCCCAACAAAAAAATATTCGCCTCAGCTAAGCGAAACAAGATACTTAATTATTTCATATTCGCCGTCTTTTTTTCCTGCCTCACATTGCACATGCGCCGTAAACCAAGCACAAAGCATAAAAAACCATGCTCTTATTCTCTTTCTCACAAATAAAATGTCCCTACACTAGCACTCCAAGCGGCTCTGGGTAGAACGATTTTTTCTCGTCTCATGATAGTACTATAGCAGTTTATATACAATGCAAAAGAACTTTTATGACCAACGGACTATTTGCGATGGTTGATGGATTTCAAATAAGGTATTTGGGTATATGCATCAACGGCTATTCGAAGAATCAAATCTGACATTGAATTATATTGTTTGAATGTCATACGTTCGTCATATATTCGTATCGTACGATCATACATCCCAAATTCCTATTCACCTGTCAATGTAGTAGTAATTCTTCTTCCCCCTCCAATCATTGCTATGTTTGACATTCCGAAAATAATGTCTCCATTTTTCCCATTCGTTAATTCTATTTCCAGTTCGACTGTTAGATGTCGCTAAACAATCTAATCTATCTTATAGAGCACGCTATGATCCGCTACCAAATCTTAAGGCTCGGTTTTCACTATATCCAAGTTCAAGGAAAATTATTATAATTGAATAAACTGGTTGAGTCCAGCGGGTAAGTATAATCATGTAGTTTTGGCGTCTGCAACAAGTGACAGATATAGTAAAGGGGCAATATTATAACAAACATTTATTTTGCAATATGTGTCCAATATTACCGCTTTTTTGGTTCTTCATCGGGTGCTTGCGGCGATTGTACGACCTTATTGTACTACAAGAATAAATAATAGTTATTATTCATTAACTTATATATAGTTAGAGTGGGGTGACCACAGTTTGAAAACAATTACTTACAAAGAGAATCAATATGACACTAGGAGAATAAGATGAACAAGTTTACGAGCTGTGATATTCAGATTTCAATATTAACTATTTTTAATTTTTTTGTTTGCAAAACATTTAAACATTATACCACATAGTTTTTTCAAAGATATAAAATAAGATTAAGAAATTAATAACAATTTTTAATATGACTCAATCAATTGTGATTTATTTAGATTTGGGTTAAAATTAACCGTTGTTCTGATTGAAATAGGCAACTTATTAAAAGATCGCTGTGCTGTTACAATATAAAAGTTTGAAAAATGGGTTTTGTTCGTTGTGGGAATGGTGACAAGATTTAAATGATTAACGCGTAAATTGTAAAGTTGCGAATTCCTGCTAGCAATATTACCACTTTATAAAAGTGGTAAAGCTTTAAAGATGTAAAGGTGTCTTATAGGTAGAATTCGTAGTTCCTTGTATAGTGGGCCAACTTTCAGTAAGGCGAATTGCATTGCAGAATTTTTTGCCGTAATTTTTGGTCATACAAAAATTTGGTTCGTTCAATGACGGAGTTGCAGGAGTTCCTTGCTGGTTTGTGCTTTATTCGATTTTCCTCAGTAGGGTTGGCTTTATAAGATCGGAAATTTACTTCTTTTAGCCTGATAACTTCCTTACATTCAGAGTTAAACCAAGACTTTTCTTTTGGTTTAATACTTTTTACTATGGTAGGAATAAAAGCACGGATCACAAGAAGAATCACATTTGTGATCATTTCAGCACTGGCATCAATGTCACTATCGGGGAAGCATAGTGACCAGTAAAAGTTACGGAAGAAATTAATCAGGCCGTCCCAGTTGGCTTTCTCGTATTGTAAACGTTCCTAGTGGAGAGGTTTTCTTTAATTGGATGAGTGGGGGACGAGAAATTAGCTGAAATGACACAATGATCTGAAGTTCCAAATGGAGAAGTTACACTAATGGTATACTTATCAGGGTGCGAAGTAAGAAACAAGTCAAGAGTATGGGCGGCTTGCCCAGGAACATCTGGTATTCGTCTAGGCTCATGGACGAGTTAGGTAAGGTGGTGTAACCCAGCAAAAATCTCGACATACCTTCGTTCGGGTGTCATCTGGCCAGAATAGCGGAGCCAACTAGAATTGTGTACATTGATATCGCCCGCATTTCAGTGCGAGGACAAAGGGGAACAATTTTCGAGATGGAATCAGACAGCGCATCAAACTCGTTACAAGTCGAATTACTGTCAAGATTTGGACTCCTGTAAATGAAACAATAATGAAGGATATTCTTGCGGATAGTGAATTTGAGCCACAAGAAATTAAAGTTCGTGTTGGAGCATTGACCGTTTTGGGGAAGGCTCTGGCAAGCAAAATCATTCCTAACATAAACGTCAAGACCATGATGGGAGAAAAGTAATGGCACTAATGCATATCCATGTAGAGCAAATTCTGATAAAACAGTATTTGCTCCAACTTGAGTTTCATTTAATGCCAAAACAGCTGGCCTATGTTGCACATGAAAGAAATTCTTTCTTTAGCCTTTCTTTAGAAAATTACCTACCATTTAAACAATACAAAAACACAAAACACAACTCTGATTCAAGTCGATCTGCGAGGAGTAAGCCCAAATTAATTTCCGTAATAGCAAACTATCCTAGGTGTTATGCCCTTAAGATAGTTTACATACAAAAAATTAATTCAAAAATACATCACAATATGACAGATCAGATGACATTCAGCTATGTACTGCAAATCATTATACGATAAACATACGATACTTGCACTGTATAGGTAATGTCAGTTACGCACAAGGTGATAAGGATTAGATGAGGGCTTTTGCGTCGCGTGCGAAGTTGATGAAGCGCAGCGGTAATTTTTTGTCGGCACACGCAAGGGTATTTGTGCAGCGAACTTCGTTTTATTTTTTTTTGCGCACACCACCGCTAAAAGCGACCATCGCTGGTGAGCTTTAGATCGAAACTCGATCTTATAGTTTTTAACCATATCGATTTTAAAACAAGAATCGGAACACAAGTCGCTGTGCAAAAAATGTTGCTTACCACAATCATGGAAACTGGAAAACTGAATTTATTACAATTAGAGCCATGGAAAAAGAAATAATAAAAACAAGGATTAAGCCCTCAGCTTTTGAATGACATAAGTTTAGTTTTGTTCACTAATTATCAACTTATGTACAAAAAACCAAGTCCTTGAAATTTCAAGATCATGTTCTATACACATGATGCAGTCTAATTCAGAATTAAATCGATACGTAAAAGAGATGTAATCAACAAAAGCAGTTGGTAAACCATTTAACGCAAGTGTGAAGAGTGAGTTGATGTAAATCAAGAAAAACATGGGTCCAAGAACCGAACCTTGTGGTACCCCTGTTTTAAGCTTCACTTATTTTTCTGTCGATAGTTACCCTTCACATTCTGCCTTTCAAATATGACTTAAGCCATTAAAAAATGAAGCCTCTGAAACCAGCAATTCGTGGTCAACCATATCGAACCTTTTGTCATGTCAATAAAAAGAGCAAAAGTGGTTTTGTTACTATTCAAACTTTCATAAAGCTGACAACATAACCTGAGAATCGCATCTTCTGTAAACTTGCCTGAACGGAAGCCAAATTGATTATCATTAAAATATTTGTTTTTATTTAAGAACGAAGATATTCTTTTTATGATAATTTTTCAAATATTTTTGAGGAGGTTGGAAGAAGAGAAATCGGTCTATAATTAGCCATATTTTTTACGATCACCTTCCTTAAAAAGAGGAGTCACCTGAGCACATTTCAGTTACTGAGGGAAACATCCTTCTTCAACACTTAGATTAAAAATGTAACTCAGAACATCAAATACATAAAATGCCACTTTTTTTTCAATGTAATGCTAGATATTCCATCTGAAGTACAAGATGATCTATTCTTCAAAGATGAAATAGTTTTATATGTTTCAAAAGATGTAATTAGTTCAAAGGCGAAACTTTTCGGTTGTGATTGTTCGGAAGCAAACTTCTTACCATTAAAACAGTCACAATTAGATTGTGAATTTATTGAAGGTCTAAGATTATCAGCGATGTTTGTAAAATATTCATTAAATTTGTTTGCAATTGAACAAGAATCCGTTAGGAAATATTATTGACCACCACAGATACAATTACATTAGATTTTATATTTTTGACTAGAATACTGTCAACAATTCTGTGGTCGTAATCCATAACCGCTTTAGTCGAGTTAAGTCGAAAATGACTTTTTGTAATAGCCGTGTTCAGAATGTTAAGATCTACAGAAATTCAAATTTGCAGATCTGTATATTTTCTCAAACGAAAGTTATAAGCAAAAAACCTAATAGCTTAAGTCATATTTTTAAAAATGTCATAAGCCAAAAAGACTTAACTTGAAAAATATGTATTTTTTTATAACGACCGCCTCATAAATTAAGTTAAGTTTTTTTAGCATCTATAGTTTGATTTGCCATAAAAAGTAATCTCAAGATAACCATCTGGCGTTTTGAGAAAAAAAAATTTGCCATAAATTTTTTAAGTTGAGTAAAGATATCTTTTGCCTTGCCATATTTATTGTATTTTTTTCCATTTCATAACTCAAGATAGGCTGTTATTTCCAAATGCATAATAGATATATTATTTTCGTAACTTGAGTTATGGAGAGTTAAATTGTTGATTTTGAATGCACTTAAGTTAACTTAAGTTGTTATGGCATCCTTAATATTAGTAATAATACATCGAGTTAGGCCGTTATTCCATATTTGAATCTGAAAAATCGCAAATCTAAGTAGACATAGGTTTTTCTAACTCAAACAAAATCGTGGTAGATGAGTCATAAGTTGATTTAGGTTTGTTGTGTCCGGTCGCATCAGATAAATTTAAAAATTAGTTTTTTGTTTAAGAAGTTATTGTGGTTTGTGGAAGTAAAGTGAGTGAAAAAAATTTGCAATTGGCGAGGAGGCTCGCAGAAGGTAAGTTAATTATTTGTGTTACTACCTAAAGGGCCAGTATGGTATATGTACATTATGTATGTAAAATAAAACATTTGGAGATTTAAACAAATATTGCAATAATTGAGAATGTCTTCATGCCACGCTAGCTGTTGTCGTCGTCGTCGTTGTTTATGTGTATGTGTCCGTTTGTCTGTGCGTGTGTCTACACTCCATTGATAAATAAAATGGCTGATTTATTCATCTCCTTTATAATTCCGATTTAAATTTATATTGTTTTCAAAAGTTTAAGCAATACTTAATCCTTTGTAACGCCTCGAATTTCAAATGTTAATCTTACATATTGTTATAACCATTTGTTTTAGAAGGCATTCGGGGTTTTGAAAATGGGACTTTTCAGGGTGAACATTTTTTCTCAATATCCTGGTGTTATTGACATAAGTAAGGAATTTGTTAAAAAGATCAGAAATATTTATTTTCAACACTTAGAAAATCCAAATGAAATGAAAGTTCATTGTCAAAGAAGTTCAAAAAACCATTATCCTGCATTAAGACAGCAATTATTACGTCCTGAACAGATTGTTATGGATGAGATGCCTAACTTTGAGCCACGTACAAAACGAAACACATTCTTCATTGAACGGGATAAATTTTGATATAGACTTCCTCCGATGTAAGAAAATTTGTAGTTGATACTTAGATATATTAATTTAGTTATCAAATCATCTCATCTTTACTTTTTTTTAAATTGAATCCAATGTTTGTATTAAGATTTGCTAAGACAATTATTTTTCTAAAATTACGTAAGTTTAAAGATACTGAAAACATAGAATCCGAGAGTATACTAGATAAGCTCGAGTGGATAGACTCGGCTGATACTTTGAATGATCCGAATTTCAATTTATCAGGAAGTAATTCAGGTTATTCGAGCTCTGTGAGTGATGAGAAATTAATTGCTATGGAAACCCAAATTAAACAGACCTTAGCATCACCGAAGTTCAAAAAAAAAATCGGGTTGCACAACGAAACAGTGGGAATATGTATGAATCAGTCACTGGAATGACCGTTAGGTCTAGATTTTTTAAAACATTAGACAACTACAGAAGCAAATGTCATGTAAAAGTAGACATTGAAAACATTGAACTAATATTCAACCAATACTGGTAGCTAGGAAGCTACGATCAGAGGATTTTGTATATGAGTTCCTTAATTACAATAGGGGCTAAGAAATGATGATACTTTGGTGAATGAAGTAAACAGGAAGCGAAAACTTGGCCGTTCGATGAGATATTCATTGACAGTCAATGGAAATACTGTAAATCTTTGTAAACGTCAACTGGCACAGCTACTTTATTTAAAATCCATTTACCATATAATTATCTTAACAAATTATAATTTTGAGTGTTCAAAACTTTGGTTAACAAAAAACTTAACTTATCAAAAACTACTCTACCGCGACATTTAATTGATGGCAAAACGACTTAAATCCATAGAGAGAAATTAATTATCTTAGGTCGCTCCCTCATTTGTCGGTGTGGTATCTATAATCGGTATTTACCGCTTTACCGAATGTATACCCATCTAATGTTCATCTCCTGACATGTCCGTAAGCTTTCGGCACATAAATATTAAAAACTTTAAATTCGAAGCAGTCTCGGATGTCATTTTTTTTCAAAAAATATTATTTTATATAAACAAATATTTTTTTATATCTTTGTTTATACAAAACAAACTGTTGCCTAGACGAAAGACGTCAAACACAAATTTCTTACGATACCGATTCCGCACATACCGTACAAATCAGTAGGTGTTCATTGAAATGTATGTATTCAGTGAAATAACGGTACCGAATTTGTACCGAGGAAACCGAGAGATACGATACCGCACCGACAAGTGAGGGAGCGGCCTTACTTTAACACACCATAACAGCCTAACTTGATAAAAATTTGTTTGTACAAAATAAATGAAGCAAAACAATCTGACTGGAGATACGCTATTTATTTTTTTAATTCGCAATAAGCCATAACAGCTTAAGTGTTTATTTTTTAAATACCTCCTTAACAAAAAGTTTTACATTTATTTTCTCTTGACACATGATAAAGGAGTAGTTTTTTCTTTATTTTTACATTTAAAAATCTTAAAAATAACAATTTTCCTTTTTCCAGTAATTTTTTGAAACTTTAAACTGCTTTCCTGAAAAGTAGGATAAATTGACATAAGCTGTTATGGCTTGTAGCCACTGAATTTTCCACTCTTCTTTAGGATTGGCATTATTCCGTTGCAACAGGGTTGAATAATACTTTTCGTGACTACTTTCGACTGTTGATTTGACACTTTTACAAAGTTTAACGTAATATTTTTTAAATTTTGAATTCATTGGATGTTTTTTAACTTTAAACATACATTGTTCTTTTTATTAATTAAACTAAGGAGGCTCAAATTCATCCAAGGTTTTAAAAACTTTCTTTTCTAAGACTGTCTCAATGATGTTAAAGAACAAGTTTTAATATGATCGTGTAAGATTGAAATAAAGAATGCGTAAGCTACAGATGGATAATTTTCCAAGTAAACTGGTTCCCAAAATTCATGTTTTAAAATATTTATTAATAAAAAGTAGTCGATTATGGTTTTATGCGATAAGTTAGATGGTTTCGAGACTTCTTGAAAATCGTAGCTAAGAGCAATGAGCTTGTGATCTGAAATGTTCAGATTTGTTGTTTTTGATAAAGCGAGAAAAAATATGGTCTATGCAAGTGCTAGAAGATTCAGTAATGCGAGTAATTTCATTTATTACACACTTTGAACCGTATTCTGCCATTAGAAAAAGATAATTTTCAGAATCTCTATCAAACGAGTCGAAAATGTCTATATTAATATCACCAATTATTATTAAATTATTTGCTTTACATACCTCGAGAATGTGGCCAAATTCATATATAAAGAAACCTTTACTAAATGCATGCAATCTATAAACACACAGCATAGTATAGTTCTCATTTTGATAATAAAATGATAACTTTACTATATTTGCACTTTCAACATCAATTTTTGAAAATTCGTAACTAAAATGCTCATCAATATAAACTGCCACGCCATCTGATGAATAAGATTCATTACAGCAGCTGACAAGTGCATAACCCGGTATATTATAATTGGAAATTTCATTTTCAAAATCCCAAATCTCAGTTAGAACAATTATAACTCGCAATTTTTTTTAATAAAGTCAATGTGAGCAAGAAAAATTGAGAAAATTTGTCTTAAACTTCGAATATTTTGTTAAATGCAAATACAACTGTCAGAAAAAAACTACGAAAATCTGGCGTATCACAAATACTTTGGACAATTGGAAATAAAGGATTAACAATGCCCATATTTTATCAAAATCAGAATTTTCCTTACAAAAACGTAATGTCGCCAACATTGAGAATGCGATGCTAGCTCTCTTGAACCCACTTCAGGAAAAAAATAACTACTTAAAATGTTGACATAGAAGCTCGCGACATCTGTTTTTAAAAAATTGAAAAAGTCGCATTTACTGGTAAAACATTAATGACACTTTTGAATTCCATCCATAGAAGTGTGCGACATATTTGGTATTTTGCCTCTTGTTTTTTTTAGATCGTGGACAACTTCCTTTTTTATTGGTTTGTGCCTTAGACAAGCTAAAAGCACTAGAAGGAAAAAAGGGATTTTCTAAATTCCTAAATTCTAAATAACACGAGGTGAAAAAATGAAATTTTAACATGCCAACGTGGGAAAAGCTGCTGCCAAAGTCTGGGATTAATGGATGAAATGTCAAAATTGAAGTTTCATTTTTTCCCGCTAGTGTACTCAGGAGGGCTAGTGTTGCCTTAAATAACTGAGACTAAAACGGAACCAACTTGAGGTAGGCAACTAGCAGTCCATATATAATACGTCCATGCTCGCGACATTTGTTTTTTAAAAATTCAAAAAGTCGCATTTACCGTAAAACATAACTGACACTTTTGAATTCCATCCATTGAAGCGTGCGAAATCTTTGGTATTTTGCCTCTTGTTTTTTTTAGATCGTGGACACCTTACTTTTTTTATTGGTTTGTGCTTAAGACAAGCTAAAAGCACTAGAAGAAAAAAAGGGATTTTTTAAATCTTGTAAAAAAAAGAGGTTTTAGGTTATATTCAAATCTTTTCAAATATTGCTGATTTTATTAAGATTTTAAAAGAAACTAATGAATTATGATCAAATACAACACACACAAAGATAAGGTGTTTTGATATTTTTTCCTATCATTCTTATTTTTCAAACTACATACATCCAAATTAAAGTTGCGTTCTAAAAGGCAATGTGCCTTTTAAGACCAACGTTCCTCTTCATTTCTTTTTTCTAACTATTTGTTCATTAATAATGATAAAAGACAAAGTTAATAAAAATCCTGACAAAATGGCCAGAGAATGAGACCTATTCGACGACTCTAAAGGTTATTTGTGTTTATTTGTTTCCCATTTTATGTATCCAATTCTGTACTTTATGATGTAAAATAAATTGCACGACTGGATCGCACGTACTTTTTCATACGTGAGGTCAGATTGTAGATTAAAATTTAAGAAAATTCAAGTTAACATTAAAGCATTTATTCGATTTTTGTGAGTTTTGATTGTTCGAATAAATTACGTTAAATTGTATTGAAATAAAATTTTAATGAAATCAAAAAAACACTTTTCATAACGGTTTTTGGAAAAAATGTTGTAAGGAATCTTATTTCTTTTGCTGTTTTCTATTTTATGAATTTTTCACCCACGGAACCGCAGCTGAAGTTCACGAGGTTTTATAATACTATTCCCTGATAAGTTTCACTTCAATTATTGCTTGAGAGGATATGATTGACCAAATTTACACCTGGTTCCCGGACTATATAGTCCCTATAACTCGCAAGTAAAAGGAGCAATCATAGCGTCGCGTTTTGTCATCATGAACAAAACAGAAACAAATAAAAACAATAAACCTGTCAACTAGACTAAAATGCATGAAAATAAAGAGAGATTTCCGTTCGGAAGGGGAAACAGATAGACATTTCAGAAATGTTTTGCGAAGCGTCCAGACTGAAATAAACATTTCATAAACATTTAAAAAACATTTCAGAAAGAAAAAAACATTTCTGAAAGGTTTTTTAAATGTTTCTGAAATGTTTAAAAAAATGTTTCTTTGGTGTGGACACACCTTATGGCTTTTTGTTAAGTTTGCAGTATGACAGTCCAAAATCGCAACAAAGATTTTACGAACTTGTAATTTACAAAGCTATAACAAATAATTTCAATAATTGTTTTGTATATTACTTGGTGGATTAATTGTGGGATATTCTAAATACATACTTAGACCTACCTTTTTATATCATATAAATATAATAGATACTATACGCATTTCATTATACACACAAACATACATACATATACATATATATAATTGAAAACTGATATATACGCGCAGAACAAAACCATTAAGAATAAAAAAAATCCGTCCTTATCAAAACAATCATGGCCTACAATGACAACACTACCAAATTCTTACTCATCTCGTCACTCAGGCAGAACACATTCAAATATTTATAAAAAAGATACATATTTCACAAATTGATCGTGTTTGTTTGTTTTCTCTTTCCCCGTTTGGTAGATATCTAAAGCGAAAAACTCTTTTAAGGATTTTATTTCATCCTTTGTCAGCATCGGTTTATAAATGGAATATGAAATAGCAAAGACGACATCTAAATATAAATGATTTGTACTTCTTAAAGTAACCCACAGGGGGTCATCAGTATAAAGAGTCGTTTGAGTAACTTCCGGTGTCTTCTTCTTTCTTTAATGATTTAATGGTATAAGCTACAGAAATAACAAAATTTCATGAAAAATGCAAAATCCGAAAAATAATTGAACACACACAATCTTGGTTTGTTTGCGCAAAACCAAAGGGAAATCCACTAATTTATGTTTCCCTTACTCTACCATACCACCATACTATGCCATTTGTGTTCTGTTTTGTATATCATTCATTGTCCGCGTAAAACAAAAAAAAAAAACCATGTGGTGAGTTTTGTTTATTTTGACATTTAATTTTGTTGTTGTTGACAACAACTGTCAGTAAATTGTTTTTAGTTTGCAGAAAAAAGTGAAAATATTAAAATTAAATTACAAATTTCTCCAATTTAATTAAAACAAATTCACAAAAAAAAAACATTTTAAAAATGGAAAATAATATCCGCTTTAACGTAACAACATCAGAGTGCAAAAGCCTGAGTACAAGTGAATCCACAATTCATTGAACACTCAACAACCAAAAGAATTATTGTTCCGCTGAAAACACGACATTAAAAATGTGTTTCCATCACCTCAAACACAACACCCCTTGCTGATGATAGAAATGGACCAGAGCCGCAAGCACCAAGCAAGCAGTTACAACTGCCACCGCAGTTGCTGCCGACGAAGATGACGAAGACGATGCAAGCTACGAAACTGACAAGATTAATGATAACACATCGGACGACTCTGATTTCTCCGATTTAAGTGGACTCTCCGAGGTAGCGGGCAAAGAATGGAAGCCAGTTGCAGCAAAAAAACCCATCAGTACAAAATCAAATCTATTCGGGTGCGAATACCTGAGATCTATTATCGCCGATTCTGCCAAAAAGAGCCGTAAGTAGTTTCAAGCTTCTTTAATTTCTTTTGTTTTCATTGAAGCCTAATCTAGATTGAAATGGGAATGAAAAACCACGAACTGGTCCCAGGTTCACTAGCTGAGACAATTAAAAATAAGAATAAGGATATCTCCGAACCTAGAAGTCCTAGAAAGAAAGTATATACATTTCCAAAATCAAGTTTGTATCCGGCAAGAAACTGCATTCAAAGATTTCTATTTAGAATGAAGTTTCAAAAAATTGTCTTCTGAAAACCAAATGCAACGATAGTGAGAAAATTCCAAATAAGAATAAGGACATTTATTTCAATTGGATTAATAATATATACGTAACAAAATTACAATCTTTGGTTTGGCTTTAGAACTTGCTATAATTAGTGCGGGCCAGGTACTGTGCAACCGCCAATTCCACCTCCTGCTGCAACACAAGTAGCATCTCCTTCGTTCAAGTCAGCAATAACTTTACCTTTGTCATCGATGACTCGGACTAGTACCTCAAATTGAACCAGTATCCTTTCATCTAGACATCGTTTACCAAGTTTGTTGCTATCCTCCCCTGCTTGAGCTGGCTTGAATTTTCTTGTCTCTCAAATTTCTGAACTTTTAGTGTTATTTCTTTTTTGCAAATGAAATATCCACCGAAATCGCGATATTTTGAAGTTTGCATCTCATTTGGATTTTTTTCTTGATTTGACAGTTTTTTTGTAAATTAAAGTGAAAAAAGCATCAAGAACTAATAAAATATTTAATAATTTTGTAGTATTCTCATTAGGCACGTCGTCGTCGTCTTCCGATGGTGGTATTTTGTGAAATTCTCACAAATTGTTCCAAGTGAAGGAACTCCGTGAATTATTGTGTCCTTCTTACAAAATTAAACTGCTCATCCATTTTATTAATGATAATGAGCACATAGTTCTCATTGTTACTACACAATATTCGTTAAACAATTTGCTTTAATGTTCATATTGATATATTTTTAATAAAAATTTGTATCGAAACCAATTTTTTTGTACCTTTAATTTGTTTTCTGTTTGCTTACAATTCCGTTTAGATTGTCGAAAATCACTAAAGCAAGTTCTCAAAAGGCGCTCACACAACTACAAAAAAATCAATATCGTTTCATGTTCGTTTTTACAAGAAAAATCTGAAATCTGAGATCAAATCTGGAAATTGAAAACGAATTCGACATAAGTTTGTAATCTAAATCTTTGTTCAATAAACATTTTGTTGACGTTTTAGAAACTTAGCTCCACCATGCTCCTATATATTGAGATTGCAAATTAATCTTACAGTTCCCTTCGTGATTTTCTTATTCGTACGGAAAAATATATGTAAAATTTTATAATATAAACCATTTAAATGCAGTGTTTTTCTTTTTAAGTTTGTAGGAATAATAATTTAGTCACTTTTTCGATTAGAAAAAATTAAATAAAACTGTAGAAATTGCTTAATTTCGTACTCGTGATCGCAGTTCGCAGCTCATGTTAAAGGTGCTTTACTGTGGTGAATTGTTTTTCACGCAAATCAATAAATGTGTCAATGTCAAACGAAGCGATTCGTTAAACTGATTCAACAAATTTCGATTGCATTTTTTCGTCGCTCTCAGTCAGTTCAGTCGCTTCCAGTTGAATTAAATCGCCACGCTGTAAGCACTTGCATATGTACACATGTAACCGATCGCTTGCAGCGAATCGCGTCGCACCGCGTGGCGCTATTACGCTTTGCTATAAATTTAGCTTACGTTTGTTAGTAGTACTTTAGTATTTTCTCACTAAATGCCAATTATAGGTTTTTTTTTCATTTGAACAATACAATTTAATGTGACACAAAATAAATAAAAAAAAAAGTAATTAATTAATTTCTACAACAAATTCAGAATGCTTTATTCACCAAGTACAAAATATTTAAAAAAAAATCTTTCTTAGATCGCCGCATCAAAGTAATCTCAACACAGCGTAAAATAATTCTTACACTGCGTTAAAAACGCGTTCTGTTTAACGAAGATTTAACGCGATGCGATAAAAAATAATTTGTAAATAATCACAACGTGGCGTTTTGACGCCGTGTGGAACATGACGCGGCGTTGAAAACGCGCTCTATGTGACTTGAATATGATATACTGTATATTATATAACTGCGTCAGAACGCGCTGTGTTTGACTGGGCTTTTACTCCTTTGTATAGAAGTATAATAGGGTGTGAAACAAGATAATTTATCAATAAAGAGTACACCTTTATCGCTACTTTGTATATCACAATCTTGCAAATATACATAGTAGGTGTTCCTCTCACCGAATGATTGCTTAAATTCATTCTTAGAACAATCAATACACTTTCATCAGTTTAGGTATTAGATAAAATGATTAAAACTCTTGAATATTTTTTTTAACCAGTTTTAAACGTTTATATATAGATTTTTCAAGCACACAATCTATAAAAGACAGGGAAAAAAATTTAGTATATCTACTTACATTCGAGTAACTTGCTAGTGTGTCCTTATGACACAAGAAAACAAGAGAGCGGCTTTCGTATTTTTACGTCATCTGTGACCCTTGTTGAAAAAAAGTTCCATTTTAGAAAAAAAAACTTGAAAGTAAGTGTTAATTGATGCAGGTTTGGTCCAATGTTTTATCTGCTTGTTTTAATATACATTTTAAGTCCACTAACACTTCAGATTCTTTCCAAAAATGGTATTTAGTTATTCATATTGGGTCACTGATGACGTCAAAATGCGGGTTGGCGCTTTTTATCTTAAAGTATGTTCCAACACGCCCAATTTCTTGGTAAAAAGTGGTGTAGTGACATAACTAACACTTAAAAGAAGAGGCCAATTATTTGGCAGTTTGCCTATTCCTGTACTCATTCTAACTATTGACTTTTAGCAAACAAACCATACAACCTACTCATTACTCTTTCTTTCTACTCTCCAAAACCCATACAAATGTATATCATGTTCACAGAAAAAAGCTATTACAGCGACGTTGCGGCTCTACCTCGCTAAGCTGTACTCTGTCCAACAAAAGCAGGCAGTGCAGGGAAGAGAGGTTGTTTGTTTTCTCAGTCTGGTTGCAATTACTGGCATATTTCTGTTTCAAAGTAAAGGCTCAAACAGGGTTTACGTTTATCATTACAAATCACCGCAAACAGGAGAGCAATGTGAGTAGGGTTACCACTTGCTAAATACAATATAATATATTATTAAAAATTTAAAAAAATATACAGTCACTTTTTATTAAAAAAACATAAATACCTAACAGCTTTAAAAGGAATTTAAACGAATTTCAGTTCACTTCATTTAATAAAACTATATCCAACATAAATCGGTAGTACAGGAAAGATAGGGATTTTCGTCTCTCGTTCGCACCCTTTGTTTTCCGTAAGAGCTTTTCATACGTATCTTTTTCCACACCACCAAGAGGTAAGATTAAAGGTGCGTTTTTGAAGGGTATCCCCAGTAGGCCTAATCCTTTTTAAATGAAAAAAACTAACAAAAACAAAATGTGTATTAATTAAGATTAATAAACACAGCTTAAAATTAAATAACAACTATAACAAAAATAAATCTGAATTCATATTTTAAATAATATTACATATAAACAAAATAAGAAATTAAATATAGAAGATAACTTCTTTCTATTAAAATACCAAAAGCCAAAAAAATTCTACGGTATTTTAACGATTTAATAACAATTAGTACTATAAACACACAAACACGACAACCTACCTTCTCACACTACTAAATTTGTTTTCAAAACTCCAAGCCCAAAAGCTTAAGGTTCCCAATTTGATACAAACCAATAAACAAGCTATATAGTACTGTTTTCAATGGATAAGGTAACTCTGTTGGTGGAATCGTACTTTTTCAATTTACACAGCGAGGATAGGTAGAAGTGAGTGAGTGATCAGCATTCATTACTCCATCAATGGTGATTGAAATAGACTCATGTACGTTAGTCAGTGGCTTTCTCTCTTTTTCAGTACAAGTTTGCCCAATTCAGTGTCGTGATAATATACACCGCCGCCACTGTTTTGAAAAAAGCTCGCCCATAAGCCCTGTCTATTTTTGTATTGAGTATAGCAGCGTTCACACACAGACAAGACAATGGGACAATAATCAATTGCCTTGCCCGAGCTTCTTGAACGGAGTTGGATGATGTCGATTGTCCTCAGAGATAACTCGGCAGGCTAGCTCGGAGGACAATTGTTCACATGGAACAATGATTGTCTTGTCCCATTGTCTTGGCCTCTGCATCGTCCGATATGAACCCCGCTTATAGTAGATGCTGTGCGATGATACTGCTATAGATTTCATATAGTGCCTGGCCATATTGACGGAAGCGCGCATGCAACTTGAATCAAAATGTAAAAGAGAAGGAATGATTTTTGTAAGAAGGAAAGAGATGGGCTGAAGAATCCAAAACAGCACGAATCTCAAAAATTATTTTAAAACTCTGTGCAGTGACTCAAGTTTCCTTCTCATATCGTTTCATTCTTGACAGATACATTCATTTGCATTTTATCACCGGATGGAAGGTTCACTTGAATTGTATTGTTTTGAGTGCTTTTACTCATTAAAAAAAATATAAAGTGTCTACATTAAAAAAAATATTTAGAAATATAAGCTTATCAAACAAAACACATATAAAAAACATTTGCGAATAGATTCTTAGCACCGATACAACCTTTCTTTGTAGAGAAAAGCTGTATTTTACTTTCCAGACGTTTCTCTCGTGTTAGTTTATCTCAGTGTGCAGCCCCGAGTTTACAGTGATGCAATTGCGCGCTTCCGTCAATGTGGCCAGGAACATACAAGGACGTCAGGCGAAACCAAAGCTAACTGGCTGAACACAATGCGTACGTTCACGAACTTATCCTTCGGATAGGTTTCTATTTTGGGAACAATTTCGAACGGTTATTCATGAAAACGGGAATTTTACATCGTCCGACAAATTCAGTTATTTAGAATCCGTGTTAATTGGAAGTGCACAAAAATTTATCCGTGGATTTACCGCTTCAGGAATGTGCTACGAAGCCGCTATCTCCCTCTTCCAAGATCAATTCGGTGACGTAGAACGTTGGGTGGATAAAAATAAGCAGCAATTGCTCTCCCTTCGACCCGTCCCACAAAGAAGAGATGCCGTAGGCCTTCGAAATATATATAAATCTATAACATCAAGTTATCGCACACTAACAGCCTTGCGAATACCCATCAGTACTATGTCATGTTGAAAACAATATTGCTTGCCGTCGGAATCGCGAGTTGACTATTATCGAGTAGTGGAGAGAGAAGAACATGCAGGTGAAAGCAATGAAGAGGATGACTCTAGTTCTACAACTTCTTTGAAAATTGGAGGTAAGCAAGTGAAAGCTATAATGCGTTTTCTGAAAAGAGAAGTTGAGTCTTTGAACAAAAATATAGCTGTCTCTTCCATCCCATCTACGAACACCAGACATTCTTCATCGTGTCACACAACTGCATCAAGTTTCATTAAATGAAAAAACACTTGTTTATTTTGCTCGTCTAATAAACATACAACAAAAGAGTGCAACTGCTCTTTATCAATAACAGAAAAAAAGAGATATTTTAAGAAAAGGCGGTAGATGTTTCCGTTGTGCCAACCGCGGTTATGATTCTAGAAAGTGTCGTAGCGCTAAATGGTGAAAAATGCAAGGGTAAACATTTTACAGATTTTTCCACAATTAAAAGCCATAATGATGGTGAAGAGGCTGTTGCTTTTCTATGTGCTAAGAACAGAGTTGCACCACTCAAAACTGATGGAATGAAAGAATTGTCCCTCCTAAAGCTTGAATTTATAGCCGCATTGTTAGCAGCTCGACTGTGTGCTTATTTGAAGCAATCGATAAAAGTAATGGTGCACCATTTTTTTCCTGTAGACTGATTTAAGGATTGTACTTGGTTGGATGCAAGGTAATGTTAATCGTTGGAAGCCCTACGTTCAGAGCCGAGTTTCCGAAATCCGTCATTTAACGTCAGTATTAGACTGGAGGGACTGTAAAGGAAAAGTGAACCCCGCTGACCTTCTCACCAGAGGAGTAACCGCTCATAACTTGCTGAATTCATCTCTCTGTGCTCATGGACCAACTTGGTTAAAAGGCGATCTGGATTTCAGTGAAGAGGAAAACGATTATTCTGAAGGCTTGGCAACACCAGGTCTCTTGGCACCCGTTTCTGGTCCAGACGCATTCTCACCCAAACCTTTGTTGCGTTACTGGAAGTTCACTTCTTGGATACGTTTGTTACGACGCACAGCCTTCATTCAACGTGCAATGGGGTTGTTGAAATTGAAGGAAAAGCTAGAACAATTTGCAAAACCCCCACTTGATTTTCCTGAGCTCTCGGCAAGGGAAATAGAAGAAGCTGAATTATATTGGATAAGGTACTTACAAATGAGTTCATTTGCTATTGAAATTTTTAATTTACAGAGAGAAAAACCTGTTCCGAAAACCTCAAAGATAGCGCAATTATGCCCCTTTCTTGATGAAAATGGCTTGATGCGGCTAAAGGGGCGTCTTCAATCCTTAAATGGACCACTTAATGAAATACATCCAGTCATCCTACCAATATCTTATATAGTCAAGCTTATAATCGATGATTGTCATGAAAGAACCTGTCATGGGGGCCAATTACTTGCAGCCAAAATACTCCTCTGGTTAATATGGCTGCGAGCACCTCCCGCACATATGTAAGAGATTGTTCTCTACCAGAGTTGCCTTCTTCAGATATGTCACCTTCGCAATTTCCTTCTCCAAAATAAATCGAAGACTCGCTGTGCCTCGATGTATTTTTCGAATGAAGATTTGAAGAAGCAGATGAAAGACTCCACGGAAGAAGTGCGCACATTTATTTTTTGCGCAAGTTTTTCACAAAAAAAACGCACATTGGAGAGAGTATGAAAGAGATTTGTTTCTAAAATTCTTTTATAAGTCTCCAGCCTGTTACTCATTTATGTTGAGTACAGGTTTCGATGAAATGAGTATCAAAGAAGAACTTGAATATAATATCAAGGATGATATTATATAAAGATTGACAGATCAAGGAGAATTCTGCATACTTAACAAAAAAGCCTATAAGGTAATGGTATGTACTCTTAGTGGCTTAAATAAAAACTGGAAGCAAACTGTAGCTTACTACGTTGGCGAAATTAAAGGGAAACTTTTTTCCGAAATCCTGGTCACAGTTATTACAAGAGTAATAAATTGTGGATTAACAGTTCTTGCAACAAGCTGTGACTAAGGATCCAATAATTTAGCAGCCTACAAAGCACTTGGAATTGACTCATTAAAAGATGAAATACCATGTGTGGACATACAAAATCATAGAGTTTTCTTGCTCTTTGATTAACTACATCTTTTCAAGAGTGTGCGGAATATTTTATTAAAACACAAGATTCAAATTGAAAATGATACCGTGGATTGGCATATCAAAGAGAAGATTTTTAATGAAGATAAGAAAGGAAACCTTCAGGTCCGCTTTAAATTGACAAGCAGCCATATTCGACCCAATAAGTACGACAAATTGTCCGTTAAGTTGGTCACACAAGTTTTCAGTGACAATGTATTTTCTGGAATTTCGCTTGCATTGACCACGAACTGCTTCACAACCGTAGAAGAAAAGAAAAAGAAGGAATGAATTACCTCTTCGACAGTTTAAATTCTGGCCAGCTTTACTTAAGAAATCCCAATCAGCAAGTTTTATCGGATTCTACGGATACCCTCAATGCTAGAAGCGCAAGGGTGTGGATTTCAAAGTGGAGATAAACCACTGGTCACCGTGTACCATATTGTTTTAATGGATTCAAGCAAACTTTGCTTAGAATAATTTATGTGTGGCAACATTTAAAAAATGAAGAGCAAAACTATTTTCTTTTGGCACATTTTAATACAGATATAGCAGAAAATTTGTTTTCCATAGAAAACGCAGATAATGAAAATGACGATGTAAAGGAATACAGGTTTCAAGAGCCCATAGGTGATAATATATTGCACTTACAACCTCAAATACTGTTCGAAGCAGAAATTGAGAATGACGAAGTAGATGTGAACATGGAGAATGATAATGAAAAATAATAAAAAAAAAATAATAAAAAAAATGATTTTTTTTCCAAATAAGCAAGTCGGACCCGCCGTACATGCGGCTCCGACTGCATCGTAGGTCATGGACAAGGCGTAAACTTACATATTGGGAATGGGCAAGAGCAATGGGCAATTAAAAACTAAAGGCAAGGAAATACCGATAAACATGAACAAACATTAAAACATCAAACACCCAGTTAAATTGTTTTTTTTGGTGCACTTTTATTTTTTTACTACTTTGCAATAATAATATAATATATAAACACAAACGCGTCTGATTCGAGGGCTGGTTGCGATTGCGCTACCACGGTTTCTTTCGGGAACGGAGGCGAGGCTATGCAAGGAGTGGATACCGGGACTTGCGGAATTAAGTAAAATTGCAAAATCACGAAAAAAAAACTACAGGAATTTACAAAAAACCCCCGAAAAAGTTAACAATTTGCAAAAAGACGCGCACATTGAGATAAAATTAGAAGCCATTTTTATGTTGACAATTGACGTTTGGCACATAGGGTACCTACCCTATGTAGTAGTTCCTTTTCCGAAATAAGTCGGTAGTATTCGCAGGCCAATGATGCGATTTTCGGAAAGGGAACAAATCTGACGAACAGCTGTTATTAGTATAATAAATAGGTCAAGTCAATGAACTCCGTGACTATGGACTGGGTAAATAGAAAAAAAACGGAAAAGTGGAAAAAAAACGGAAAAATCAACTTTTTCGGCGGCCCAACGATTTGCCCGTTGGAAAGAGGTTTTTAAAATTCGAGTAAAGTATATATGTAATTATTATTTTTTGTTCCTTTTGATTAGTTTTTTTTGTGCGATTTTTAAAGTGGATCCCGTATATAATTTAAATATTGGAAAAATAAAGAAAAAAAGGAGGGTAAGAAATAAAAATTATTTAAAAAAAAACATAGTAGCTAGTGTAAAAATCGATAACCAACAGTTAAGTTTTTTTTGTTCTGTGTTTCGAAGGAAACGAAAGACTGTACCAGGGTTGCCACCGGCAAGTCTTCTCGCGACTCCCCGACTTACGAATGTTTGATTTTTTTTTAAATAAAATCTCCCCAGACACCTTATAGAGCTCTGGAAGGTAGGATCTGGGGGGACATTAGCACCAGTAACGGAACATATAATAAGTATCCCACTTTGGGGGTTTTGGGAGGAATCTGGGTCACATAAGCCCGTTTTTGGTTCTTCTATATTTATAGGATTTATTTATTTTAAAAATTAATTTACTTACTTTTTATTGTGTATTATTATTTATTTACATACTTGTTTAATTTTTGTTCTTTTCGTTATCCATTTATTTTTGAAAAGTACTTTTTTCCCGATTCTTTTTCAATTTTACTTTGTACGTACTGCTCGTCGTTAAAATTAAGGTTAAAATGTTCTATGATTTGTGGAAAGAAAAATTGTTTTTGGATTTGCCTAAAATAAAATTGCTATTGTAAATCACGCCTAAAGTGGAAATAAATGTTTTATTGGTGAGCGGGTAAGACCCTCGATGGCTTACTGAGAGCGCTTTTCAGGGGGGTAAGGTGGCATACATAGCCTGGTAAAAGATGGCTTAACAGCGTCCAGAAAATCCTATACTGTGGGGAATCCACTAAAAATTTGGACCGTCGAATTCCAGGAGGGAGGGAAAAGGTCCCCCCTGCAACAACACCAGCGGGGTATCGCGGTTGTGGTCCTGCTTCTACTTGGTGGTATAGTAAGTATGGCATGTTTAATGTTTTTTTAGAATAGGTAAGGTCAGGCTGAGGGTGCAAGATCCCCCCCACATCCGGCGAGATTAGCCGTGCTCCGCCAGCATGCCATCGCCTCCTCAGTAGACATTCCTTCTTTCCTTCCATCATCTACCCCCTTCTCCTTTTCCTATCCTTCCCATGAATACACTTATCTTTGGTTTTCAGTGCCAGCCCCATGTTTGTCCTACCTACCCCCCCTGCTTTTACCTTCCCCACACCATTCCTGTCCTTTCTTCCATTTCATCCCCTCCTTTCTATCCTACTCTTCCCACCCGACTTATTGCTCTTTAATTCCTTTTCTACCCGAATTCCTGTGCCTTCCCAATGTACTGCCTTGATCCTACCCCTTCCTCCCCTACCTTCACATCCACTTCCCATCCTCTACTATATCCCTTCCAATACCTTCCTTCAATTTTATCCAATTCCAACTATCTATAAAAATCCTAATTTAACTATTTCATCGCAGCACACAAACTGAAGACAAAGCTCAACTGCGACGCAAATAAGGCAAGACAACAAACCTTGCTAGTACAACTAAGGGCTTACGGGTCTATCACCACACCCTCTGAGTTCGGAAAGTTAACCGTACCATCGATACTTTTCAAAAACACTGTTAGGAGAATTCAAGAAATGTTTGAGACAAACTTACCGCTAATAATGCAATACGAAAAATAGTGCAAACGTGGTTATATGATATCATGAAGGAAGAATAACATAGCATGACGCTAAGCTGCACGAGTAAAGGGCATAAGAAACAATTGTAAAATTCTTCTTAATCAGACTGATCATATTTGCAGTTGAAAAATTCAACAAGGACATCAAAAAAGGAAAAGGTGGGCACTGCAAACTATAGTTTTTATTAGTAATTACTTCTTGGGTATCAATTTTGAAGGCAATCGGATCACTAGTTTTCGATAATGTCGAAAAAACTGACCTATGGGAGGTACCAGTTTTCGCTCCCCATATTAAATTTTTTTATCACAAAAATATAATGCTTATCTACAGTAGAACATTGATTTTTCTTCATAAAAATTCTTGGAGCCCTTTTTGAGGAAAATAAGCTTTTACTAAACGATTATATGACAGGTACCGTTAATATTTGAGCTAAAAAAAAGAAGACAATTGGCCCGTACAGACAGCAAACGGAATTTTGCCTGTAACTAAAATATGTTTCTCTCTGATCGTAATGTCATGGTTGTTTGTTATCTCAATTTTTTTTTGCACGAATGCATAACTTGCATTATACTACCTATAATTACAAGTAAGAATAATCTTCAAACGCGGCATCAAAAAAATAATTTGTAACTTATTTCAACGCCGTGTTAAAATCGATGCGACGTTGATAACGCGCGTCTAGTGTGACTTTTTAAACCTCTCACTCGTACTTATTATTCATTATTCCTGCCTATCATTGTATTCGTTCTATCTAATGACTTCTTTTCAAACAAACCATACAACTTACTCTTTCATCATTATATTTCTTTCTACTCTCGAAAACCCATACAAATGTATATCGTTTTCACAGAAAAAGCTATTGCAGCGACGTTGCTGTTCGCTTAACTAGGTGCTGCCTCATGATCATAGAGTTAATATATTACAAAGACGGAAGTCTATTGCCTTCTTCTGACAATGCCTAAAACCTGGTCAAATAAGCATTGGTGTAAAACTGTCAAATAATTGACGACGTCTGTGTGTTTGGTATTGCCATACTGCCAAAAATTGACGTCGTCTGTGTGTAGTAGTGCTGAACTGTCAAATAATTGACCTCTTCTTTTAAGTTTCTTTTTCTTTTTCTTTGGGCGTGTTGGAAGCTTTTTTCTGAAAAAAGCGCCATCCCGAAATTTGACGTCATCAGTGACCCAAACTGACTAAATTAAATACCATTTTGGGAAAGAATTCGAAGTGTTAGTGGACTTAAAATCTATATTAAATCAATCAAATAAGACATTGGACCAAACCTGCATCAATTTAAACTTACTTTTCCGTTTTTTTTTATAAAACGGAAATTAATTTCTTCAACAAGGGTCACTGATAACGTAAAAATACGTAAGTTGATATCTTGTTTTCTTGTATCACGAGAAGACAATAGCAAATCAAATGCAAGTTGTTATACTTTATTATTTTTTTGAAAGCTCTATATAAACGTTTAAAACTAGTTAAAAAATATTCAAGTGTTTCGACCATTTTACTTTTTACAATTATACAAAGTAGCAATAAGGGTGTACTTTTTAAAGATAAACTATCTTTCTTCACACTCTATTTTATTCGTTTACACAGGAGTAGAAGCCTAGTCAAACAGAGCGCATTCTGACACCGCGTTGTAATATACAGTAAACAAACATACCCCAAGTCACATAGAGCACGTTTTCAACGTCAAGTTCCACACGGCGTCAAAATGTCCGTCGCATTGTAATTATTTACAAATCAAAGTCTTCGTTAAACAGAACGCATCTTTAGTGCGGCCTAGAGATTATTTTCCGCAGCGTGTTACGGCCGCCTGTAAGGAAAACAAAAAAAATATTAAATTTAAACAGATCAAAAGTTAAAAAAAAAAAAACCTAATTTACCTGCAACTTTTTGACTCGGTGAAATCCTCTTTTAGCCTTGCACATTGTGTTGTCGTCTGGATAGTAATCTAAAAAGCAGAAAAAGAAATTGTTTTTTTTTACACAAAAGTATTAGCCATAATGATAATGTGCACTATGAAACAATAATAATAAAAATGACTATAACAACTAAGAATGAGCACAAATCAACTTTTATTTGTACCTATGGCTATAGGTACATACACATTTTTGTTTACACAAAGAAAAATACACCAAAATATGCACGAAAAAGGGTTGCGAATTATTTTTGTTTGCGATTTTTTTTTTGCTTAGTTGTTGTTGAGTTGTAATTATTATTGTTTTAAATTACCGGTCAGCACAAATTTTATTTTATTTACATATTACACATAACGACCGTGTAATGTTTATCGTTGCCCTATTGTTTAGTGTTATACTGAGCTCTTCGGCCGCTTCAATCCGAGCATCAAAATGCACGATAGTATTATTGAGGTCTTCACCCGAAAATAGCGAGTCAAAAAGATATTGGTTTAAGACTGACTTTATTTACAAATGACTAGGCTATTTATACTTAAATCTATCTTACAAATAGTTGGGTTCATCCCCACTCTTATACCTATTATAATTTTTATTTTAGTTCTCAACATGCTATTTCATTATTAACCCACAAATGATGGCCCGAATGACGACAAAGATTCGAATTCCATTTGAACAGAATGAACGTTCAGTTCAATCCACCCAAATGCAATTCGATGCCTTAGCCACCGCGACACATTCAGGTGCAGTCATTAATTGTTCTATTTATGAATAATTTTGTGCACAACGATTTACAATGTGTGATAACTGACCATTCACAAGTTTGTTCAAATGTAGGCCAGTGTACCCACGTTAAGTACATAATGTATGTATATACACAACACCCACCCCTTTTCTTTTTTCTTTAAGATTGAGAAAATTATTTTTGATACTATATTTTATATATTTCTTGCTCTTATTAAATTGTTATTGTGCACTTCTTTATTTACGTTTTCAATACTTATTATACTATTTGGACCATTTTGAGCAATAATCTTGTATGGCCCTTTAAAAGGTTTATCTAACTTTTTTTTATTTCATACATTCAAATATACATAATCTCCTATTTTAAAATTTGATGTATTTACATTAGATTGGTTTTTGTGTATTTTATTCTTATTTTGTTCTAAACTTTCTTTAGCTCTATAATGTGCATATTGCAATTTCATTTTGAATTCATTCACATAATTATCAATGTTATAAATACTTTCTTTTTTTTTAATGATTTCACAAGGTAGAGCACATAGTTTTCCATATACTAATTCAAATGGTGAATAATTTGTAGTACTGTGTGGTATCGTATTGTATGTGTATGTGTAGTAAGGTAGTAGTTATTCCCAGTTATCTTTTCCGTCTGTAGTCATTAAATAATCATTTAGAATTCTATGATTTCTTTCTACTGAGCCTAAAGTTTCATGGTAAAAAGGAGTAGACGTGGTTTTTTCTATTTTTAGTAATTTACAGATATTTACTAATAGTTCGTTAGTGAACTCTGTGCCCTCGCCTGATTTTAATTTTCTAAAACAACCATATTTCAAAATAAATTTTTCTACAATAGTTGTTGCTACTGAAATCGCATCTTTTATGACTAATGGAAATGCTTCTATGAACTTTGTTAGTTCACATTGGATGGTGAGAATATACCTGTATCCATTTGATGGTCTAAGTGGGCCTACTGTATCTACTGTTATTACTTCAAATGATGTATTTGGTGTTTCTGTCATCGTGAATCGTTCTTTAGAATATTTAGTGATTTTGACTTCATTACAGATCTTACAATTATGTATATAGTTTCTAACCATCTTATTCGTTTGGTTATACGTTTCGAACGTAAGATTCTTCGGAAGATTTTTGGCCCTATCTGCGTTAATGGGCTTTGGAGGAGAAGTTTCAACCAAGAACTATACGAGCTGTACAGCGAAATTGACCTGGTCAAAAATATACGCATATCACGTTTAAGATGGCTAGGTCATGTAGAGCGAATGGACAACAATGCGCCGGCTCGCAGGATCTTCGATTCAATCCCAGAGGGTAGACGCAGTCAAGGAAGACCTCGCCTTAGGTGGCGCGCTCAAGTGGAGGACGACCTTAACCAACTTGGAGTGCAAAACTGGAGGCAGCTATAAACACAAACGCGTCTGATTCGAGGGCTGGTTGCGATTGCGCTACCACGGTTTCTTTCGGGAACGGAGGCGAGGCTATGCAAGGAGTGGATACCGGGACTTGCGGAATTAAGTAAAATTGCAAAATCACGAAAAAAAACTACAGGAATTTACAAAAAACACCCGAAAAAGTTAACAATTTGCAAAAAGACGCGCACATTGAGATAAAATTAGAAGCCATTTTTATGTTGACAATTGACGTTTGGCACATAGGGTACCTACCCTATGTAGTAGTTCCTTTTCCGAAATAAGTCGGTAGTATTCGCAGGCCAATGGTGCGATTTTCGGAAAGGGAACAAATCTGACGAACAGCTGTTATTAGTATAATAAATAGGTCAAGTCAATGAACTCCGTGACTATGGACTGAGTAAATAGAAAAAAACGGAAAAGTGGAAAAAAACGGAAAAATCAACTTTTTCGGCGGCCCAACGATTTGCCCGTTGGAAAGAGGTTTTTAAAATTCGAGTAAAGTATATATGTAATTATTATTTTTTGTTCCTTTTGATTAGTTTTTTTTGTGCGATTTTTAAAGTGGATCCCTTATATAATTTAAATATTGGAAAAATAAAGAAAAAAAGGAGGGTAAGAAATAAAAATTATTTAAAAAAAAACATAGTAGCTAGTGTAAAAATCGATAACCAACAGTTAAGTTTCTTTTGTTCTGTGTTTCGAAGGAAACGAAAGACTGTGCCAGAGTTGCCACCGGCAAGTCTTCTCGCCACTCCCCAACTTACGAATGTTTGATTTTTTTTTAAATAAAATCTCCCCAGACACCTTATAGAGCTCTGGAAGGTAGGATCTGGGGGGACATTAGCACCAGTAACGGAACATATAATAAGTATCCCACTTGCACTTGCCGAGGGGTTTTGGGAGGAAGCTGGGTCACATAAGCCCGTTTTTGGTTCTTCTGTATTTATAGGATTTATTTATTTTAAAAATTAATTTACTTACTTTTTATTGTGTATTATTATTTATTTACATACTTGTTTAATTTTTGTTCTTTTCGTTATCCATTTATTTTTGAAAAGTACTTTTTTCCCGATTCTTTTTCAATTTTACTTTGTACGTACTGCTCGTCGTTAAAATTAAGGTTAAAATGTTCTATGATTTGTGGAAAGAAAAATTGTTTTTGGATTTGCCTAAAATAAAATTGCTATTGTAAATCACGCCTAAAGTGGAAAAAAATGTTTTATTGGTGAGCGGGTAAGACCCTCGATGGCTTACTGAGAGCGCTTTTCAGGGGGGTGCGGTAAGGTGGCATACATAGCCTGGTAAAAGATGGCTTAACAGCGTCCAGAAAATCCTATACTGTGGGGAATCCACTAAAAATTTGGACCGTCGAATTCCAGGAGGGAGGGAAAAGGTCCCCCCTGCAACAACACCAGCGGGGTATCCCGGTTGTGGTCCTGCTTCTACTTGGTGGTATAGTAAGTATGGCATGTTTAATGTTTTTTTAGAATAGGTAAGGTCTGGCTGAGGGGGCAAGATCCCCCCCACATCCGGCGAGCTTAGCCGTGCTACGCCAGCATGCCATCGCCTCCTCAGTAGACATTCCTTCTTTCCTTCCATCATCTACCCCCTTCTCCTTTTCCTATCCTTCCCATGAATACACTTATCTTTGGTTTTCAGTGCCAGCCCCATGTTTGTCCTACCTACCCCAATACTTCTCAGTTTTAACCCCCCTGCTTTTACCTTCCCCACACCATTCCTGTCTTTTCTTCCATTTCATCCCCTCCTTTCTATCCTACTCTTCCCAACCGACTTATTGCTCTTTAATTCCTTTTCTACCCGAATTCCTGTGCCTTCCCAATGTACTGCCTTGATCCTACCCCTTCCTCCCCTACCTTCACATCCACTTCCCATCCTCTACCCTATCCCTTCCAATACCTTCCTTCAATTTTATCCAATTCCAATTATCTATAAAAATCCTAATTTAACTATTTCATCGCAGCACACAAACTGAAGACAAAGCTCAACTGCGACGCAAATAAGGCAAGAGAACAAACCTTGCTAATACAACTAAGGGCTTACGGGTCTATCACCACACCCTCTGAGTTCGGAAAGTTAACCGTACCATCGATACTTTTCAAAAACACTGTTAGGAGAATTCAAGAAATGTTTGAGACAAACTTACCGCTAATAATGCAATACGAAAAATAGTGCAAACGTGGTTATATGATATCATGAAGGAAGAATAACATAGCATGACGCTAAGCTGCACGAGTAAAGGGCATAAGAAACAATTGTAAAATTCTTCTTCATCGGACTGATCATATTTGCAGTTGAAAAATTCAACAAGGACATCAAAAAAGGAAAAGGTGGGCACTGCAAACTATAGTTTTTATTAGTAATTACTTCTTGGGTATCAATTTTGAAGGCAATCGGATCACTAGTTTTCGATAAAGTCGAAAAAACTGACCTATGGGAGGTACCAGTTTTCGCTCCCCATATTAAATTTTTTTTATCACAAAAATATAATGCTTATCTACAGTAGAACATTGATTTTTCTTCATAAAAATTCTTGGAGCCCTTTTTGAGGAAAATAAGCTTTTACTAAACGATTATATGACAGGTACCGTTAATATTTGAGCTAAAAAAAAGAAGACAATTGGCCCGTACAGACAGCAAACGGAATTTTGCCTGTAACTAAAATATGTTTCTCTCTGATCGTAATGTCATGGTTGTTTGTTATCTCAATTTTTTTTTGCACGAATGCATAACTTGCATTATACTACCTATAATTACAAGTAAGAATAATCTTCAAACGCGGCATCAAAAAAATAATTTGTAACTTATTTCAACGCCGTGTTAAAATCGATGCGACGTTGATAACGCGCGTCTAGTGTGACTTTTTAAACCTCTCACTCGTACTTATTATTCATTATTCCTGCCTATCATTGTATTCGTTCTATCTAATGACTTCTTTTCAAACAAACCATACAACTTACTCTTTCATCATTATATTTCTTTCTACTCTCGAAAACCCATACAAATGTATATCGTTTTCACAGAAAAAGCTATTGCAGCGACGTTGCGGTTCGCTTAACTAGGTGCTGCCTCATGATCATAGAGTTAATATATTACAAAGACGGAAGTCTATTGCCTTCTTCTGACAATGCCTAAAACCTGGTCAAATAAGCATTGGTGTAAAACTGTCAAATAATTGACGACGTCTGTGTGTTTGGTATTGCCATACTGCCAAAAATTGACGTCGTCTGTGTGTAGTAGTGCTGAACTGTCAAATAATTGACCTCTTCTTTTAAGTTTCTTTTTCTTTTTCACCATGAAATTGGGCGTGTTGGAAGCTTTTTTCTGAAAAAAGCGCCATCCCGAAATTTGACGTCATCAGTGACCCAAACTGACTAAATTAAATACCATTTTGGGAAAGAATTCGAAGTGTTAGTGGACTTAAAATCTATATTAAATCAATCAAATAAGACATTGGACCAAACCTGCATCAATTTAAACTTACTTTTCCGTTTTTTTTTATAAAACGGAAATTAATTTCTTCAACAAGGGTCACTGATAACGTAAAAATACGTAAGTTGATATCTTGTTTTCTTGTATCACGAGAAGACAATAGCAAATCAAATGCAAGTTGTTATACTTTATTATTTTTTTGAAAGCTCTATATAAACGTTTAAAACTAGTTAAAAAATATTCAAGTGTTTCGACCATTTTACTTTTTACAATTATACAAAGTAGCAATAAGGGTGTACTTTTTAAAGATAAACTATCTTTCTTCACACTCTATTTTATTCGTTTACACAGGAGTAGAAGCCTAGTCAAACAGAGCGGATTCTGACACCGCGTTGTAATATACAGTAAACAAACATACCCCAAGTCACATAGAGCACGTTTTCAACGTCAAGTTCCACACGGCGTCAAAATGTCCGTCGCATTGTAATTATTTACAAATCAAAGTCTTCGTTAAACAGAACGCATCTTTAGTGCGGCCTAGAGATTATTTTCCGCAGCGTGTTACGGCCGCCTGTAAGGAAAACAAAAAAAATATTAAATTTAAACAGATCAAAAGTTAAAAAAAAAAAAACCTAATTTACCTGCAACTTTTTGACTCGGTGAAATCCTCTTTTAGCCTTGCACATTGTGTTGTCGTCTGGATAGTAATCTAAAAAGCAGAAAAAGAAATTGTTTTTTTTTTACACAAAAGTATTAGCCATAATGATAATGTGCACTATGAAACAATAATAATAAAAATGACTATAACAACTAAGAATGAGCACAAATCAACTTTTATTTGTACCTATGGCTATAGGTACATACACATTTTTGTTTACACAAAGAAAAATACACCAAAATATGCACGAAAAAGGGTTGCGAATTATTTTTGTTTGCGATTTTTTTTTTGCTTAGTTGTTGTTGAGTTGTAATTATTATTGTTTTAAATTACCGGTCAGCACAAATTTTATTTTATTTACATATTACACATAACGACCGTGTAATGTTTATCGTTGCCCTATTGTTTAGTGTTATACTGAGCTCTTCGGCCGCTTCAATCCGAGCATCAAAATGCACGATAGTATTATTGAGGTCTTCACCCGAAAATAGCGAGTCAAAAAGATATTGGTTTAAGACTGACTTTATTTACAAATGACTAGGCTATTTATACTTAAATCTATCTTACAAATAGTTGGGTTCATCCCCACTCTTATACCTATTATAATTTTTATTTTAGTTCTCAACATGCTATTTCATTATTAACCCACAAATGATGGCCCGAATGACGACAAAGATTCGAATTCCATTTGAACAGAATGAACGTTCAGTTCAATCCACCCAAATGCAATTCGATGCCTTAGCCACCGCGACACATTCAGGTGCAGTCATTAATTGTTCTATTTATGAATAATTTTGTGCACAACGATTTACAATGTGTGATAACTGACCATTCACAAGTTTGTTCAAATGTAGGCCAGTGTACCCACGTTAAGTACATAATGTATGTATATACACAACACCCACCCCTTTTCTTTTTTCTTTAAGATTGAGAAAATTATTTTTGATACTATATTTTATATAACGGGTGATTTTTTTGAGGTTAGAACTTTTTTTAAAAAAAAAACGCATAAAATTTGCAAAATTTCATCGGTTCTTTATTTGAAACGTTAGATTGGTCCATGACATTTACTTTTTGAAGATAATTTCATTTAAATGTTGACCGCGGCTGCGTCTTAGGTGGTCCATTCGGAAAGTCCAATTTTGGGCAACTTTTTCGAGCATTTCGGCCGGAATAGCCCGAATTTCTTCGGAAATGTTGTCTTCCAAAGCTGGAATAGTTGCTGGCTTATTTCTGTAGACTTTAGACTTGACGTAGCCCCACAAAAAATAGTCTAAAGACGTCAAATCGCATGATCTTGGTGGCCAACTTACCGGTCCATTTCTTGAGATGAATTGTTCTCCGAAGTTTTCCCTCAAAATGGCCATAGAATCGCGAGCTGTGTGGCATGTAGCGCCATCTTGTTGAAACCACATGTCAACCAAGTTCAGTTCTTCAATTTTTGGCAATAAAAAGTTTGTTAGCATCGAACGATAGCGATCGCCATTCACCGTAACGTTGCGTCCAACAGCATCTTTGAAAAAATACGGTCCAATGATTCCACCAGCGTACAAACCACACCAAACAGTGCATTTTTCGGGATGCATGGGCAGTTCTTGAACGGCTTCTGGTTGCTCTTCACTCCAAATGGGGCAATTTTGCTTATTTACGTAGCCATTCAACCAGAAATGAGCCTCATCGCTGAACAAAATTTGTCGATAAAAAAGCGGATTTTCTGCCAACTTTTCTAGGGCCCATTCACTGAAAATTCGACGTTGTAAGTCTATTCATGATGAAATGTCAAAGCATACTGAGCATCTTTCTCTTTGACACCATGTCTAAAATCCCGCGTGATCTGTCAAATACTAATGCATTAAAATCCTAACCTCAAAAAAATCACCCGTTATTTCTTGCTCTTATTAAATTGTTATTGTGCACTTCTTTATTTACGTTTTCAATACTTATTATACTATTTGGACTATTTTGAGCAATAATCTTGTATGGCCCTTTAAAAGGTTTATCTAACTTTTTTTTATTTCATACATTCAAATATACATAATCTCCTATTTTAAAATTTGATGTATTTACATTAGATTGGTTTTTGTGTATTTTATTCTTATTTTGTTCTAAACTTTCTTTAGCTCTATAATGTGCATATTGCAATTTCATTTTGAATTCATTCACATAATTATCAATGTTATAAATACTTTCTTTTTTTTTAATGATTTCACAAGGTAGAGCACATAGTTTTCCATATACTAATTCAAATGGTGAATAATTTGTAGTACTGTGTGGTATCGTATTGTATGTGTATGTGTAGTAAGGTAGTAGTTATTCCCAGTTATCTTTTCCGTCTGTAGTCATTAAATAATCATTTAGAATTCTATGATTTCTTTCTACTGAGCCTAAAGTTTCATGGTAAAAAGGAGTAGACGTGGTTTTTTCTATTTTTAGTAATTTACAGATATTTACTAATAGTTCGTTAGTGAACTCTGTGCCCTCGCCTGATTTTAATTTTCTAAAACAACCATATTTCAAAATAAATTTTTCTACAATAGTTGTTGCTACTGAAATCGCATCTTTTATGACTAATGGAAATGCTTCTATGAACTTTGTTAGTTCACATTGGATGGTGAGAATATACCTGTATCCATTTGATGGTCTAAGTGGGCCTACTGTATCTACTGTTATTACTTCAAATGATGTATTTGGTGTTTCTGTCATCGTGAATCGTTCTTTAGAATATTTAGTGATTTTGACTTCATTACAGATTTTACAATTGTTTATATAGTTTCTAACCATCTTATTCGTTTGGTTATACGTTTCGAACGTAAGATTCTTCGGAAGATTTTTGGCCCTATCTGCGTTAATGGGCTTTGGAGGAGAAGTTTCAACCAAGAACTATACGAGCTGTACAGCGAAATTGACCTGGTCAAAAATATACGCATATCACGTTTAAGATGGCTAGGTCATGTAGAGCGAATGGACAACAATGCTCCGGCTCGCAGGATCTTCGATTCAATCCCAGAGGGTAGACGCAGTCAAGGAAGACCTCGCCTTAGGTGGCGCGCTTAAGTGGAGGACGACCTCAACCAACTTGGAGTGCAAAACTGGAGGCAGCTAGCCAAAGACCGAGTTGGCTGGAGAGGCATGTTGTTTGAGGCCCAGGTTTGTCCCGAACTGTAGCGCCACCAAAGTAAGTAAGTAACCATCTTATTCATATTTTTCCATACATATATTTGTTTAAGCTTTGCTATACGTCTTCGTATTCCATTGTGCCCTCCTAATTTATCATCATGATACTTATGTATTAAATTCTTCATTTCTTCTGCATGCTCTATTCTTTTTGGTGGATCGTATAATATTATGTCTAGACAATTTTCTTTCTTATTCTTTTGCAGTTCGTTAAATACTTTTTTTAATTTATGCACTGATATTGTTTTAAAATTATCATTATTATTTGCTATGTCGGCAAATTTTTTTATAAAACGTCTATAATAGTTACAGAAAGCTACGAATCTTCGAACCTCATCTACATTATCCGGTTTTGGGTATTCATTTATAACTTTGTATTTACTTGGGTCTGTGGTGACCCCTTCTGCAGTTATTAAATGTCCAAGATATACTACTTCCTGACGGAGAAAATTACATTTACTTGGGTTTAGTTTTAAATTATATATACGCAATCTTTTAAAAACTTCTATTAGGTTATTATTGTGTTCCTTGAGATTTGAGCCAAACACAATTATATCATCAACATATAAAAATGCAGATGCTTGTAACCCACTAAGTGCAATTGGTTACATTCTCTGAAAACTATTTGTTGAAATCTTCAATCCAAAAGGTAATCTTTTGAATTAAAAATGTCCATTATCTGTTGAAAAAGCTGTAAGAGGTCTGGATTTCGGATGCAATGGAATTTGGTGAAATGAACTTGTCATATCCAATGTTGAAAAATATTTTGCTTTTCCTAGCTTGTCTAGTACATCTTCTAAACGAGTTAATGGAAATTTATCTTCAACCACTTTTTTGTTCAAAGACCTAAAATCTACTACTAATCTGCATTTTTTATTTCCATTTGCGCTTTTCTTTGGTACTATTAACAACGGTAAGTTATACGGACTAGTAGATGGCTCAATTGTATCTTCATCTATTAACTTTTCAACTTGAACTTTATCTCTTTCAAATTCGCATGAGGCAGACTTTAATTTTTTACGTGCACTGGTGTTTTATCTATAGTTGTTATCTTTTGTTCATAAAAATTAGTTTTAGTTAGTGTTTCACCCTCTTAGTGAAATATATTCTGAAATTCTTTGCATATTTTTAATATATCTGTTTCTGCGTCATTATCTCAACTGTCTACCTTTATTTCATTTTGGACGTTATTAAATCGGTCTTCATCTACTAACTTATTTTTAAACTGTAATACTGCGTAGTTGGAAACTGGTTCTATTCCTAAAGAAATATGATCTAGTTTTACTTCCTTTTCAGTTGTATTAAGAATTTTTATATGTTTAACTCCTATAGCTGGTATTAATGAATTTGCTACAAATGTTCCCTTCTTAATTTCTTTTCCATAAATTAAACTATCTGCATTTTTCTATTATTTTGGTGTGGGGCGTTAGGATTTGAAAAACTACTGAAATTTCTGTTGAAGTTACCTCTAGGGTTGCTTCTGCTTCTCTGTACCCTATTAAAATGCATTATTTTGTTTGGTTGGTCATGTTCTGTATCTAAGGCTACTTGTAAAGCATCTGCAAGCTTTTTTGGTCTTGCAGCTGTCACTAGTAATTTGTATGGTTCTGATAGACCATTCTTAAAAGCTGTCATTCCAATCTGATCATTTAGTTTTACTATTACTTCCCTATGCTCATCCCCTTGTTCAGAAATTCGGAGTTCAAGTAAGGAAGCTAGTAGTGCCTCTATTCGTGAAGCGTAAGTCAGAACTGATTGACTTCCTTGAAAACATTTCGAAATTTCATTGTGTAACCTAGATTTAGTTTTATTTGATTTATAAGCAGTTTGTAGTATCTTCTTCAAATCTAAATTTTTCTGGTTTGTTTTCCGTCAGAATTTTATTTTTTACTATTTCTGCAAGCTTGGTGGCTATAATGAACTTTATTAATATTTCTTTTTGACTGTCATCCTTAAGAGTGTCATTGTAGAATTCAATCAAACCTAAGAAATTATTTAGATCCTTTTGATCTCCTCGAAATTCTGGTATTACCTTTGATGCAGTAATTAAATTGAAATTTGCCATATTTATTTTTGGAATAGGCTGCGAGCTAGTATTTTAAATTTTAAGAAAACTACTTATCTGTTCAACTAATCTTTCATATTTATCTTTTAATCCTTTAATATCCTTCAGGTCCGCTTTTTCTGTAATTTCTGTCCAGGCTTCTTTAATTAGTTTGTTTGTATTTTCTATGTATTCTTCACTATATGCTCTATCTGGTGATTTTTTAAGATTTTTTAATAACTTTTCTAATGTTTCGAACCCCTAGAGTTAATTTATTTTAATATTTTTTTTTATTATTATTTTTTCTTTTTTTATATATATTTTTTTAACATTACTTATATTTTTAAAAGCGTGTTTTCTTAGATATATCTTATAATATGCATTTAGTTTACATAATGTTAATATTATTAATAATATACAATTTAAATAATCTATTTTGCTATCTAAGTCGTTAAATGTTGTTGTTGCTGCTGCTGCATTGTTGTTTATTATTTCCTCTTTTGATTCCTTGCCACCCATCCTTTGTTAGGTTTTTTATCTCCTCGACGAGTCTCCTTTTTTTGCTCCAGAGCTTATGTTGATTATTTTTTGTAGTTTCGCGCACCTTCTCTGGAATGCTCTTTTTCTTCCTCCTCTCTTTTTTTTTGTAGTTAGAGTAGCCGCTGCTGTTCTTATTTGCCGGATGTTATCTTTTTGTTTTTCCTGTCTTCTCCTGTATTCCTCCAGTGACAATGGTTTTGGGCCAGCTGATATCGGCGTTGGAGTGTATGTTGGTGTTTGGTTTGCTGTCTCATTTGTTATCGGTTCTGGTACATATTCTAAGAACTTCTCTCATTTTTCAAATATTTTATTAATCTCTTCGAGTGAAGTCATAAATGTTTTTGTGTGCAGTCCGCAGGATGGCCATGTAATGTTTATCGTTGCCCTATTGTTTAGTGTTATACTGAGCTCTTCGGCCGCTTCAATCCGAGCATCAAAATGCACGATAGTATTACTGAGGTCTTCACCCGAAATTAGCGAGTCAAAAAGATATTGGTTTAAGACTGACTTTATTTACAAATGGCTAGGCTATTTATACTTAAATCTATCTTACAAATAGTTGGGTTCATCCCCACTCTTATACCTATTATAATTTTTATTTTAGTTCTCAATATGCTATTTCATTATTAACCCACAAATGATGGCCCGAATGACGACAAAGATTCGAATTCCATTTGAATAGAATGAACGTTCAGTTCAATCCACCCAAATTAAATTCGATGCCCTTAGCCACCTCGACACATTCAGGTGCAGTCATTAATTGTTCTATTTATGAATCATTTTGTGCACAACGATTTACAATGTGTGATAACTGACCATTCACAAGTTTGTTCAAATGTAGGTCAGTGTATCCACGTTAAGTACATAATGTATGTATATACACAACAACCAACGACGGAGACAAAAATAAACTAGACATATTTAGTTCTGTCAGTTTTGATGTTTTGATATCGTCACAACTCGAATTCGCCGAGAGTGGCGAGAAGGAGTACCGAGTGGTGGAAATGGGTGGAATCGAAGAATGAAATATGAGATACAAACTGCCCAAACTGAGGGGTAAATGGGGTATAGTTTCTCTCCAGTATTATAGGGCGTAAAGGGGGAGCCCCATTTAGAGATTCACATGGAGCGGTGAAGCAAACGGCTTTTCGGCAGTGAGTTCACCACAGAATGGCCTGATTGGGGTTTGCGGTGTTTAGAAATCAAAAAATGGGGAAGTCAGAAGATAATCGCCGAACAGTAGAGTAGTTGGTTGAACCCCTGGCAAAATTAGTTTGTTTTGGATTAAAGGAAATTTCATCCAATTTGTTTTTAAGGTATAAACGTTATATTAATTTGTAAGTGTTAATTTGAAATTTAGAGTAATTGATACGAAATCAAATAATGAATAGTGATTATGATTATTGTGCGTTTAGCTGAAAGCAACAAAATTAAGCAAGCAGGAAGAAATTAAAGGATTAAAGTAATTTAAATTATTTGATTCCCATGGAGGAAAACAGTTTTTGGTTTCAAAATTTACTAACCAAAAAAATTAATTGTCCAGGGCGGTTTCCGATAGTCGGAGCCCCCAATCATTCTTTTTGGAGGAAACAAATCATTTTTTTTTCTGGAGAAAAACTTTTTTTTGGAGAAACAACTTTTTTGGGAAAACACAAGTTTTTGGTGGAAAACAACCTATTTTTGTGCAGTAAGAAGTTTCAAAAGTTAAACAAATAAAAACCTAATTTATCTGCAACTTTTTGACTCGGTGAAATCCTCCATTAGCCTTGCACATGTGTTGTCGTCTGGATAGTAATCTAAAAAGCAGAATAAGTAATTGTTTTTTTTTACACAAAATATTAGCCATAATGATAATGTGCACTATGAAACAATAATAATAATAATGAATATAACAACAAAGAATGAGCACAAATCAACTTTTATTTGTACCTATGGTTATAGGTACATACATGACATTTTTGTTTACACAAAGAAAAATACACCAAAATATGCACGAAAAAGGTTTGCGAATTATTTTTGTTTGCGATTTTTTTTGTTGCTTAGTTGTTGTTGAGTTGTAATTATTATTGTTTTAAATTTCCGGTCAGCACAAATTTTTTTTATTAGAAAAAGAAAACACGAACTAAATAAACACGACCGACGACGGAGACAAAAAATAAACTAGACATATTTAGTTCTGTCAGTTTTGATGTTTTGATATCGTCACAACTCGAATTCGCCGAGAGTGGCGAGAAGGAGTACCGAGTGATGGAAATGGGTGGAATCGAAGAATGAAATATGAGATACAAACTGCCCACACTGAGGGGTAAATGGGGTATAGTTTCTCTCCAGTATTATAGGGCGTAAAGGGGGAGCCCCATTTAGAGATTCCCATGGAGCGGTGAAACAAACGGCTTTTCGGCAGTGAGTTCACCACAGAATGGCCTGATTGGGGTTTGCGGTGTTAAGAAATCAAAAATTGGGGAAGTCAGAAGATAATCGCCGAACAGTAGAGTAGTTGGTTGAACCCCTGACAAAATTAGTTTGTTTTGGATTAAAGGAAATTTCATCCAATTTGTTTTTAAGGTTTATCTTTTTATTAATTTGTAAGTGTTAATTTAAAATTTAGAGTAATTGATACGAAATCAAATAATGAATAGTGATTATGATTATTTTGCGTTTAGCTGAAAGCAACAAAATTAAGCAAGCAGGAAGAAATTAAAGGATTAAAGTAATTTAAATTATTTGATTCCCATGGAGGAAAATAGTTTTTGGTTTCATAATTTAGGAACCAAAAAAATTAATTAGGCCCATTGTCCAGGGTGGTTTCCGATAGTCGGAGCCCCCAATCATTCTTTTTAGAGGAAACAAATCATTTTTTTCTGGAGAAAACACTTTTTTTGGAGAAACAACTTTTTTGGGAAAACACAAGTTTTTGGTGGAAAACAACCTATTTTTGTGCAGTAAGAAGTTTCAAAAGTTAAAGAAATAAAAACCTAATTTACCTGCAACTTTTTGACTCGGTGAAATCCTCCCTTAGCCTTGCACATGTGTTGTCGTCTGGATAGTAATCTAAAAAGCAGAAAAAGAAATTGGTTTTGTGAGAAACGATTTAATAATAAAAATAAAAATAATAATAATAATAATAATAATAATAATAATAATAATAAAAATAATGATAATAATAATAATAATAATAATAATAATTATAATAATATAATAATAATAATAATAATAATAATAATAATAATAATAATAATAATAATAATAATAATAATAATAATAATTATAATAATAATAATAATTATAATAATAATAATAATAATAATAATAATAATAATAATAATAATTATAATAATAATAAAAATAATAATAATAATAATAATAATAATAATAATAAAAATAATAATAATAATAATAATAATAATAATAATAATAATAATAATAATAAAAATAATAATAATAATAATAATAATAATAATAATAATAATAATAATAATAATAATAATAATAATAATAATAATAATAATAATAATAATAATAATAATAATAATAATAATAATAATAATAATAATAATAATAATAATAATAATAATAATAATAATAATAATAATAATAATAATAATAATAATAATAATTATAATAATAATAATAATAATAATAATAATAATGATAATAATAAGTATAACAATAATAAATATGATCTAATAATCTAACAAAAAAAAATCAATTGCCAAACTTGGGTACTAACAACCTATAATGCGTGCTTAGGTTCCAAGAGGAAACAAAAAATGCCTATTGCACAACCAATATCAACCACCAGAATCAGAGCCTATGTACCATGACCTTGAACTTCGAACAGCAGCAGGGTCCGCTAATCGATGGTGTATATACATAGCTGGCTGATTGATGATATCAAAACAACTAGAGATGGTTCGATAATACAGCTAGCTATGTTTTCTGGTGCATACCGCTTGCTGGTGGTGCGATTGTGCAGCTTTATTAATATTTCTTTTTGACTGTCATCCTTAAGAGTGTCATTGTAGAATTCAATCAAACCTAAGAAATTATTTAGATCCTTTTGATCTCCTCGAAATTCTGGTATTACCTTTGATGCAGTAATTAAATAGAAATTTGCCATATTTATTTTTGGAATAGGCTGCGAGCTAGTATTTTAAATTTTAAGAAAACTACTTATCTGTTCAACTAATCTTTCATATTTATCTTTTAATCTTTTAATATCCTTCAGGTCCGCTTTTTCTGTAATTTCTGTCCAGGCTTCTTTAATTAGTTTGTTTGTATTTTCTATGTACTCTTCACTATATGCTCTATCTGGTGATTTTTTAAAAATTTTTAATAACTTTTCTAATGTTTCGAACCCCATGAGTTAATTAATTTTAATATTTTTTTTTATTATTATTTTTTTCTTTTTTTATATATATATAATTACAAAACATTTTTTTTTTAACATTACTAATATTTTTAAAAGCGTGTTTTCTTAGATATTTATTATAATATGCATTTAGTTTACATAATGTTAATATTATTAATAATATACAATTTAAATAAACTATTTTGCTATCTAAGTCGTTAAATGTTGTTGTTGCGGCTGCTGCATTGTTGTTTATTATTTCCTCTTTTGATTCCTTGCCACCCATCCTTTGTTAGGTTTTTTATCTCCTCGGCGAGTCTCCTTTTTTTTGCTCCAGAGCTTATGTTGATTATTTTTTGTAGTTTCGCACACCTTCTCTGGAATGCTCTTTTTCTTCCTCCTCTCTTTTTTTTTTGTAGTTAGAGTAGCCGCTCCTGTTCTTATTTGCCGGATGTTATCTTTTTGTTTTTCCTGTCTTCTCCTGTATTCCTCCAGTGACAATGGTTTTGGGCCAGCTGATATCGGCGTTGGAGTGTATGTTGGTGTTTGGTTTGCTGTCTCATTTGTTATCGGTTCTGGTACATATTCTAAGAACTTCTCCCATTTTTCAAAAATTTTATTAATCTCTTCGAGTGAAGTCATGTAATGTTTATTGTTGCCCTATTGTTTAGTGTTATACTGAGCTCTTCGGCCGCTTCAATCCGAGCATCAAAATGCACGATAGTATTACTGAGGTCTTCACTCGAAAATAGCGAATCAAAAAGATATTGGTTTAAGACTGACTTTATTTACAAATGGCTAGGCTATTTATACTTAAATCTATCTTACAAATAGTTGGGTTCATCCCCACTCTTATACTTATTATAATTTTTATTTTAGTTCTCAATATGCTATTTCATTACTAACCCACAAATGATGGCCCGAATGACGACAAAGATTCGAATTCCATTTGAATAGAATGTATATATATACACAACAACCGACGACGGAGACAAAAAAAACTAGACATATTTAGTTCTGTAATTTTTGATGTTTTGATATCGTCACAACTCGAATTCGCCGAGAGTGGCGAGAAGGAGTACCGAGTGGTGGAAATGGGTGGAATCGAAGAATGAAATATGAGATACAAACTGCCCACACTGAGGGGTAAATGGGGTATAGTTTCTCTCCAGAGAAGATTCCCATGGAGCGGTGAAGCAAACGGCTTTTCGGCAGTGAGTTCACCACAGAATGGCCTGATTGGGGTTTGCGGTGTTTAGAAATCAAAAAATGGGGAAGTCAGAAGATAATCGCCGAACAGTAGAGTAGTTGGTTGAACCCCTGACAAAATTAGTTTGTTTTGGATTAAAGGAAATTTCATACAATTTGTTTTTAAGGTTTAAACGTTATATTAATTTGTAAGTGTTAATTTAAAATTTAGAGTAATTGATACGAAATCAAATAATGAATAGTGATTATGATTATTTTGCGTTTAGCTGAAAGCAACAAAATTAAGCAAGCAGGAAGAAATTAAAGGATTAAAGTAATTTAAATTATTTGATTCCCATGGAGGAAAACAGTTTTTGGTTTCAAAATTTACTAACCAAAAAATTTAATTGTCCAGGGCGCTTTCCGATAGTCGGAGCCCCCAATCATTCTTTTTAGAGGAAACAAATCATTTTTTTCTGGAGAAAACACTTTTTTTGGAGAAACAACTTTTTTGGGAAAACACAAGTTTTTGGTGGAAAACAACCTATTTTTGTGCAGTAAGAAGTTTCAAAAGTTAAACAAATAAAAACCTAATTTACCTGCAACTTTTTGACTCGGTGAAATCCTCCCTTAGCCTTGCACATGTGTTGTCGTCTGGATAGTTATCTAAAAAGCAGAAAAAGAAATTGGTTTTGTGGGAAACGATTTAATTATAAAAATAAAAATAATAATAATAATAATAGTAAAAATAATGATAATAATAATAATAATAATAATAATAATAATAATAATAATAATAATAATAATAATAATAATAATAATAATAATAATAATAATAATAATAATATTAATAATTATAATAATATAATAATAATAATAATAATAATAATAATAATAATAATAATAATAATAATAATAAAAATAATAATAATAATACTAATAATAATAATAATAATAATAATAATAATAATAATAATAATAATAATACTTATAATAATAATAATAATAATAATAATAATAATAATAATAATAATAATAATAATAATACTAATAATACTAATAATAAAAATAATAATAATAATAATAATAATAATAATAATAATAATAATAATAATAATAATAGTAATAATAATAATAATAATAATAATAATAATAATAATAATAATAATAATAAAAATAATAAGTATAACAATAATAAATATAATCTAATAATATAATAATAATCTAACAAAAAAAAATCAATTGCCAAACTTGGGTACTAACACCCTATGATGCGTGCTAAAGTTCCAAGAGGAAACAAAAAATGCCTATTGCACAACCAATATCAACCACCAGAATCAGAGCCTATGTACCATGACCTTGAACCTCGAACAGCAGCAGGGTCCGCTAATCGATGGTGTATATACATAGCTGGCTGATTGATGATATCAAAACAACTAGAGATGGTTCGATAATACAGCTAGCTATGTTTTCTGGTGCATACCGCTAGCGGGTGGTGCGATTGTGCAGCTTTATTAATTTTTCGTTTTGACTGTCAATCTTGAGAGTGTCATTGTAGAATTCAATCAAACCTAAGAAATTATTTAGATCCTTTTGATCTCCTCGAAATTCTGGTATTACCTTTGATGCAGTAATTAAATCGAAATTTGCATTATTTATTTTTGGAATAGGCTGCGAGCTAGTATTTTAAATTTTAAGAAAACTACTTATCTGTTCAACTAATCTTTCATATTTATCTTTTAATCCTTTAATATCCTTCAGGTCCGCTTTTTCTGTAATTTCTGTCCAGGCTTCTTTAATTAGTTTGTTTGTATTTTCTATGTATTCTTCACTATATGCTCTATCTGGTGATTTTTAAAGATTTTTTAATAACTTTTCTAATGTTTCGAACCCCATGAGTTAATTAATTTTAATATTTTTTTTTATTATTATTTTTTCTTTTTTTATATATATATAATTACAAAACATTTTTTTTTTTTAACATTACTAATATTTTTAAAAGCGTGTTTTCTTAGATATTTCTTATAATATGCATTTAGTTTACATAATGTTAATATTATTAATAATATACAATTTAAATAAACTATTTTGCTATCTAAGTCGTTAAATGTTGTTGTTGCTGCTGCTGCATTGTTGTTTATTATTTCCTCTTTTGATTCCTTGCCACCTATCCTTTGTTAGGTTTTTTATCTCCTCGACGAGTCTCCTTTTTTTGCTCCAGAGCTTATGTTGATTATTTTTTGAAGTTTTGCACACCTTCTCTGGAATGCTCTTTTTCTTCATCCTTATTTGTTCTTTTTTGCCGGATGTTATCTTTTTGTTTTCCTGTCTTCTCCTGTATTCCTCCAGTGACAATGGTTTTGGGCCAGCTGATATCGGCGTTGGAGTGTATGTTTTTGTTTGGTTTGCTGTCTCATTTGTTATCGGTTCTGGTACATATTCTAAGAACTTCTCCCATTTTTCAAAAATTTTATTAATCTCTTCGAGTGAAGTCATGTAATGTTTATTGTTGCCCTATTGTTTAGTGTTATACTGAGCTCTTCGGCCGCTTCAATCCGAGCATCAAAATGCACGATAGTATTACTGAGGTCTTCACCCGAAAATAGCGAGTCAAAAAGATATTGGTTTAAGACTGACTTTATTTACAAATGGCTAGGCTATTTATACTTAAATCTATCTTACAAATAGTTGGGTTCATCCCCACTCTTATACCTACTATAATTTTTATTTTAGTTCTCAATATGCTATTTCATTACTAACCCACAAATGATGGCCCGAATGACGACAAAGATTCGAATTCCATTTGAATAGAATGTATATATATACACAACATATATGTATATACACAACAACCCACGACGGAGACAAAAATAAACTAGACATATTTAGTTCTGTCAGTTTTGATGTTTTGATATCGTCACAACTCGAATTCGCCGAGAGTGGCGAGAAGGAGTACCGAGTGGTGGAAATGGGTGGAATCGAAGAATGAAATATGAGATACAAACTGCCCACACTGAGGGGTAAATGGGGTATAGTTTCTCTCCAGTATTATAGGGCGTAAAGGGGGAGCCCCATTTAGAGATGCCCTTGGAGCGGTGAAGCAAACGGCTTTTCGGCAGTGAGTTCACCTCAGAATGGCCTGATTGGGATTTGCGGTGTTTAGAAATCAAAAAATGGGGAAGTCAGAAGATAATCGCGAAACAGTAGAGTAGTTGGTTGAACCCCTGACAAAATTAGTTTGTTTTGGATAAAAGGAAATTTCATCCAATTTGTTTTTAAGGTTTAAACATTATATTAATTTGTAAGTGTTTATTTAAAATTTAGAGTAATTGATACGAAATCAAATAATGAATAGTGATTATGATTATTGTGCGTTTAGCTGAAAGCAACAAAATTAAGCAAGCAGGAAGAAATTAAAGGATTAAAGTAATTTAAATTATTTGATTCCCATGGAGGAAAATAGTTTTTGGTTTCATAATTTACTAACCAAAAAAATTAATTGTCCAAAATTGGTTTTGTGGGAAACGATTTAATAATAAAAATAAAAATAATAATAATAATAATAATAATAATAATAATAATAATAATTATAATAATAAAAATAATAATAATAATAATAATAGTAATAATAATAATAATAATAATAATAATAATAATAATAATTATAATAATAATAATAATAATAATAATAATAATAATAATAATAATATTAATAATAAAAATAATAATAATAATAATAATAATAATAATAATAATAATAATAATAATAATAATAATAATAATAATAATTATAATAATAATAATAATAATAATAATAATAATAATAATAATAATAATAATAATAATAATAATAATAATAATAATAAGAATAATAATAATACTAATAATACTAATAATAATAATAATAATAATAATAATAATAATAATAATAATAATAATAATAATAATAATAATAATAATAATAATAATAATAATAATAATAACAATAATAATAATAATAATAATAATAATAATAATAATATTAATAATAATAATAATAATAATAATAATAATAATAATAATAATAATAATAATAATAATAATAATAGTTATTATAATAATAATAATAATAATAATAATAATAATAATAATAATAATAATAATAATAATAATAATAATAATAATAATAATAATAATAATAACAATAATAATAATAATAATAATAATAATAATAATAATAATAATAATAATAATAATAATAATAATAATAAAAATAATAATAAGTACAACAATAATAAATTAAATCTAATAATCTAATAATAATCTAACAAAAAAAAATCAATTGCCAAACTTGGGTACTAACACCCTATGATGCGTGCTTAAGTTCCAAGAGGAAACAAAAAATGTCTATTGCACAACCAATATCAACCACCAGAATCAGAGCCTATGTACCATGACCTTGAACCTCGAACAGCAGCAGGGTCCGCTAATCGATGGTGTATATACATAGCTGGCTGATTGATGATATCAAAACAACTAGAGATGGTTCGATAATACAGCTAGCTTTGTTTTCTGGTGCATACCGCTAGCTGGTGGTGCGATTGTGCAGCTTTATTAATATTTCTTTTTGACTGTCATCCTTAAGAGTGTCATTGTAGAATTCAATCAAACCTAAAAAATTATTTAGATCCTTTTGATCTCCTCGAAATTCTGGTATTACCTTTGATGCAGTAATTAAATAGAAATTTGCCATATTTATTTTTGGAATAGGCTGCGAGCTAGTATTTTAAATTTTAAGAAAACTACTTATCTGTTCAACTAATCTTTCATATTTATCTTTTAATCCTTTAATATCCTTCAGGTCCGCTTTTTCTGTAATTTCTGTCCAGGCTTCTTTAATTAGTTTGTTTGTATTTTCTATGTATTCTTCACTATATGCTCTATCTGGTGATTTTTTAAGATTTTTTAATAACTTTTCTAATGTTTCAAACCCTATGAGTTAATTTATTTTAATATTTTTTTTTATTATTATTTTTTCTTTTTTTTAATATATATATAATTACAAAGCATTTTTTTTTAACATAACTAATATTTTTAAAAGCGTGTTTTCTTAGATATTTTTTATAATATGCATTTAGTTTACATAATGTTAATATTATTAATAATATACAATTTAAATAAACTATTTTGCTATCTAAGTCGTTAAATGTTGTTGTTGCTGCTGCTGCATTGTTGTTTATTATTTCTTTTTTTTTATTCCTAGCCACCCATCCTTTGTTAGGTTTTTTATCTCCTCGACGAGTCTCCTTTTTTTTTGCTCCAGAGCTTATGTTGATTATTTTTTTGAAGTTTCGCACACCTTCTCTGGAATGCTCTTTTTCTTCCTCCTCTCTTTTTTTTTGTAGTTAGAGTAGCCGCTGCTGTTCTTATTTGCCGGATGTTATCTTTTTGTTTTTCCTGTCTTCTCCTGTATTCCTCCAGTGACAATGGTTTTGGGCCAGCTGATATCGGCGTTGGAGTGTATGTTGGTGTTTGGTTTGCTGTCTCATTTGTTATCGGTTCTGGTACATATTCTAAGAACTTCTCCCATTTTTCAAATATTTTATTAATCTCTTCGAGTGAAGTCATAAATGTTTTTGTGCGCAGTCCGCAGGATCGCCATGTAATATTTATCGTTGCCCTATTGTTTAGTGTTATACTGAGCTCTTCGGCCGCTTCAATCCGAGCATCAAAATGCACGATAGTATTACTGAGGTCTTCACCCGAAAATAGCGAGTCAAAAAGATATTGGTTTAAGACTGACTTTATTTACAAATGGCTAGGCTATTTATACTTAAATCTATCTTACAAATAGTTGGGTTCATCCCCACTCTTATACCTATTATGATTTTTATTTTAGTTCTCAATATGCTATTTCATTATTAACCCACAAATGATGGCCCGAATGACGACAAAGATTCGAATTTCATTTGAATAGAATGAACGTTCAGTTCAATCCACCCAAATTAAATTCGATGCCCTTAGCCACCGCGTCACATTCAGGTGCAGTCATTAATTGTTCTATTTATGAATCATTTTGTGCACAACGATTTACAATGTGTGATAACTGACCATTCACAAGTTTGTTCAAATGTAGGTCAGTGTATCCACGTTACATAATGTACATAATGTATGTATATACACAACAACCGACGACGGAGACAAAAATAAACTAGACATATTTCGTTCTGTCAGTTTTGATGTTTTGATATCGTCACAACTCGAATTCGCCGAGAGTGGCGAGAAGGAGTACCGAGTGGTGGAAATAGGTGGAATCGAAGAATGAAATATGAGATACAAACTGCCCACACTGAGGGGTAAATGGGGTATAGTTTCTCTCCAGTATTATAGGGCGTAAAGGGGGAGCCCCATTTAGAGATTCCCATGGAGCTGTGAAGCAAACGGCTTTTCGGCAGTGAGTTCACCACAAAATGGCCTGATCGGGGTTTGCGGTGTTTAGAAATCAAAAAATGGGGAAGTCAGAAGATAATCGCCGAACAGTAGAGTAGTTGGTTGAACCCCTGACAAAATTAGTTTGTTTTGGATTAAAGGAAATTTCATCCAATTTGTTTTTAAGGTTTAAACGTTACATTAATTTGTAAGTGTTAATTTAAAATTTAGAGTAAATGATACGAAATCAAATAATGAATAGTGATTATGATTATTGTGCGTTTAGCTGAAAGCAACAAAATTAAGCAAGCAGGAAGAAATTAAAGGATTAAAGTAATTTAAATTATTTGATTCCCATGGAGGAAAATAGTTTTTGGTTTCATAATTTACTAACCAAAAAATTTAATTGTCCAAAATTGGTTTTGTGGGAAACGATTAAATAACAAAAATAAAAATAATAATAATAATTATAATAATAATAATAATAATAATAATAATAATAATAATAATAATAATAATAATAATAATAATAATAATAATAATAATAATAATAATAATAATAATAATAATAATAATAATAATAATACTAATAATACTAATAATAATAATAATAATAATAATAATAATAATAATAATAATAATAATAATAATAATAATAATAATAATAATAATAATAATAATAATAATAATAATAATGATAATAATTATCATAATAATAATAATAATAATAATAATAATAATAATAATAATAATAATAATAATAATAATAATAATAATAATAATATTAATAATAATAATAATAATAATAACAATAATACTAATAATAATAATAATAATAATAATAATAATAATAATAATAATAATAATAATAATAATAATAATAATAATAATAATAATAATAATAATAATAATACTAATAATACTAATAATAATAATAATAATAATAATAATAATAATAATAATAATAATAATAATAATAATAATAATAATAATAATAATAATAATAATAATAATAATAATAATGATAATAATTATCATAATAATAATAATAATAATAATAATAATAATAATAATAATAATAATAATAATAATAATAATAACAATAATAATAATAATAATAATAATAATAATAATAATATTAATAATAATAATAATAATAATAATAATAATAATAATAATAATAATAATAATAATAATAATAATAGTTATTATAATAATAATAATAATAATAATAATAATAATAATAATAATAATAATAATAATAATAATAATAATAATAATAATAATAATAACAATAATAATAATAATAATAATAATAATAATAATAATAATAATAATAATAATAATAATAATAAAAATAATAATAAGTACAACAATAATAAATTAAATCTAATAATCTAATAATAATCTAACAAAAAAAAATCAATTGCCAAACTTGGGTACTAACACCCTATGATGCGTGCTTAAGTTCCAAGAGGAAACAAAAAATGTCTATTGCACAACCAATATCAACCACCAGAATCAGAGCCTATGTACCATGACCTTGAACCTCGAACAGCAGCAGGGTCCGCTAATCGATGGTGTATATACATAGCTGGCTGATTGATGATATCAAAACAACTAGAGATGGTTCGATAATACAGCTAGCTTTGTTTTCTGGTGCATACCGCTAGCTGGTGGTGCGATTGTGCAGCTTTATTAATATTTCTTTTTGACTGTCATCCTTAAGAGTGTCATTGTAGAATTCAATCAAACCTAAAAAATTATTTAGATCCTTTTGATCTCCTCGAAATTCTGGTATTACCTTTGATGCAGTAATTAAATAGAAATTTGCCATATTTATTTTTGGAATAGGCTGCGAGCTAGTATTTTAAATTTTAAGAAAACTACTTATCTGTTCAACTAATCTTTCATATTTATCTTTTAATCCTTTAATATCCTTCAGGTCCGCTTTTTCTGTAATTTCTGTCCAGGCTTCTTTAATTAGTTTGTTTGTATTTTCTATGTATTCTTCACTATATGCTCTATCTGGTGATTTTTTAAGATTTTTTAATAACTTTTCTAATGTTTCAAACCCTATGAGTTAATTTATTTTAATATTTTTTTTTATTATTATTTTTTCTTTTTTTTAATATATATATAATTACAAAGCATTTTTTTTTAACATAACTAATATTTTTAAAAGCGTGTTTTCTTAGATATTTTTTATAATATGCATTTAGTTTACATAATGTTAATATTATTAATAATATACAATTTAAATAAACTATTTTGCTATCTAAGTCGTTAAATGTTGTTGTTGCTGCTGCTGCATTGTTGTTTATTATTTCTTTTTTTTTATTCCTAGCCACCCATCCTTTGTTAGGTTTTTTATCTCCTCGACGAGTCTCCTTTTTTTTTGCTCCAGAGCTTATGTTGATTATTTTTTTGAAGTTTCGCACACCTTCTCTGGAATGCTCTTTTTCTTCCTCCTCTCTTTTTTTTTGTAGTTAGAGTAGCCGCTGCTGTTCTTATTTGCCGGATGTTATCTTTTTGTTTTTCCTGTCTTCTCCTGTATTCCTCCAGTGACAATGGTTTTGGGCCAGCTGATATCGGCGTTGGAGTGTATGTTGGTGTTTGGTTTGCTGTCTCATTTGTTATCGGTTCTGGTACATATTCTAAGAACTTCTCCCATTTTTCAAATATTTTATTAATCTCTTCGAGTGAAGTCATAAATGTTTTTGTGCGCAGTCCGCAGGATCGCCATGTAATATTTATCGTTGCCCTATTGTTTAGTGTTATACTGAGCTCTTCGGCCGCTTCAATCCGAGCATCAAAATGCACGATAGTATTACTGAGGTCTTCACCCGAAAATAGCGAGTCAAAAAGATATTGGTTTAAGACTGACTTTATTTACAAATGGCTAGGCTATTTATACTTAAATCTATCTTACAAATAGTTGGGTTCATCCCCACTCTTATACCTATTATGATTTTTATTTTAGTTCTCAATATGCTATTTCATTATTAACCCACAAATGATGGCCCGAATGACGACAAAGATTCGAATTTCATTTGAATAGAATGAACGTTCAGTTCAATCCACCCAAATTAAATTCGATGCCCTTAGCCACCGCGTCACATTCAGGTGCAGTCATTAATTGTTCTATTTATGAATCATTTTGTGCACAACGATTTACAATGTGTGATAACTGACCATTCACAAGTTTGTTCAAATGTAGGTCAGTGTATCCACGTTACATAATGTACATAATGTATGTATATACACAACAACCGACGACGGAGACAAAAATAAACTAGACATATTTCGTTCTGTCAGTTTTGATGTTTTGATATCGTCACAACTCGAATTCGCCGAGAGTGGCGAGAAGGAGTACCGAGTGGTGGAAATAGGTGGAATCGAAGAATGAAATATGAGATACAAACTGCCCACACTGAGGGGTAAATGGGGTATAGTTTCTCTCCAGTATTATAGGGCGTAAAGGGGGAGCCCCATTTAGAGATTCCCATGGAGCTGTGAAGCAAACGGCTTTTCGGCAGTGAGTTCACCACAAAATGGCCTGATCGGGGTTTGCGGTGTTTAGAAATCAAAAAATGGGGAAGTCAGAAGATAATCGCCGAACAGTAGAGTAGTTGGTTGAACCCCTGACAAAATTAGTTTGTTTTGGATTAAAGGAAATTTCATCCAATTTGTTTTTAAGGTTTAAACGTTACATTAATTTGTAAGTGTTAATTTAAAATTTAGAGTAAATGATACGAAATCAAATAATGAATAGTGATTATGATTATTGTGCGTTTAGCTGAAAGCAACAAAATTAAGCAAGCAGGAAGAAATTAAAGGATTAAAGTAATTTAAATTATTTGATTCCCATGGAGGAAAATAGTTTTTGGTTTCATAATTTACTAACCAAAAAATTTAATTGTCCAAAATTGGTTTTGTGGGAAACGATTAAATAACAAAAATAAAAATAATAATAATAATTATAATAATAATAATAATAATAATAATAATAATAATAATAATAATAATAATAATAATAATAATAATAATAATAATAATAATAATAATAATAATAATAATAATAATAATAATAATAATACTAATAATACTAATAATAATAATAATAATAATAATAATAATAATAATAATAATAATAATAATAATAATAATAATAATAATAATAATAATAATAATAATAATAATAATAATAATGATAATAATTATCATAATAATAATAATAATAATAATAATAATAATAATAATAATAATAATAATAATAATAATAATAATAATAATAATATTAATAATAATAATAATAATAATAACAATAATACTAATAATAATAATAATAATAATAATAATAATAATAATAATAATAATAATAATAATAATAATAATAATAATAATAATAATAATAATAATAAGTACAACAATAATAAATATAATCTAATAATCTAATAATAATCTAACAAAAAAAATCAATTGCCAAACTTGGGTACTAACACCCTATGATGCGTGCTTAAGTTCCAAGAGGAAACAAAAAATGCCTATTGCACAACCAGTATCAACCACCAGAATCAGAGCCTATGTACCATGACCTTGAACCTCGAACAGCAGCAGGGTCCGCTAATCGATGGTGTATATACATAGCTGGCTGATTGATGATATCAAAACAACTAGAGATGGTTCGATAATACAGCTAGCTATGTTTTCTGGTGCATACCGCTAGCTGGTGGTGCGATTGTGCAGCTTTATAAATATTTCTTTTTGACTGTCATCCTTAAGAGTGTCATTGTAGAATTCAATCAAACCTAAGAAATTATTTAGATCCTTTTGATCTCCTCGAAATTCTGGTATTACCTTTGATGCAGTAATTAAATTGAAATTTGCCATATTTATTTTTGGAATAGGCTGCGAGCTAGTATTTTAAATTTTAAGAAAACTACTTATCTGTTCAACTAATCTTTCATATTTATCTTTTAATCCTTTAATATCCTTCAGGTCTGCTTTTTCTGTAATTTCTGTCCAGGCTTCTTTAATTAGTTTGTTTGTATTTTCTATGTATTCTTCACTATATGCTCTATCTGTTGATTTTTTAAGATTTTTTAATAACTTTTCTAATGTTTCGAACCCCATGAGTTAATTTATATTAATATTTTTTTTTTTATTATTATTTTTTCTTTTTTATATATATATAATTACAAAACATTTTTTTTTTAACATTACTAATATTTTTAAAAGCGTGTTTTCTTAGATATTTCTTATAATATGCATTTAGTTTACATAATGTTAATATTATTAATAATATACAATTTAAAAAATCTATTTTGCTATCTAAATCGTTAAATGTTGTTGTTGCTGCTGCTGCATTGTTGTTTATTATTTCCTCTTTTGATTCCTTGCCACCCATCCTTTGTTAGGTTTTTTATCTCCTCGACGAGTCTCCTTTTTTTTGCTCCAGAGCTTATGTTGATTATTTTTTGAAGTTTTGCACACCTTCTCTGGAATGCTCTTTTTCTTCATCCTCTCTTTTGTTTTTTTAGTTAGAGTAGCCGCTGCTGTTCTTATTTGCCGGATGTTATCTTTTTGTTTTTCCTGTCTTCTCCTGTATTCCTCCAGTGACAATGGTTTTGAGCCAGCTGATATCGGCGTTGGAGTGTATGTTGGTGTTTGGTTTGCTGTCTCATTTGTTATCGGTTCTGGTTCATATTCTGGTACACTTCTCTCATTTTTCAAATATTTTATTAATCTCTTCGAGTGAAGTCATAAATGTTTTTGTGCGCAGTCCGCAGGATCGCCATGTAATGTTTATCGTTGCCCTATTGTTTAGTGTTATACTGAGCTCTTCGGCCGCTTCAATCCGAGCATCAAAATGCACGATAGTATTACTGAGGTCTTCACCCGAAAATAGCGAGTCAAAAAGATATTGGTTTAAGACTGACTTTATTTACAAATGGCTAGGCTATTTATACTTAAATCTATCTTACAAATAGTTGGGTTCATCCCCACTCTTATACCTATTATAATTTTTATTTTAGTTCTCAATATGCTATTTCATTGTTAACCCACAAATGATGGCCCGAATGACGACAAAGATTGGAATTCCATTTGAATAGAATGAACGTTCAGTTCAATCCACCCAAATGCAATTCGATGCCCTTAGCCACCGCGACACATTCAGGTGCAGTCATTAATTGTTCTATTTATGAATCATTTTGTGCACAACGATTTACAATGTGTGATAACTGACCATTCACAAGTTTGTTCAAATGTAGGTCAGTGTATCCACGTTACATAATGTACATAATGTATGTATATACACAACAACCGACGACGGAGACAAAAATAAACTAGACATATTTCGTTCTGTCAGTTTTGATGTTTTGATATCGTCACAACTCGAATTCGCCGAGAGTGGCGAGAAGGAGTACCGAGTGGTGGAAATAGGTGGAATCGAAGAATGAAATATGAGATACAAACTGCCCACACTGAGGGGTAAATGGGGTATAGTTTCTCTCCAGTATTATAGGGCGTAAAGGGGGAGCCCCATTTAGAGATTCCCATGGAGCGGTGAAGCAAACGGCTTTTCGGCAGTGAGTTCACCACAAAATGGCCTGATCGGGGTTTGCGGTGTTTAGAAATCAAAAAATGGGGAAGTCAGAAGATAATCGCCGAACAGTAGAGTAGTTGGTTGAACCCCTGACAAAATTAGTTTGTTTTGGATTAAAGGAAATTTCATCCAATTTGTTTTTAAGGTTTAAACGTTACATTAATTTGTAAGTGTTAATTTAAAATTTAGAGTAAATAATACGAAATCAAATAATGAATAGTGATTATGATTATTGTGCGTTTAGCTGAAAGCAACAAAATTAAGCAAGCAGGAAGAAATTAAAGGATTAAAGTAATTTAAATTATTTGATTCCCATGGAGGAAAATAGTTTTTGGTTTCATAATTTACTAACCAAAAAATTTAATTGTCCAAAATTGGTTTTGTGGGAAACGATTAAATAACAAAAATAAAAATAATAATAATAATTATAATAATAATAATAATAATAATAATAATAATAATAATAATAATAATAATAATAATAATAATAATAATAATAATAATAATAATAATAATAATAATAATAATAATAATAATAATAATAATAATAATAATAATAATAATAATAATACTAATAATACTAATAATAATAATAATAATAATAATAATAATAATAATAATAATAATAATAATAATAATAATAATAATAATAATAATGATAATAATTATCATAATAATAATAATAATAATAATAATAATAATAATAATAATAATAATAATAATAATAATAATAATAATATTAATAATAATAATAATAATAATAACAATAATACTAATAATAATAATAATAATAATAATAATAATAATAATAATAATAATAATAATAAGAATAATAATAATAAGTACAACAATAATAAATATAATCTAATAATCTAATAATAATCTAACAAAAAAAATCAATTGCCAAACTTGGGTACTAACACCCTATGATGCGTGCTTAAGTTCCAAGAGGAAACAAAAAATGCCTATTGCACAACCAGTATCAACCACCAGAATCAGAGCCTATGTACCATGACCTTGAACCTCGAACAGCAGCAGGGTCCGCTAATCGATGGTGTATATACATAGCTGGCTGATTGATGATATCAAAACAACTAGAGATGGTTCGATAATACAGCTAGCTATGTTTTCTGGTGCATACCGCTAGCTGGTGGTGCGATTGTGCAGCTTTATAAATATTTCTTTTTGACTGTCATCCTTAAGAGTGTCATTGTAGAATTCAATCAAACCTAAGAAATTATTTAGATCCTTTTGATCTCCTCGAAATTCTGGTATTACCTTTGATGCAGTAATTAAATCGAAATTTGCCATATTTATTTTTGGAATAGGCTGCGAGCTAGTATTTTAAATTTTAAGAAAACTACTTATCTGTTCAACTAATCTTTCATATTTATCTTTTAATCCTTTAATATCCTTCAGGTCCGCTTTTTCTGTAATTTCTGTCCAGGCTTCTTTAATTAGTTTGTTTGTATTTTCTATGTATTCTTCACTATATGCTCTATCTGGTGATTTTTTAAGATTTTTTAATAACTTTTCTAATGTTTCAAACCCTATGAGTTAATTTATTTTAATATTTTTTTTTATTATTATTTTTTCTTTTTTTTAATATATATATAATTACAAAGCATTTTTTTTAACATAACTAATATTTTTAAAAGCGTGTTTTCTTAGATATTTCTTATAATATGCATTTAGTTTACATAATGTTAATATTATTATATATATATACAATTTAAATAAACTATTTTGCTATCTAAGTCGTTAAATGTTGTTGTTGCTGCTGCTGCATTGTTGTTTATTATTTCTTTTTTTTTATTCCTAGCCACCCATCCTTTGTTAGGTTTTTTATCTCCTCGACGAGTCTCCTTTTTTTTGCTCCAGAGCTTATGTTGATTATTTTTTGAAGTTTCGGACACCTTCTCTGGAATGCTCTTTTTCTTACACAATTTGAATAAAGATTATTCATTATGTTGAACGGCGTGTGATCCATGAATAATTAAGCAAAATATTAATCAAAACACTTTAAATTGATCAAACAATGAGTCGGTTTCAATTATTAAAATTAATTAAAAAAAAAAAAAAAAAAAAATTAAAAAATTAAAAAGATTGAAAGCTTACTTGGATGCATTTCGAGACGACCGGCGTCACATCATCAGCATTCACGACTGCAGTGGGAAGAGAAGTCAGCTGTTGGTTCGAAGTCATAACTCATAACTGCTTGCAAATTGGACAAGACGACATAAACGTACATACATAAATAATAAGAGCGTGGATGACTAATGTATACGACTGAACAAATTAGAATTAACGTTCCCATTATCTAAGTTCAGCGCTTCTTTGTCTTTCTGTATGTAGTAAGCTTCATACGCATCAAGTCGGCGAGCATCACTCACCTGCTTTAAAAGTTTAATGTTCTCTTTGCTCGCGCTCACAATTTCGTGTCCGTCAACAATAGAGTGGTGAGCTACAGCAGACTTATTTGGTTGATTTAATTTTATACATTGTATGTGCTCATTATAACGTTCTCTTATGCTACGTTTTGTTTGTCCATAATAAACTTTGCTACATTCGTTGCATTGAATTGCATATATTCCCGATTTATCCAGTTTTTCGATTTTATCTTTTGCCGAACCCAATAAATTACTTAACTTTTTATCACTTCTATAAACTAGTTCTAGTTTATGGTCGTCGAAAACTTTTTTCAATTTATTTGTAATTTTTGGAGCAAAAGTCATAGATACACGTTGGTTCTTTTTTTTGGTTCGATACATTCTGTGAAAAGAGGGTGGTGTATTTCCAATTTCTCACTTTTTTGGAGTGCTTATTAATTAATCTATCAACCATGTCTGTTTGATAGCCGTTAATTCGAGCAATTTCTTTAATGCGCTCATACTCTTTTTTATAGTTTGCAACTGAAAGTGGCAAACGGCATAATCTGTGGACCATCGAATGATATGCTGCCATTTTATGCTGGATCGGGCAATACGAATCGTTGGTTATGGTACGCATGGTGCTGGTGGGCTTATGATACACCCCTATTTCAATAAAGCTCCCTAAACGCTGTAACTCAAGATCCAAAAATGGTAATCTTCCATTATTTTCTAGTTCGCACGTAAACTTTATGGATTCAAATTCGCCATTTAAAACATTCAAAGTCTCAAGAACATTTTCCGTTTTAACAATAGCACAAACGTCATCCACATAGCGTACCCAGAACCGTGGAAGTTGATTTTTCTGTTTTAACACCATTTCAAAATTAGCCATAAACAATTCAGCTATTAGTGGACTTAGCGGGTTGCCCATGTTTGTTCCTAGATCCACTTTATAAATTTTTTGTCGGAACTGAAAAAAGTTTTGCTTCATACATAGTTTTGCAGTTTCCAAGTAAAGAAGTTTTTTGTCAGGTTCACAATCGATATTATCCAGATGAATTTTAAGTACTTCCAACGCTTTATCGACTGGAATACTTGGAAATAACGAGCATACGTCAAAACTTACTAATTTTTCATCATGGTTAAGCTTAAGACCACGTATTTTTTCCACAAACTCAAACGAGTTTTTAACCGATAAACTTTCTAACTGTGGTAATTGTTTTAATTCTTTTACCAACCACTTCGCTATTTTGTATGTTGGTGCATTTACATTAGAAACAATCGGACGCATTTTCTTTCCCTCTTTGTGTGTTTTAGGAAGAGCATATAGTTTTGGCAACGTAGGGTTCGACACCACTAGCATTCTACCGACGCGATCACTGAAAACTTTTTTAATTTTTTGGCGAAGTGCAACCGTCTCGCGTATCATCGTTTGAAGCGGGTTTTTTCTTATTTCAGAATAATTGCACTCAGTTATCAAATCACGCACTCTTTCTTCATAATCAGATTTGTTAATAACAACAACATTATTACTCTTGTCTGCTTTCACATATAAAACATTTTTGTTTTTTAAACTTTTTATCAAATTTGTTTGACTTTTTAAGTCTTCAGATGCATGTGTTGGGAGCAATGAATCAATCGCTCTTTCAGCAGAAGCACGTATATCGCATTGTACTGATGGTAATTTGTATTTAATTATAGTTTCAACGTCGACAACTGTCTCTAACAAAGGGGTTTTTGACGATTTAGGAGCGAATTTCAGACCTTTGTTCAACAAATTTAATTCTTGTTCATTAAACACTTCATCAGATTCATTTATAACAAAATTTTTTATAAATTCAGGTTTGACACACTTTATTGGTAGTGTATTATCTTTCAGATGTGAAAGTTTTTTACTTTGTGCAAGTTTTTTGTTATTAACAGTTACCGATTTTCTATGCATTACTTGTTTGTCAAACTCTAGCCACTGATAAAACTCGATGTTGCTCAAACCGCGCGTAAGCTCTAAATGCAACGAATATAATTCAAGTTCGAAATCAGCTAATTGTTTGTATTTATATTTTATTTCTAAACCGAGCCATATTTTTCTTGCTTTTTGGATAGTTAAACAAGATCGACTATTTTCAACCGCGGTTTTTATTTTTATAAAATTTGGCACTACGTTGAGTCGTTTACATGCTCTTAGAAACGAAATGTCTTCTATTAAAACAGCAACTTTGCACTTAAGTCGAGAGTATTTGTTCAACGTTGATTTAGTCATCGCGTTTAATACACAATTTGAATAAAGATTATTCATTATGTTGAACGGCGTGTGATCCATGAATAATTAAGCAAAATATTAATCAAAACACTTTAAATTGATCAAACAATGAGTCGGTTTCAATTATTAAAATTAATTAAAAAAAAAAAAAAAAAAATTAAAAAATTAAAAAGATTGAAAGCTTACTTGGATGCATTTCGAGACGACCGGCGTCACATCATCAGCATTCACGACTGCAGTGGGAAGAGAAGTCAGCTGTTGGTTCGAAGTCATAACTCATAACTGCTTGCAAATTGGACAAGACGACATAAACGTACATACATAAATAATAAGAGCGTGGATGACTAATGTATACGACTGAACAAATTAGAATTAACGTTCCCATTATCTAAGTTCAGCGCTTCTTTGTCTTTCTGTATGTAGTAAGCTTCATACGCATCAAGTCGGCGAGCATCACTCACCTGCTTTAAAAGTTTAATGTTCTCTTTGCTCGCGCTCACAATTTCGTGTCCGTCAACAATAGAGTGGTGAGCTACAGCAGACTTATTTGGTTGATTTAATTTTATACATTGTATGTGCTCATTATAACGTTCTCTTATGCTACGTTTTGTTTGTCCATAATAAACTTTGCTACATTCGTTGCATTGAATTGCATATATTCCCGATTTATCCAGTTTTTCGATTTTATCTTTTGCCGAACCCAATAAATTACTTAACTTTTTATCACTTCTATAAACTAGTTCTAGTTTATGGTCGTCGAAAACTTTTTTCAATTTATTTGTAATTTTTGGAGCAAAAGTCATAGATACACGTTGGTTCTTTTTTTGGTTCGATACATTCTGTGAAAAGAGGGTGGTGTATTTCCAATTTCTCACTTTTTTGGAGTGCTTATTAATTAATCTATCAACCATGTCTGTTTGATAGCCGTTAATTCGAGCAATTTCTTTAATGCGCTCATACTCTTTTTTATAGTTTGCAACTGAAAGTGGCAAACGGCATAATCTGTGGACCATCGAATGATATGCTGCCATTTTATGCTGGATCGGGCAATACGAATCGTTGGTTATGGTACGCATGGTGCTGGTGGGCTTATGATACACCCCTATTTCAATAAAGCTCCCTAAACGCTGTAACTCAAGATCCAAAAATGGTAATCTTCCATTATTTTCTAGTTCGCACGTAAACTTTATGGATTCAAATTCGCCATTTAAAACATTCAAAGTCTCAAGAACATTTTCCGTTTTAACAATAGCACAAACGTCATCCACATAGCGTACCCAGAACCGTGGAAGTTGATTTTTCTGTTTTAACACCATTTCAAAATTAGCCATAAACAATTCAGCTATTAGTGGACTTAGCGGGTTGCCCATGTTTGTTCCTAGATCCACTTTATAAATTTTTTGTCGGAACTGAAAAAAGTTTTGCTTCATACATAGTTTTGCAGTTTCCAAGTAAAGAAGTTTTTTGTCAGGTTCACAATCGATATTATCCAGATGAATTTTAAGTACTTCCAACGCTTTATCGACTGGAATACTTGGAAATAACGAGCATACGTCAAAACTTACTAATTTTTCATCATGGTTAAGCTTAAGACCACGTATTTTTTCCACAAACTCAAACGAGTTTTTAACCGATAAACTTTCTAACTGTGGTAATTGTTTTAATTCTTTTACCAACCACTTCGCTATTTTGTATGTTGGTGCATTTACATTAGAAACAATCGGACGCATTTTCTTTCCCTCTTTGTGTGTTTTAGGAAGAGCATATAGTTTTGGCAACGTAGGGTTCGACACCACTAGCATTCTACCGACGCGATCACTGAAAACTTTTTTAATTTTTTGGCGAAGTGCAACCGTCTCGCGTATCATCGTTTGAAGCGGGTTTTTTCTTATTTCAGAATAATTGCACTCAGTTATCAAATCACGCACTCTTTCTTCATAATCAGATTTGTTAATAACAACAACATTATTACTCTTGTCTGCTTTCACATATAAAACATTTTTGTTTTTTAAACTTTTTATCAAATTTGTTTGACTTTTTAAGTCTTCAGATGCATGTGTTGGGAGCAATGAATCAATCGCTCTTTCAGCAGAAGCACGTATATCGCATTGTACTGATGGTAATTTGTATTTAATTATAGTTTCAACGTCGACAACTGTCTCTAACAAAGGGGTTTTTGACGATTTAGGAGCGAATTTCAGACCTTTGTTCAACAAATTTAATTCTTGTTCATTAAACACTTCATCAGATTCATTTATAACAAAATTTTTTATAAATTCAGGTTTGACACACTTTATTGGTAGTGTATTATCTTTCAGATGTGAAAGTTTTTTACTTTGTGCAAGTTTTTTGTTATTAACAGTTACCGATTTTCTATGCATTACTTGTTTGTCAAACTCTAGCCACTGATAAAACTCGATGTTGCTCAAACCGCGCGTAAGCTCTAAATGCAACGAATATAATTCAAGTTCGAAATCAGCTAATTGTTTGTATTTATATTTTATTTCTAAACCGAGCCATATTTTTCTTGCTTTTTGGATAGTTAAACAAGATCGACTATTTTCAACCGCGGTTTTTATTTTTATAAAATTTGGCACTACGTTGAGTCGTTTACATGCTCTTAGAAACGAAATGTCTTCTATTAAAACAGCAACTTTGCACTTAAGTCGAGAGTATTTGTTCAACGTTGATTTAGTCATCGCGTTTAATACACAATTTGAATAAAGATTATTCATTATGTTGAACGGCGTGTGATCCATGAATAATTAAGCAAAATATTAATCAAAACACTTTAAATTGATCAAACAATGAGTCGGTTTCAATTATTAAAATTAATTAAAAAAAAAAAAAAAAAAAAAAATTAAAAAATTAAAAAGATTGAAAGCTTACTTGGATGCATTTCGAGACGACCGGCGTCACATCATCAGCATTCACGACTGCAGTGGGAAGAGAAGTCAGCTGTTGGTTCGAAGTCATAACTCATAACTGCTTGCAAATTGGACAAGACGACATAAACGTACATACATAAATAATAAGAGCGTGGATGACTAATGTATACGACTGAACAAATTAGAATTAACGTTCCCATTATCTAAGTTCAGCGCTTCTTTGTCTTTCTGTATGTAGTAAGCTTCATACGCATCAAGTCGGCGAGCATCACTCACCTGCTTTAAAAGTTTAATGTTCTCTTTGCTCGCGCTCACAATTTCGTGTCCGTCAACAATAGAGTGGTGAGCTACAGCAGACTTATTTGGTTGATTTAATTTTATACATTGTATGTGCTCATTATAACGTTCTCTTATGCTACGTTTTGTTTGTCCATAATAAACTTTGCTACATTCGTTGCATTGAATTGCATATATTCCCGATTTATCCAGTTTTTCGATTTTATCTTTTGCCGAACCCAATAAATTACTTAACTTTTTATCACTTCTATAAACTAGTTCTAGTTTATGGTCGTCGAAAACTTTTTTCAATTTATTTGTAATTTTTGGAGCAAAAGTCATAGATACACGTTGGTTCTTTTTTTGGTTCGATACATTCTGTGAAAAGAGGGTGGTGTATTTCCAATTTCTCACTTTTTTGGAGTGCTTATTAATTAATCTATCAACCATGTCTGTTTGATAGCCGTTAATTCGAGCAATTTCTTTAATGCGCTCATACTCTTTTTTATAGTTTGCAACTGAAAGTGGCAAACGGCATAATCTGTGGACCATCGAATGATATGCTGCCATTTTATGCTGGATCGGGCAATACGAATCGTTGGTTATGGTACGCATGGTGCTGGTGGGCTTATGATACACCCCTATTTCAATAAAGCTCCCTAAACGCTGTAACTCAAGATCCAAAAATGGTAATCTTCCATTATTTTCTAGTTCGCACGTAAACTTTATGGATTCAAATTCGCCATTTAAAACATTCAAAGTCTCAAGAACATTTTCCGTTTTAACAATAGCACAAACGTCATCCACATAGCGTACCCAGAACCGTGGAAGTTGATTTTTCTGTTTTAACACCATTTCAAAATTAGCCATAAACAATTCAGCTATTAGTGGACTTAGCGGGTTGCCCATGTTTGTTCCTAGATCCACTTTATAAATTTTTTGTCGGAACTGAAAAAAGTTTTGCTTCATACATAGTTTTGCAGTTTCCAAGTAAAGAAGTTTTTTGTCAGGTTCACAATCGATATTATCCAGATGAATTTTAAGTACTTCCAACGCTTTATCGACTGGAATACTTGGAAATAACGAGCATACGTCAAAACTTACTAATTTTTCATCATGGTTAAGCTTAAGACCACGTATTTTTTCCACAAACTCAAACGAGTTTTTAACCGATAAACTTTCTAACTGTGGTAATTGTTTTAATTCTTTTACCAACCACTTCGCTATTTTGTATGTTGGTGCATTTACATTAGAAACAATCGGACGCATTTTCTTTCCCTCTTTGTGTGTTTTAGGAAGAGCATATAGTTTTGGCAACGTAGGGTTCGACACCACTAGCATTCTACCGACGCGATCACTGAAAACTTTTTTAATTTTTTGGCGAAGTGCAACCGTCTCGCGTATCATCGTTTGAAGCGGGTTTTTTCTTATTTCAGAATAATTGCACTCAGTTATCAAATCACGCACTCTTTCTTCATAATCAGATTTGTTAATAACAACAACATTATTACTCTTGTCTGCTTTCACATATAAAACATTTTTGTTTTTTAAACTTTTTATCAAATTTGTTTGACTTTTTAAGTCTTCAGATGCATGTGTTGGGAGCAATGAATCAATCGCTCTTTCAGCAGAAGCACGTATATCGCATTGTACTGATGGTAATTTGTATTTAATTATAGTTTCAACGTCGACAACTGTCTCTAACAAAGGGGTTTTTGACGATTTAGGAGCGAATTTCAGACCTTTGTTCAACAAATTTAATTCTTGTTCATTAAACACTTCATCAGATTCATTTATAACAAAATTTTTTATAAATTCAGGTTTGACACACTTTATTGGTAGTGTATTATCTTTCAGATGTGAAAGTTTTTTACTTTGTGCAAGTTTTTTGTTATTAACAGTTACCGATTTTCTATGCATTACTTGTTTGTCAAACTCTAGCCACTGATAAAACTCGATGTTGCTCAAACCGCGCGTAAGCTCTAAATGCAACGAATATAATTCAAGTTCGAAATCAGCTAATTGTTTGTATTTATATTTTATTTCTAAACCGAGCCATATTTTTCTTGCTTTTTGGATAGTTAAACAAGATCGACTATTTTCAACCGCGGTTTTTATTTTTATAAAATTTGGCACTACGTTGAGTCGTTTACATGCTCTTAGAAACGAAATGTCTTCTATTAAAACAGCAACTTTGCACTTAAGTCGAGAGTATTTGTTCAACGTTGATTTAGTCATCGCGTTTAATACACAATTTGAATAAAGATTATTCATTTGTTCAGTCGTATACATTAGTCATCCACGCTCTTATTATTTATGTATGTACGTTTATGTCGTCTTGTCCAATTTGCAAGCAGTTATGAGTTATGACTTCGAACCAACAGCTGACTTCTCTTCCCACTGCAGTCGTGAATGCTGATGATGTGACGCCGGTCGTCTCGAAATGCATCCAAGTAAGCTTTCAATCTTTTTAATTTTTTAATTTTTTTTTTTTTTTTTTTAATTAATTTTAATAATTGAAACCGACTCATTGTTTGATCAATTTAAAGTGTTTTGATTAATATTTTGCTTAATTATTCATGGATCACACGCCGTTCAACATAATGAATAATCTTTATTCAAATTGTGTATTAAACGCGATGACTAAATCAACGTTGAACAAATACTCTCGACTTAAGTGCAAAGTTGCTGTTTTAATAGAAGACATTTCGTTTCTAAGAGCATGTAAACGACTCAACGTAGTGCCAAATTTTATAAAAATAAAAACCGCGGTTGAAAATAGTCGATCTTGTTTAACTATCCAAAAAGCAAGAAAAATATGGCTCGGTTTAGAAATAAAATATAAATACAAACAATTAGCTGATTTCGAACTTGAATTATATTCGTTGCATTTAGAGCTTACGCGCGGTTTGAGCAACATCGAGTTTTATCAGTGGCTAGAGTTTGACAAACAAGTAATGCATAGAAAATCGGTAACTGTTAATAACAAAAAACTTGCACAAAGTAAAAAACTTTCACATCTGAAAGATAATACACTACCAATAAAGTGTGTCAAACCTGAATTTATAAAAAATTTTGTTATAAATGAATCTGATGAAGTGTTTAATGAACAAGAATTAAATTTGTTGAACAAAGGTCTGAAATTCGCTCCTAAATCGTCAAAAACCCCTTTGTTAGAGACAGTTGTCGACGTTGAAACTATAATTAAATACAAATTACCATCAGTACAATGCGATATACGTGCTTCTGCTGAAAGAGCGATTGATTCATTGCTCCCAACACATGCATCTGAAGACTTAAAAAGTCAAACAAATTTGATAAAAAGTTTAAAAAACAAAAATGTTTTATATGTGAAAGCAGACAAGAGTAATAATGTTGTTGTTATTAACAAATCTGATTATGAAGAAAGAGTGCGTGATTTGATAACTGAGTGCAATTATTCTGAAATAAGAAAAAACCCGCTTCAAACGATGATACGCGAGACGGTTGCACTTCGCCAAAAAATTAAAAAAGTTTTCAGTGATCGCGTCGGTAGAATGCTAGTGGTGTCGAACCCTACGTTGCCAAAACTATATGCTCTTCCTAAAACACACAAAGAGGGAAAGAAAATGCGTCCGATTGTTTCTAATGTAAATGCACCAACATACAAAATAGCGAAGTGGTTGGTAAAAGAATTAAAACAATTACCACAGTTAGAAAGTTTATCGGTTAAAAACTCGTTTGAGTTTGTGGAAAAAATACGTGGTCTTAAGCTTAACCATGATGAAAAATTAGTAAGTTTTGACGTATGCTCGTTATTTCCAAGTATTCCAGTCGATAAAGCGTTGGAAGTACTTAAAATTCATCTGGATAATATCGATTGTGAACCTGACAAAAAACTTCTTTACTTGGAAACTGCAAAACTATGTATGAAGCAAAACTTTTTTCAGTTCCGACAAAAAATTTATAAAGTGGATCTAGGAACAAACATGGGCAACCCGCTAAGTCCACTAATAGCTGAATTGTTTATGGCTAATTTTGAAATGGTGTTAAAACAGAAAAATCAACTTCCACGGTTCTGGGTACGCTATGTGGATGACGTTTGTGCTATTGTTAAAACGGAAAATGTTCTTGAGACTTTGAATGTTTTAAATGGCGAATTTGAATCCATAAAGTTTACGTGCGAACTAGAAAATAATGGAAGATTACCATTTTTGGATCTTGAGTTACAGCGTTTAGGGAGCTTTATTGAAATAGGGG
>OZ020507.1:89616012-89628512 GCA_963971375.1 Platycheirus rosarum
GGTTTAAGTTTGCCGCCTTTTGTTTTTTCAGGATTTCCCCCTTAAGATCTCTGTCAACTTTTGCTCGAAAATTAACAAGGTTTTGATAGTTTATTCTCTGATATCTATTGTAGAAGATGTCTGTTGGTTTCTTTTTTGTAACCGAGTGAATGCTATTGTTATATCTGTCCACCGCTATGTTGAGTAACTCTTTTACTCGTAAGTCCTTATACTCGGACTTAAGGCAACGATATATTTCCAAGATCGTGGAGTGGAATCGTTCCACTTGGCCATTCACTTCACTGCGCTGCACTGGGGTTCGATAGATCTCAATGCCAAGTGCTTCGATGAAGTTCAGTATTATTGGACTAAGGAAACTACGCTCGTTGTCCGTTACCAATACTCTTGGTACCGTGAAGTAGTGAAGGATCTTGGTTATCTTGTTTCTCAAGTGAAGTGTTGACCTGTTCTTGATATGGAACAACTTCGCAAATTTTGAGAACTTATCAATGCAACTGATAAACCTTTCGTTTTGAATTTCAACTATATCCATATATAATATCTCGCAAGGATACGATGGAATAGGAGTAGGTTGAAATTCGGGCTTGAGGGGGTGTCTATCGTATTTATTTAGCTTACAAACCTCACAAGTGTTTGTATATTGTTTAACCAGGCTGTTCATCCTAGGGAAATAATACTTCTCAAGGAGTTGTTCCTTGTTTTCCCTTGGGTTGCGATGAGCTCTCTTATGTTCGTTCATAATAAGAGAAGCGATATGCTCATCATTTGTTAAATCCTCAACCATTCTTTGAGTAATCCTTATTTTGTAATTCTTAAAAGTGTCTAAGTAGACATTCTGAAGCAATTCCATACATAGTTCCGGGATTTTGATACCGTTTACTATGTTTGGTTGCAGTTTTTCTTTGAGAATTGTCGTCAATGCCTCCTTGTCTAAATACTCAACTGCGACGTAATGCCTGGAATAACCGGGGTGCGGTTCCTCGTAGGCATTAGGTCCTTTCACAACATTTATAATAATCTGATTGCGAAAAACGTTTAGCGGTACTTCCACGTGTGGGATAAGGTCTGAATTATCCTGCTCCGCACTATGGATGGTTCCCGTTTCGCTTGCAGTTTCGGTATGTGAATCATTTTCAGGGGCAGTATCCGTGGAGGCGTCACTGAACAGGTTAGCACTTTGTGCAGGCTCGGCAGTTACAGAGCTTGACAAGTGGTTTACCTGCATCTTTAATCTTGAGAGGGCGTCTGCTACAACATTCGACTTCCCTGGTTTATAGATTAGCTCAACATTGTATTCTTCAATGCGAGCTTTCCAACGTTTCAATTTTGCATTGTAGTTTCTATTTCCCAGTGCAAAAGTCAAGGGCTGATGGTCTGTGTAGATTCGGATTTTTTTCGCACCGTAAACATAGGACCGTAAATTGTCGAGAGCCCAAACTATGGCCAACATTTCCTTCTCGTTGGTCGCATATGCCTCCTCAGATTTATTGAGTGATCGTGATATGTATGCTATAGGCCTGTCTTTCCCGGTTTCCCCTTGGGATAAAACTGCTCCTATTGCGTAGTCAGAGGCATCAGTCGTTAGGTTGAAAGCTTTCTCGAAGTCAGGAAAGGCGAGGACCTCCGATGAGGTTAACAGAAATTTTAGGTCGCTAAAGGCTTGTAATGCCATGTCATCTAGTGTGATGGGAACCTTTCTAGATGCGTTTGCTTTTACTTCAGCGTTTTCGCCTCTTGTAAGATTAGTGAGCGGTTTAGCAACTTTAGCATAATCGCGGATGAACTTCCTATAGTAGGAAGTTAATCCTAGAAAGCTCTTAAGTTCTTTGAGGTTAGTGGGTGGTAGAATTTTTTCTATTGCAATGACTTTCTTCATATCGGGTTTAATTCCTTCATTGGTTATAACATAACCAAGGAATTCCACCTCAGTTTTCATGAAGTTAGTTTTCTCCAGATTTACTTTTAAGTTTACTTCGTGCAACCTTGAGAAGATTGTTTCAATGTTGTTTAAGTGATCTTCCTTGTTATTTCCAAAGACAATTACGTCGTCAATGTAGACGTAACATATTTTGCCTATGTATTCTTTAAGGACGTCGTCAATCATTCTCTGAAAAATTGCGGGAGTATTTTTTAGGCCGAACGGAAGTCTGAGAAATTCATATTTCCCATTCATCGTGGAAAAGGCAGTTTTTTGAATGTCAGATGTTTTCATCGGGATTTGGTGGAATCCCGATGTCAGATCAAGAGTTGTGAAGTATTTAGCAGCACCAAGGCTGGCAAGGGTAGAATTAATGTCCGGTATTGGGTAGGCATCCGAAATAGTGACCGCGTTCAGTCTCTTATAATCGATGACCATACGATACTGTTGTTCACCGTTTGGCTTCGGTTTTTTCGGCACCACCCAAATCGGGGAATTATAGGGACTTTTTGAAGGCCGTATAATTCCTTCCTCTAATAATTTCTCTATTTCCTTTTCCACTTCTTGGCGCATACACCAAGGATAGGGGTAACTTTTTGTATATATAGGTTCATCGGTATAGGTTTTAATTTCAGCTTTTACTGCAGTATTAATTAATTCACTATCAGATATGGGTCCGAAAACCGAATTATATCTTTCTATTAGAACTATAAGGCGATTCCTTATGTCCTCAGGAAGATTCGTATCTAGAGTGATATTAATTTCTTGTGACAATTTTTCTCTTAGAGGGATTTTAATTCCTGGTTTAAGGGTAAGAACATTGGTTTTTCTGTCAATTACCGCCTCTAACTCCTTTAATGTGTCATCGCCTATGATGCCATCAAAAGAGGACAGGCCGGGTAGGACATAAAATGTAAGAAGGGTATTGTTACCGGCATTCTCGAAAAAACGCCCAGTTAACTTGTTGGTTATTTTAATGTTACCCGCTGCGGAATGAACGTTGAAGGGTTTAGATATTTCGGAACTGTTTTTTGATAGGGAAGATTTAATAAAATTTTTGTTTGCTCCTGTGTCGACAAGGAATTTAAGGGTTTCCCCATCCCGGGTACTATACTCTATGTATGGTACGCTAGATGGGCACCCGTCATAAAATTTATTTCATCGCCGACTTCTTCTTCAGCAACTTCATCAAATTGATGGGTTGCCTCGATTGATTCATCATTTGTAGATTCAATATTGAACAACCTTTGTTGCTTCCGAGGGTAATTATCGGATTGCCGATAATTTTCTGATCTTGCCCTTCTTTTGAACTGGTTCGACCTCTGTGGGCGATTCATATAGTTCACTCGACGTGACTGTACAGAGACATCCATCTTTTCGTGGGGTTTGGGTGCAGTAGGTCGAGGAGGGACGCTATTATTGCTGAAGTTCATCCTTTGGTCATTCGACTGGAAGGTTCTTTCTCTATCAGCCGTGAAATTATTGAACTTCCTAAACGGCAAAATCGGCATGCCTTGTCGGAAGCCTTGATTTATCGGACTTGTAATCGTGTTGGATGCAGCCGGCATGTGAATGCTGTGGCTCCTATAATTTAGGTTTTGAATTTCTAAACAAGCCGAATATGCTTCAGGGAGAGTTCTCGGCTTAACGCCTAAGAATAATGATCTGTGAAACATTTACCAAAAAAGAGAATTTTTTCTTTTACTAGGCTAGCGTGATATAAGGAAGAGTGGAACCAAACACTGAATAAAAAGGTAACGGCTCTTTCTTTTTACATGATTTTAATATATGAATGTATGTATGTATAATAGGTATAATAAATTGAACTCCTATAATTATAATCGTAATTTTTACAAATAAAAAAGGAGTAGGATTTTATTCTTTTCTTTTTTTACTTTTTTTTTTTTAGGATTAAGTACATTATATTACAATATTAAGTATTGCTAGGGATCTCATTATACTATGGGATTAAGTGATAAAAACCTGATTGAGAACATTCCCTTTTTTTTTTTTTTTTTTTTTTTTTTTTTTTTTATTATTAGAGGTACGAGAAACATTTTAATAAGTTGAATTGAATAATGTGTTTATAAAGCCGATAATATATATCTCTTCCACTTTTCTTAATTATGAATGTATGGAAAATTATCTATATATTTTTTAATTGTGTCTTATGAACTTTCCGTCCATCAGAAGTTGTGACCGTAACTCTATTATTTCGTGCAACAATTTCTTTTTTAAATATGGGTTTATTTTTCGGCTGTATGCCTTTAATTCGTCTATAAACGATCTCGTCCTTCTTATATTTTTTTGGACTTGATCTTTTCTTGTTGCGGTTTAAGTTTGCCGCCTTTTGTTTTTTCAGGATTTCCCCCTTAAGATCTCTGTCAACTTTTGCTCGAAAATTAACAAGGTTTTGATAGTTTATTCTCTGATATCTATTGTAGAAGATGTCTGTTGGTTTCTTTTTTGTAACCGAGTGAATGCTATTGTTATATCTGTCCACCGCTATGTTGAGTAACTCTTTTACTCGTAAGTCCTTATACTCGGACTTAAGGCAACGATATATTTCCAAGATCGTGGAGTGGAATCGTTCCACTTGGCCATTCACTTCACTGCGCTGCACTGGGGTTCGATAGATCTCAATGCCAAGTGCTTCGATGAAGTTCAGTATTATTGGACTAAGGAAACTACGCTCGTTGTCCGTTACCAATACTCTTGGTACCGTGAAGTAGTGAAGGATCTTGGTTATCTTGTTTCTCAAGTGAAGTGTTGACCTGTTCTTGATATGGAACAACTTCGCAAATTTTGAGAACTTATCAATGCAACTGATAAACCTTTCGTTTTGAATTTCAACTATATCCATATATAATATCTCGCAAGGATACGATGGAATAGGAGTAGGTTGAAATTCGGGCTTGAGGGGGTGTCTATCGTATTTATTTAGCTTACAAACCTCACAAGTGTTTGTATATTGTTTAACCAGGCTGTTCATCCTAGGGAAATAATACTTCTCAAGGAGTTGTTCCTTGTTTTCCCTTGGGTTGCGATGAGCTCTCTTATGTTCGTTCATAATAAGAGAAGCGATATGCTCATCATTTGTTAAATCCTCAACCATTCTTTGAGTAATCCTTATTTTGTAATTCTTAAAAGTGTCTAAGTAGACATTCTGAAGCAATTCCATACATAGTTCCGGGATTTTGATACCGTTTACTATGTTTGGTTGCAGTTTTTCTTTGAGAATTGTCGTCAATGCCTCCTTGTCTAAATACTCAACTGCGACGTAATGCCTGGAATAACCGGGGTGCGGTTCCTCGTAGGCATTAGGTCCTTTCACAACATTTATAATAATCTGATTGCGAAAAACGTTTAGCGGTACTTCCACGTGTGGGATAAGGTCTGAATTATCCTGCTCCGCACTATGGATGGTTCCCGTTTCGCTTGCAGTTTCTGTATGTGAATCATTTTCAGGGGCAGTATCCGTGGAGGCGTCACTGAACAGGTTAGCACTTTGTGCAGGCTCGGCAGTTACAGAGCTTGACAAGTGGTTTACCTGCATCTTTAATCTTGAGAGGGCGTCTGCTACAACATTCGACTTCCCTGGTTTATAGATTAGCTCAACATTGTATTCTTCAATGCGAGCTTTCCAACGTTTCAATTTTGCATTGTAGTTTCTATTTCCCAGTGCAAAAGTCAAGGGCTGATGGTCTGTGTAGATTCGGATTTTTTTCGCACCGTAAACATAGGACCGTAAATTGTCGAGAGCCCAAACTATGGCCAACATTTCCTTCTCGTTGGTCGCATATGCCTCCTCAGATTTATTGAGTGATCGTGATATGTATGCTATAGGCCTGTCTTTCCCTTTCCCCTTGGGATAAAACTGCTCCTATTGCGTAGTCAGAGGCATCAGTCGTTAGGTTGAAAGCTTTCTCGAAGTCAGGAAAGGCGAGGACCTCCGATGAGGTTAACAGAAATTTTAGGTCGCTAAAGGCTTGTAATGCCATGTCATCTAGTGTGATGGGAACCTTTCTAGATGCGTTTGCTTTTACTTCAGCGTTTTCGCCTCTTGTAAGATTAGTGAGCGGTTTAGCAACTTTAGCATAATCGCGGATGAACTTCCTATAGTAGGAAGTTAATCCTAGAAAGCTCTTAAGTTCTTTGAGGTTAGTGGGTGGTAGAATTTTTTCTATTGCAATGACTTTCTTCATATCGGGTTTAATTCCTTCATTGGTTATAACATAACCAAGGAATTCCACCTCAGTTTTCATGAAGTTAGTTTTCTCCAGATTTACTTTTAAGTTTACTTCGTGCAACCTTGAGAAGATTGTTTCAATGTTGTTTAAGTGATCTTCCTTGTTATTTCCAAAGACAATTACGTCGTCAATGTAGACGTAACATATTTTGCCTATGTATTCTTTAAGGACGTCGTCAATCATTCTCTGAAAAATTGCGGGAGTATTTTTTAGGCCGAACGGAAGTCTGAGAAATTCATATTTCCCATTCATCGTGGAAAAGGCAGTTTTTTGAATGTCAGATGTTTTCATCGGGATTTGGTGGAATCCCGATGTCAGATCAAGAGTTGTGAAGTATTTAGCAGCACCAAGGCTGGCAAGGGTAGAATTAATGTCCGGTATTGGGTAGGCATCCGAAATAGTGACCGCGTTCAGTCTCTTATAATCGATGACCATACGATACTGTTGTTCACCGTTTGGCTTCGGTTTTTTCGGCACCACCCAAATCGGGGAATTATAGGGACTTTTTGAAGGCCGTATAATTCCTTCCTCTAATAATTTCTCTATTTCCTTTTCCACTTCTTGGCGCATACACCAAGGATAGGGGTAACTTTTTGTATATATAGGTTCATCGGTATAGGTTTTAATTTCAGCTTTTACTGCAGTATTAATTAATTCACTATCAGATATGGGTCCGAAAACCGAATTATATCTTTCTATTAGAACTATAAGGCGATTCCTTATGTCCTCAGGAAGATTCGTATCTAGAGTGATATTAATTTCTTGTGACAATTTTTCTCTTAGAGGGATTTTAATTCCTGGTTTAAGGGTAAGAACATTGGTTTTTCTGTCAATTACCGCCTCTAACTCCTTTAATGTGTCATCGCCTATGATGCCATCAAAAGAGGACAGGCCGGGTAGGACATAAAATGTAAGAAGGGTATTGTTACCGGCATTCTCGAAAAAACGCCCAGTTAACTTGTTGGTTATTTTAATGTTACCCGCTGCGGAATGAACGTTAAAGGGTTTAGATATTTCGGAACTGTTTTTTGATAGGGAAGATTTAATAAAATTTTTGTTTGCTCCTGTGTCGACAGGGAATTTAAGGGTTTCCCCATCCCGGGTACTATACTCTATGTATGGTACGCTAGATGGGCACCCGTGATAAAATTTATTTCATCGCCGACTTCTTCTTCAGCAACTTCATCAAATTGATGGGTTGCCTCGATTGATTCATCATTTGTAGATTCAATATTGAACAACCTTTGTTGCTTCCGAGGGTAATTATCGGATTGCCGATAATTTTCTGATCTTGCCCTTCTTTTGAACTGGTTCGACCTCTGTGGGCGATTCATATAGTTCACTCGACGTGACTGTACAGAGACATCCATCTTTTCGTGGGGTTTGGGTGCAGTAGGTCGAGGAGGGACGCTATTATTGCTGAAGTTCATCCTTTGGTCATTCGACTGGAAGGTTCTTTCTCTATCAGCCGTGAAATTATTGAACTTCCTAAACGGCAAAATCGGCATGCCTTGTCGGAAGCCTTGATTTATCGGACTTGTAATCGTGTTGGATGCAGCCGGCATGTGAATGCTGTGGCTCCTATAATTTAGGTTTTGAATTTCTAAACAAGCCGAATATGCTTCAGGGAGAGTTCTCGGCTTAACGCCTAAGAATAATGATCTGTGAAACATTTACCAAAAAAGAGAATTTTTTCTTTTACTAGGCTAGCGTGATATAAGGAAGAGTGGAACCAAACACTGAATAAAAAGGTAACGGCTCTTTCTTTTTACATGATTTTAATATATGAATGTATGTATGTATAATAGGTATAATAAATTGAACTCCTATAATTATAATCGTAATTTTTACAAATAAAAAAGGAGTAGGATTTTATTCTTTTCTTTTTTTACTTTTTTTTTTTTAGGATTAAGTACATTATATTACAATATTAAGTATTGCTAGGGATCTCATTATACTATGGGATTAAGTGATAAAAACCTGATTGAGAACATTCCCTTTTTTTTTTTTTTTTTTTTTTTTTTTTTTTTTATTATTAGAGGTACGAGAAACATTTTAATAAGTTGAATTGAATAATGTGTTTATAAAGCCGATAATATATATCTCTTCCACTTTTCTTAATTATGAATGTATGGAAAATTATCTATATATTTTTTAATTGTGTCTTATGAACTTTCCGTCCATCAGAAGTTGTGACCGTAACTCTATTATTTCGTGCAACAATTTCTTTTTTAAATATGGGTTTATTTTTCGGCTGTATGCCTTTAATTCGTCTATAAACGATCTCGTCCTTCTTATATTTTTTTGGACTTGATCTTTTCTTGTTGCGGTTTAAGTTTGCCGCCTTTTGTTTTTTCAGGATTTCCCCCTTAAGATCTCTGTCAACTTTTGCTCGAAAATTAACAAGGTTTTGATAGTTTATTCTCTGATATCTATTGTAGAAGATGTCTGTTGGTTTCTTTTTTGTAACCGAGTGAATGCTATTGTTATATCTGTCCACCGCTATGTTGAGTAACTCTTTTACTCGTAAGTCCTTATACTCGGACTTAAGGCAACGATATATTTCCAAGATCGTGGAGTGGAATCGTTCCACTTGGCCATTCACTTCACTGCGCTGCACTGGGGTTCGATAGATCTCAATGCCAAGTGCTTCGATGAAGTTCAGTATTATTGGACTAAGGAAACTACGCTCGTTGTCCGTTACCAATACTCTTGGTACCGTGAAGTAGTGAAGGATCTTGGTTATCTTGTTTCTCAAGTGAAGTGTTGACCTGTTCTTGATATGGAACAACTTCGCAAATTTTGAGAACTTATCAATGCAACTGATAAACCTTTCGTTTTGAATTTCAACTATATCCATATATAATATCTCGCAAGGATACGATGGAATAGGAGTAGGTTGAAATTCGGGCTTGAGGGGGTGTCTATCGTATTTATTTAGCTTACAAACCTCACAAGTGTTTGTATATTGTTTAACCAGGCTATTCATCCTAGGGAAATAATACTTCTCAAGGAGTTGTTCCTTGTTTTCCCTTGGGTTGCGATGAGCTCTCTTATGTTCGTTCATAATAAGAGAAGCGATATGCTCATCATTTGTTAAATCCTCAACCATTCTTTGAGTAATCCTTATTTTGTAATTCTTAAAAGTGTCTAAGTAGACATTCTGAAGCAATTCCATACATAGTTCCGGGATTTTGATACCGTTTACTATGTTTGGTTGCAGTTTTTCTTTGAGAATTGTCGTCAATGCCTCCTTGTCTAAATACTCAACTGCGACGTAATGCCTGGAATAACCGGGGTGCGGTTCCTCGTAGGCATTAGGTCCTTTCACAACATTTATAATAATCTGATTACGAAAAACGTTTAGCGGTACTTCCACGTGTGGGATAAGGTCTGAATTATCCTGCTCCGCACTATGGATGGTTCCCGTTTCGCTTGCAGTTTCTGTATGTGAATCATTTTCAGGGGCAGTATCCGTGGAGGCGTCACTGAACAGGTTAGCACTTTGTGCAGGCTCGGCAGTTACAGAGCTTGACAAGTGGTTTACCTGCATCTTTAATCTTGAGAGGGCGTCTGCTACAACATTCGACTTCCCTGGTTTATAGATTAGCTCAACATTGTATTCTTCAATGCGAGCTTTCCAACGTTTCAATTTTGCATTGTAGTTTCTATTTCCCAGTGCAAAAGTCAAGGGCTGATGGTCTGTGTAGATTCGGATTTTTTTCGCACCGTAAACATAGGACCGTAAATTGTCGAGAGCCCAAACTATGGCCAACATTTCCTTCTCGTTGGTCGCATATGCCTCCTCAGATTTATTGAGTGATCGTGATATGTATGCTATAGGCCTGTCTTTCCCGGTTTCCCCTTGGGATAAAACTGCTCCTATTGCGTAGTCAGAGGCATCAGTCGTTAGGTTGAAAGCTTTCTCGAAGTCAGGAAAGGCGAGGACCTCCGATGAGGTTAACAGAAATTTTAGGTCGCTAAAGGCTTGTAATGCCATGTCATCTAGTGTGATGGGAACCTTTCTAGATGCGTTTGCTTTTACTTCAGCGTTTTCGCCTCTTGTAAGATTAGTGAGCGGTTTAGCAACTTTAGCATAATCGCGGATGAACTTCCTATAGTAGGAAGTTAATCCTAGAAAGCTCTTAAGTTCTTTGAGGTTAGTGGGTGGTAGATTTTTTTCTATTGCAATGACTTTCTTCATATCGGGTTTAATTCCTTCATTGGTTATAACATAACCAAGGAATTCCACCTCAGTTTTCATGAAGTTAGTTTTCTCCAGATTTACTTTTAAGTTTACTTCGTGCAACCTTGAGAAGATTGTTTCAATGTTGTTTAAGTGATCTTCCTTGTTATTTCCAAAGACAATTACGTCGTCAATGTAGACGTAACATATTTTGCCTATGTATTCTTTAAGGACGTCGTCAATCATTCTCTGAAAAATTGCGGGAGTATTTTTTAGGCCGAACGGAAGTCTGAGAAATTCATATTTCCCATTCATCGTGGAAAAGGCAGTTTTTTGAATGTCAGATGTTTTCATCGGGATTTGGTGGAATCCCGATGTCAGATCAAGAGTTGTGAAGTATTTAGCAGCACCAAGGCTGGCAAGGGTAGAATTAATGTCCGGTATTGGGTAGGCATCCGAAATAGTGACCGCGTTCAGTCTCTTATAATCGATGACCATACGATACTGTTGTTCACCGTTTGGCTTCGGTTTTTTCGGCACCACCCAAATCGGGGAATTATAGGGACTTTTTGAAGGCCGTATAATTCCTTCCTTTAATAATTTCTCTATTTCCTTTTCCACTTCTTGGCGCATACACCAAGGATAGGGGTAACTTTTTGTATATATAGGTTCATCGGTATAGGTTTTAATTTCAGCTTTTACTGCAGTATTAATTAATTCACTATCAGATATGGGTCCGAAAACCGAATTATATCTTTCTATTAGAACTATAAGGCGATTCCTTATGTCCTCAGGAAGATTCGTATCTAGAGTGATATTAATTTCTTGTGACAATTTTTCTCTTAGAGGGATTTTAATTCCTGGTTTAAGGGTAAGAACATTGGTTTTTCTGTCAATTACCGCCTCTAACTCCTTTAATGTGTCATCGCCTATGATGCCATCAAAAGAGGACAGGCCGGGTAGGACATAAAATGTAAGAAGGGTATTGTTACCGGCATTCTCGAAAAAACGCCCAGTTAACTTGTTGGTTATTTTAATGTTACCCGCTGCGGAATGAACGTTGAAGGGTTTAGATATTTCGGAACTGTTTTTTGATAGGGAAGATTTAATAAAATTTTTGTTTGCTCCTGTGTCGACAAGGAATTTAAGGGTTTCCCCATCCCGGGTACTATACTCTATGTATGGTACGCTAGATGGGCACCCGTCATAAAATTTATTTCATCGCCGACTTCTTCTTCAGCAACTTCATCAAATTGATGGGTTGCCTCGATTGATTCATCATTTGTAGATTCAATATTGAACAACCTTTGTTGCTTCCGAGGGTAATTATCGGATTGCCGATAATTTTCTGATCTTGCCCTTCTTTTGAACTGGTTCGACCTCTGTGGGCGATTCATATAGTTCACTCGACGTGACTGTACAGAGACATCCATCTTTTCGTGGGGTTTGGGTGCAGTAGGTCGAGGAGGGACGCTATTATTGCTGAAGTTCATCCTTTGGTCATTCGACTGGAAGGTTCTTTCTCTATCAGCCGTGAAATTATTGAACTTCCTAAACGGCAAAATCGGCATGCCTTGTCGGAAGCCTTGATTTATCGGACTTGTAATCGTGTTGGATGCAGCCGGCATGTGAATGCTGTGGCTCCTATAATTTAGGTTTTGAATTTCTAAACAAGCCGAATATGCTTCAGGGAGAGTTCTCGGCTTTTGGATGATTAACATCCTAGCCAAATCGCCGTTAAGGCCTCGGATGAAAACGTCCAACGCGCGATTCCTGTAGGTCTCGACTAGCGCAGTCACAGTCTCCTGAGCATAAGACTCGGTTTTTATTTTATTAATCATCAGAGATAACTGATGATTCACCGCCGCATAGAATTCATCTAACTTTGAATTCCTCTGCGACAGTTGTGTAAGCTGATGCTCAAGGGTTCGCATATCTCTTTTGTCAGCATAGTGCAAAGAGAGACATTGCTTTATGGTTGGCCAATCATCATCAAATATATTGTAAGAGATAAGTGCGGCGTCCGCGCTTCCTCTGACTTTCTGCCTTATATGTTGAAGGATTTCGCGATAAATAGGTTTGGTCTTAACTATTTCATAATCTTTGAGTATACCCTCCACGACGTGAACCCATGAAATGTACTGCG
>OZ020507.1:89636012-89641012 GCA_963971375.1 Platycheirus rosarum
TCTCTCAAAGAGAGAAAATATCCCCTCTACTCCAAAATCTGACTGCTGCGAATTTTCTGCGAATAATTATCGGGAACAAACCTTATAATATTCCGTAATGCGTTCAACCAATTATCGATGAGAGGAAATAAGTGACCAATTTTTTACCTGGCTCATGGACTATTATTTGTAGAGTTCACAATTTGACGCATATTTTTGTACACACAAATTATTTTACTCCAAAATGCAGAGAAGTGAAGGGAACCGAATGTGTGTATTGGCCGATATTTATAAATCATCCCTGAAATTTGTTTTATATGTATTAAATGTTCCAAAGGTATAGGACGAGGACAACGTACGCAAAATAATGTATTTTAATTTGTTTTTTTATTAAAAAGTACAGTCATTCTTATTACAGTGATTTTTAAGTTTACACATATGTATAGAATGTTAAAATTAATTTAATTGCAGTATTTCGAATTCCACGTGTAGTTTAATGGTCTCTACACTACAGCATTAAAATAAACATAGCTACGTTTAAAAAAAAATATCAATAAAAACGATTATATTGAACCAAATCTCAAACAAATGTTATCAAACAATCAAAAAGAACATGAACAAATACAACAAAATTAACAGCTTTTATAACTCCCATGTTTTTTAGTAGGAAAATATATATTTGAATAAAAATACCTAAACAAAAGTTTCAATAAATACAAATAAGGAATAAATTGCTGTGTTCCACGTTTACTTTATGATTGCGTGTCTGCTTTAGTGTCTAAGTCAAGCAGGGCGACTTTTCTTTAAATAGGTAAATGATTTTTTTTATTTCTGCGCAGAGTAATCTGGAAAAAGTAGCTTTGCGAAACTAAAAAAGGAACTTAAAGAAAGTACACAATTTTATTTTATATTACCAACCTTTTTTAAAGGAAATACATTTCTTAATGAATATTGAAGGAAGGTGAGAACAACTTTGTTTTTAAGGCTGTACTTTTCTTTGTTCGAATTAGTTAAAGAAACAGAAAAAAATATACACTTGAAATAGAGTTTTTTACATTAGACGGCACTTCTCTTCTCCTTGTGGATCCCCCTGTTGATGATAAAGCTCTTCATCGCCAACTACTGCAACATGCATGGATGGAAATCCTCTTGCGGATGAACGATGGCCTGTTACATGAGTTGATATGGTCTTCTTGATGCGCTCTGAAGCAGCAACATCCTCACCTTCAGTATTAAACAAAACTGTCTTCATGTTGCCTCTGACGAACCATTTCTGGGTCTTCATAACTATGTTACTTGGTGGCTCATGAGCAACTCCAGCGTCGGCTGACAAAACGGCGATTATAGCACCAGCATCAATCTTCACTGAACGATGGAATTTTAATGAAGTCTCGTCGGCACCACATGAACGCAAAAATTGCCATCCCCCGATTGCGACCTCCTTCTCGGATTTGTTAAATAATTTTACAAACTTGCCCTCGGGATCAACTTCAGAAATTAGAATATCTCCTTTTGCACTTCCGGTTACAAAGTATTCAGATTCACTGCGATCTTCAGATTATTCGAAAACCGTTCGTTTGCGTTTAGATGCTCCACTGGCAGCAGACTGGCCACGTGTTGGTGTTGCACGCGTAGATCTAAGAGAGTGACTCAAAGTGCTTAGACTGGCTGTATTTGATGCAGCAGGGGTGATGTTCAAACGATGTTCTTCGCCGCAAAGCAACTTGTCGTAGGCTGCAATTTCCAAATCCAGAGAAACTTTAATATCCATTATATCTTGGTATTCTTGCAACTGAAAAGCCATTTCTTCACGCAAGCGATTGAGCTCTGCTTCGAGGCCGTGCAACTCGGTGTTATGACGTGCTGCGCTCATATCCAACAACTGTTCCGTATCACGCAATCTTGAGCTCAAAGCCGCATTGGTAGACTCCAACTCTCCGATTCGTGAGTTCAGTGAATCAATTCGAGTGCGCGTAGTACGCAGTTCTTCAATTGCTGCTGCTGCAGCATTCGAGTTACGATTAGCAGCGTTTAGTGTCAATCTCAAGTTTTGCTTTTTCACGCGCTGTATCATCGAGCAGCTTCTTAGCGTCACACAATCCTCATACATCATACATCGACTTAATATTAGAAGCTTCGCGAGTAATGGTCTCCCTGGTGGTCTGGACTTCAATGGAGAGACTAGCATTTTTATTTTCTAAATTGCGTACATGATCAATGTAGCATGCCAAACGGTCGTTAAGGTTTTGCAATTCGGCTTTTTCAACTAAACGTCTTACGCATTATAAATTGCAAATAACCAAAGATATGCCACTTCCTAGTTGAAAATGTGTAATCTGAATGTTAATATACTTCTGTAATTAATACAAAAAATCAGCTAACAGTTGAGAAACAAATCTTCAGCAGATGCATTTGAATAGGCGATAGATGCTTCTTCAGCTTGAAGTTACTTGAAAAAGTAAGGGAACACACATAATGGATAAGCTAGTTTGACAAATTTTTAGTCGGCAGGAAATGACTAGTTTCTTCGTGTTTAGGAGGCTACCACCGGTAGCCAACCAACGGAACCGCAGCTGACGTTCACGAGGCTGTATAAAGTCTGTTCCTAATCTGCGAATTCGTACGAATTTTCATGAATTTCTGCTTATTCCTGTGCCCGTACACCAAAAATTCGTAGAAATTCGCAGAAGAGAGAGCTCGTGAGAGAGAAAATAATTTCCCCACCCTAAAGGCAGAAAAAAGTAGCAGCCAAACGTCAGTTTGACAATTGAAAAAACCTAATAAATTAAATCAAATTTACGACACGTTCAGCAGGGTTCAGGCAATTGTTACAGAGCAGTGTGAATTGAGTCTTCTGAAGCCAGCTGTTTGCAAGAAGGAGTAGAGAAGAATTGTTGCTGGAAGCGTGGAAGCACCTACAAAATTACTAATTGTTTTGTTGGTGGAGCAGATAGGCAAAACATTTCCCTTGAAATAATAAACAAAACATTTTAAAAATGGTTTCGCAATAATTAGTTTCTACCAATCTTTTGACATTTAAGTATTGATGCTCGAACTTCCGACAGCTTATCGATAGTATAGATAGTGAAAAATATCGGCTACATCGATAGTTTAAAAAACAATCGAACGACTATCGATAGTTTAAATAATTCAAACTTACCTTCACATTTCGAGCTTGAGGTTATTCAAGAGATGGAAACCTGTTGGAAAAGCTCATACTCTATGCTTAAACGATTATCAGATTTTCGATGAGAGCTGTAGCTATGTAAGCTATGAGAGTGTCAAAAAGGTCTTGCTGCACTGACAGCCAAACATTTTCATGCAATAGATAAAATCTTGCAGCTTCCTGAGTGCCTTGAAATTTTGAACACAACAATATCCAGCCAAAAATACATAACAATTTCCTCTTACACGAGGAATTTCCGCTGTTAATAAGCGAATAAAACCTATTGCAGAAGAACGCCACTCGTGCTGTCTAAAACCTTTTCCATAACTTTTTACAATTTCATTGAGAGACATTATGGCTAAAACACAAGTCGCTTTGGCTTTGACGTTACGTTTGGTTTGTATATAATTTAAGGTAACGTGACTCAAACGTAAAGCTTAAGTAGAAACTGGTTGAACTTTTGCTCGCTTTAACAGAAAAAACCAAAAACAAAATCCAAAATTTAGAAAATGTCATTCAAAGCGGACACAATGCGTGTGAAATGTAACGTGACGAAGTCAAAGCTGAAGCGTGATTGTGTTTTAGCCATAAGGGTACTTATAAATGATGGTAAGCTTCACTTTTGTTTTATGGATAGGCAGTCATAAATCTAAAAATTTGAACAAGCCTATCGAATTTGATGACTTATAATTTGCGCCTACTCAATTGATAAATGTATCGATAGTATCAGTACTATCGATATTTTTTTCAAAACTATCGATGATATCGGAAATAAATACTATCGATACTTAAGCAGCACTAGGAAAGAATGCTGCAATTTTTTGGTTTAAAGCGTTCCCGTACTTTTTTCGTAGAAATCTCTCAAAGAGAGAAAATATCCCCTCTACTCAAAAATCTGACTGCTGCGAATTTTCTGCGAATAATTATCGGGAACAAACCTTATAATATTCCGTGATGCGTTTCACCAATTATCGATGAGAGGAAATAAGTGACCAATTTTTTACCTGGCTCATGGACTATTATTTGTAGAGTTCACAATTTGACGCATTGTTTTGTACACACAAAAAAATGGAAGGACAAAATAATTTTGGAATGACAGAAACCAACAGAGAAATCAAAAAATAATACTTAGCTTGTTTCTCGCCCAATTTACAATTTTCCCTTGTAGGATTATTTTAGACTATATACAGATGAGCCTTTTGGCACCAATGCTGTGTACGAACTTAATTATTTGGAATTGCACTAGATTTTAGTAATATTTTTAAAATAGAGCACTTGGTTTTGATAAAAGATTCTTCAGGTTTTGCACTGTGGCTCCTGGTATTTATATATATATTTTTTTTTTTTAATATTACACTTGTACAAATATTTGATTCCTCAGGTTTTGCACTGTGGCTCCTGGTATTTTTTAAATATTACACTTGTAAAAATATTTGATTCTTCAGGTTTTGCACTGTGGCTCCTGGTATTATTTTTTTTTTTTTTTTTAATATTACACTTGTAAAAATATTTGATTCCTCAGGTTTGCACGGTGGCTCCTGGTATTTTTTTTATATTACACTTGTAAAAATATTTGATTCCTCAGGTTTGCACGGTGGCTCCTGGTATTTTTTTTTAATATTACACTTGTAAAAATATTTGATTCCTCAGGTTTGCACGGTGGCTCCTGGTATTTTTTTTTTTTTTTAATATTACACTTGTAAAAATATTTGATTCGTCAGGTTTTGCACTGTGGCTCCTGGTATAACTTTAACACAATTTTTTGATACGCTTAGTGACGTTATTATTTTAAACAATATCCAAAAAGAAATTTTCCACTTTTTTAATTAGAATTCTTTTTATATTTTGTATGCAC
>OZ020507.1:89651012-89786012 GCA_963971375.1 Platycheirus rosarum
GCAGGGGTGATGTTCAAACGATGTTCTTCGCCGCAAAGCAACTTGTCGTAGGCTGCAATTTCCAAATCCAGAGAAACTTTAATATCCATTATATCTTGGTATTCTTGCAACTGAAGAGCCATTTCTTCACGCAAGCGATTGAGCTCTGCTTCGAGGCCGTGCAACTCGGTGTTATGACGTGCGCGCTCATGATCCAACAACTGTTCCATATCACGCAATCTTGAGCTCAAAGCCGCATTGGTAGACTCCAACTCTCCGATTCGTGAGTTCAGTGAATCAATTCGAGTGCGCGTAGTACGCAGTTCTTCAATTGCTGCTGCTGCAGCATTCGAGTTACGATTAGCAGCGTTTAGTGTCAATCTCAAGTTTTGCTTTTTCACGCGCTGTATCATCGAGCAGCTTCTTAGCGTCACACAATCCTCATACATCATACATCGACTTAATATTAGAAGCTTCGCGAGTAATGGTCTCCCTGGTGGTCTGGACTTCAATGGAGAGACTAGCATTTTTATTTTCTAAATTGCGTACATGATCAATGTAGCATGCCAAACGGTCGTTAAGGTTTTGCAATTCGGCTTTTTCAACTAAACGTCTTACGCATTATAAATTGCAAATAACCAAAGATATGCCACTTCCTAGTTGAAAATGTGTAATCTGAATGTTAATATACTTCTGTAATTAATACAAAAAATCAGCTAACAGTTGAGAAACAAATCTTCAGCAGATGCATTTGAATAGGCGATAGATGCTTCTTCAGCTTGAAGTTACTTGAAAAAGTAAGGGAACACACATAATGGATAAGCTAGTTTGACAAATTTTTAGTCGGCAGGAAATGACTAGTTTCTTCGTGTTTAGGAGGCTACCACCGGTAGCCAACCAACGGAACCGCAGCTGACGTTCACGAGGCTGTATAAAGTCTGTTCCTAATCTGCGAATTCGTACGAATTTTCACGAATTTCTGCTTATTCCTGTGCCCGTACACCAAAAAATCGTAGAAATTCGCAGAAGAGAGAGCTCGTGAGAGAGAAAATAATTTCCCCACCCTAAAGGCAGAAAAAAGTAGCAGCCAAACGTCAGTTTGACAATTGAAAAAACCTAATAAATTAAATCAAATTTACGACACGTTCAGCAGGGTTCAGGCAATTGTTACAGAGCAGTGTGAATTGAGTCTTCTGAAGCCAGCTGTTTGCAAGAAGGAGTAGAGAAGAATTGTTGCTGGAAGCGTGGAAGCACCTACAAAATTACTAATTGTTTTGTTGGTGGAGCAGATAGGCAAAACATTTCCCTTGAAATAATAAACAAAACATTTTAAAAATGGTTTCGCAATAATTAGTTTCCACCAATCTTTTGACATTTAAGTATTGATGCTCGAACTTCCGACAGCTTATCGATAGTATAGATAGTGAAAAATATCGGCTACATCGATAGTTTAAAAAACAATCGAACGACTATCGATAGTTTAAATAATTCAAACTTACCTTCACATTTCGAGCTTGAGGTTATTCAAGAGATGGAAACCTGTTGGAAAAGCTCATAGTCTATGCTTAAACGATTATCAGATTTTCGATGAGAGCTGTAGCTATGTAAGCTATGAGAGTGTCAAAAAGGTCTTGCTGCACTGACAGCCAAACATTTTCATGCAATAGATAAAATCTTGCAGCTTCCTGAGTGCCTTGAAATTTTGAACACAACAATATCCAGCCAAAAATACATAACAATTTCCTCTTACACGAGGAATTTCCGCTGTTAATAAGCGAATAAAACCTATTGCAGAAGAACGCCACTCGTGCTGTCTAAAACCTTTTCCATAACTTTTTACAATTTCATTGAGAGACATTATGGCTAAAACACAAGTCGCTTTGGCTTTGACGTTACGTTTGGTTTGTATATAATTTAAGGTAACGTGACTCAAACGTAAAGCTTAAGTAGAAACTGGTTGAACTTTTGCTCGCTTTAACAGAAAAAACCAAAAACAAAATCCAAAATTTAGAAAATGTCATTCAAAGCGGACACAATGCGTGTGAAATGTAACGTGACGAAGTCAAAGCTGAAGCGTGATTGTGTTTTAGCCATAAGGGTACTTATAAATGATGGTAAGCTTCACTTTTGTTTTATGGATAGGCAGTCATAAATCTAAAAATTTGAACAAGCCTATCGAATTTGATGACTTATAATTTGCGCCTACTCAATTGATCAATGTATCGATAGTATCAGTACTATCGATATTTTTTTCAAAACTATCGATGATATCGGAAATAAATACTATCGATACTTAAGCAGCACTAGGAAAGAATGCTGCAATTTTTTGGTTTAAAGCGTTCCCGTACTTTTTTCGTAGAAATCTCTCAAAGAGAGAAAATATCCCCTCTACTCAAAAATCTGACTGCTGCGAATTTTCTGCGAATAATTATCGGGAACAAACCTTATAATATTCCGTGATGCGTTTCACCAATTATCGATGAGAGGAAATAAGTGACCAATTTTTTACCTGGCTCATGGACTATTATTTGTAGAGTTCACAATTTGACGCATTGTTTTGTACACACAAATTATTTTACTCCAAAATGCAGAGAAGTGAAGGGAACCGAATGTGTGTATTGGCCGATATTTATACATCATCCCTGAAATTTGTTTTATATGTATTAAATGTTCCAAAGGTATAGGACGAGGACTACGTACGCCAAATAATGTATTTTAATTTTTTTTTTTTTTTTTTTAAATACAGTCATTCTTATTACAGTGATTTTTAAGTTTACACATATGTATATAATGTTAAAATTAATTTAATTGCGGTATTTCGAATTCCACGTGTAGTTTAATGGTCTCTACACTACAGCATTAAAATAAACATAGCTACGTTTAAAAAAAATATCAATAAAAACGATTATATTGAACCAAATCTCAAACAAATGTTATCAAACAATCAAAAAGAACATGAACAAATACAACAAAATTAACAGCTTTTATAACTCCCATGTTTTTAGTAGGAAAATATATATTTGAATAAAAATACCTAAACAAAAGTTAAATGAATACAAAGAAGGAATAAATTGCTGTGTTCAACGTTTACTTTGTGATTGCGTGTCTGCTTTAGTATCTAAGTCAAGCAGGGCGACTTTTCTTTAAATAGGTAAATGATTTTTTTTATTCCTCCGCAGAGTAATCTGGAAAAAGTAGCTTTGCGAAACTAAAAAAGGAACTTAAAGAAAGTACACAATTTTATTTTATATTACCAACCTTTTTTAAAGGAAATACATTTCTTAATGAATATTGAAGGAAGGTGAGAACAACTTTGTTTTTAAGGCTGTACTTTTTTTTGTTCGAATTAGTTAAAGAAACAGAAAAAAATATATACTTGAAATAGAGTTTTTTACATTAGACGGCCTGTTGATGATAAAGCTCATCATCGGCAACTACTGCAACATGCGTGGATGGAAATCCTCTTACGGATGAACGATGGCTTGTTACATGAGTTGATATGGTCTTCTTGATGCGCTCTGAAGCAGCAACATCCTCACCTTCAGTATTAAACAAAACTGTCTTCATGTTGCCTCGACGAACCACTTCTAGGTCTTCATAACTATGTTACTTGGTGGCTCATGAGCAACTCCAGCGCCGGCTGACAAAACGGCGATTATAGCACCAGCATCAATCTTCACTGAACGATGGAATTTAAATGAAGTCTCGTCGGCACCATATGAACGCAACAATTGCCATCCCCCGATTGCGACTTCCTTCTCGGACTAGTTAAATAATTTTACAAACTTGCCCTCGGGATCAACTTCAGAAATTAGAATATCTCCTTTTGCACTTCCGGTTACAAAGTATTCAGATTCACTGCGATCTTCAGATTCTTCGAAAACCGTTCGTTTGCGTTTAAATGCTCCACTGGCAGCAGACTGGCCACGTGTTGGTGTTGCACGCGTAGATCTAAGAGAGTGACTCAAAGTGCTTAGACTGGCTGTATTTGATGCAGCAGGGGTGATGTTCAAACGATGTTCTTCGCCGCAAAGCAACTTGTCGTAGGCTGCAATTTCCAAATCCAGAGAAACTTTAATATCCATTAAATCTTGGTATTCTTGCAACTGAAGAGCCATTTCTTCACGCAAGCGATTGAGCTCTGCTTCAAGGCCGTGCAACTCGGCGTTATGACGTGCGCGCTCATGATCCAACAACTGTTCCATATCACGCAATCTTGAGCTCAAAGCCGCATTGGTAGACTCCAACTCTCTGATTCGTGAGTTCAGTGAATCAATTCGAGTGCGCGTAGTACGCAGTTCTTCAATTGCTGCTGCTGCAGCATTCGAGTTACGATTAGCAGCGTTTTGCAGACCCTTTATCTTGTTTTCATAGAGCATCTCAATTTCATCGCGATTGGAACGCATCTGACTATCGTACTGGTCACGGAGCTCCTTAAGTGATTGTTGCAACTTAGCTTCATACTGTTCCGAAAGGCGTCCATCAATCTCGCTTATATCTACCTGACGGCGAGTGCGGGTTTCCGACATTTCTTGGGAGTGAATTTGGTCCTTAAAAGTCAGTTCTTACCGCAGACTTTGTATGTTATTTTCAAGGTAAACCCGAGACAATGTCTCGTCTTCAAGATGTTTGCGTGCTTCCTCCAACTGCTTACGAAGACGTTCGTTCTCCTTTTGGAGTTCAGCAACGTCGTGGAGAGCCTTTTTTGCGATCGGCACTGGCCGTGTTGTATTTTATACCCAAATCGTTGCAACGCGACTCGTACATACGTGCACTATTCTCAGCATGAGTGCATTCCTTGGTCTTCTTCTCAAGCTTGGACTTAAGCTCGTCGTTTTCATCCCAAAGACGTTTAGTGTCAATCTCAAGTTTTGCTTTTTCACGCGCTGTATCATCGAGCAGCTTCTTAGCGTTACACAATTCATGCTCATACATCGACTTAATATTAGAAGCTTCGCAAATAATGGTCTCTCTGGTGGTCTGGACTTCAATGTAGAGACTACCATTTTTTTTTCTAAATTGCGTACGTGATCAATGTAGCATGCCAAACGGTCGTTAAGGTTATGCAATTCGGCTTTTTCAACTAAACGTCTTACGCATTATAAATTGCAAATAACCAAAGATATGCCACTTCCTAGTTGAAAATGTGTAAGCTGAATGTTAATATACTTCTGTAATTAATACAAAAAATCAGCTAACAGTTGAGAAACAAATCTTCAGCTGATGCATTTGAATAGGCGATAGAAGCTTCTTCAGTAACTTTCGGCAGCTTGAAGTTACTTGAAAAAGTAAGGGAACACACATAATGGATAAGCTAGTTTGACAAATTTTAAGTCGGCAGGAAATGACTAGTTTCTTCGTGTTTAGGAGGCTACCACCGGTAGCCAACCAACGGAACCGCAGCTGACGTTCACGAGGCTGTATAAAGTCTGTTCCTAATCTGCGAATTCGTACGAATTTTCACGAATTTCTGCTTATTCCTGTCACCGTACACCAAAAATTCGTAGTAATTCGCAGAAGAGAGTGCTCGTGAGAGAGAAAATAATTTCCCCACCCTGTGAATTTCTGCTCAAGAAATTTTTGAAGGCAGAAAAAAGTAGCAGCCAAACGTCAGTTTGACAAGGCAATTGAGAAAAGACAATAAATTAAATCAAATTTACGACACGTTCAGCAGGGTTCAGGCAATTGTTAGAGAGCAGTGTGAATTGAGTAGAGAAGAATTGTTGCTGGAAGCGTGGAAGCACCTACAAAATTACTAATTGTTTTGTTGGTGGAGCAGATGCAACAAATAAGCAAAACATTTCCCTTGAAATAATAAACAAAACATTTTAAAAATGGTTTCGCAATAATTAGTTTCCACCAATCTTTTGACATTTAAGTAGTGATGCTCGAACTTCCGACAGCTTATCGATAGTATAGATAGTGAAAAATATCGGCTACATCGATAGTTTAAAAAACAATCGAACGACTATCGATAGTTTAAATAATTCAAACTTACCTTCACATTTCGAGCTTGATGTTATTCAAGAGATGGAAACCTGTTGGAAAAGCTCATACTCTATGCTTAAACGATTATCAGATTTTCGATGAGAGTTTGAGCTATGTAAGCTATGAGAGTGTCAAAAAGGTCTTGCTGCACTGACAGCCAAACATTTTCATGCAATAGATAAAATCTTGCAGCTTCCTGAGTGCCTTGAAATTTTGAACACAACAATATCCAGCCAAAAATACATAACAATTTCCTCTTACACGAGGAATTTCCGCTGTTAATAAGCAAATAAAACCTATTGCAGAAGAACGCCACTCGTGCTGTCTAAAACCTTTTCCATAACTTTTTACAATTTCATTGAAAGACATTATGGCTAAAACACAATTACGCTTAAGCTTCGGTTTCGCCTGACATATACAAGTTCAACCATAGGAAATCAATACATCTTATCACAATGTCGCTTTGGCTTTGACGTTACGTTTGGTTTGTATATAATATAAAGTAACGTGACTCAAACGTAAGGCTTTAGTAGAAACTGGTTGGACTTTTGCTCCCTTTAACAGAAAAAAGCAAAAACAAAATCCAAAATTTAGAAAATGTCATTCAAAGCGGACACAAAGCGTGTGAAATGTAACGTGACGAAGTCAAAGCTAAAGCGTGATTGTGTTTTAGCCATAAGGGTACTTATAAATGGTGGTAAGCTTCACTTTTGTTTTATGGATAGGCAGTCATAAATCGAAAAATTTTAACAAGCCTATCGAATTTGATGACTTATAATTTGCGCCTATTCAATTGATAAATGTATCGATAGTATCAGTACTATCGATATTTTTTTCAATACTATCGATGATATCGGAAATAAATACTATCGATACTTAAGCAGCACTAGGAAAGAATGCTGCAATTTTTTGGTTTAAAGCGTTTCCGTACTTTTTTCGTAGAAATCTCTCAAAGAGAGAAAATATCCCCTCTACTCAAAAATCTGACTGCTGCGAATTTTCTGCGAATAATTATCGGGAACAAACCTTATAATATTCCGTGATGCGTTTCACCAATTATCGATGAGAGGAAATAAGTGACCAATTTTTTACCTGGCTCATGGACTATTATTTGTAGAGTTCACAATTTGACGCATTGTTTTGTACACACAAATTATTTTACTCCAAAATGCAGAGAAGTGAAGAAAACCGAATGTGTGTATTGGCCGATATTTATAAATCATCCCTGAAATTTATTTTATATGTATTAAATGTTCCAAAGGTATAGGACGAGGACAACGTACGCAAAATAATGTATTTTAATTTGTTTTTTATTAAAAAATACAGTCATTCTTATTACAGTGATTTTTAAGTTTACACATATGTATAGAATGTTAAAATTAATTTAATTGCAGTATTTCGAATTCCACGTGTAGTTTAATGGTCTCTACACTACAGCATTAAAATAAACATAGCTACGTTTAAAAAAAAATATCAATAAAAACGATTATATTGAACCAAATCTCAAACAAATGTTATCAAACAATGAAAAAGAACATGAACAAATACAACAAAATTAACAGCTCTTATGACTGCTGCAGCATTTGAAATACGATTAGCAGCGTTTTACAGACCCTTTATATTGTTTTTATAGAGCATCTCAATTTCGTCGCGATTAGAACGTATCTGACTTTCGCACTGGTCACGGAGCTCCTGAAGTAATTGTTGCAACTTAGCTTCATACTGCTCCGAAAGGCGTCCATCAACCTCGCTTATCTCTACCTGACGGTGAGTGCGGGTCTCCCACATTTCTTGGGAGTGAATTTTGTCAGTTCTTCCCGCAGATTTTGTATGTTATTTTCAATGTCAACCCAAGCCAATGTCTCGTCTTCAAGATATTTGCGTGCTTCCTCCAACTGCTTACGAAGACGTTCGTTCTCCTTTTGGAGCTCAGCAACGTCGTCGAGAGCCTTTTTGCGATCAGCACTGGCCGTATTGTATTATATACCCAAATCGTTGCAACGCGACTCGTACATACGTACACTATTCTCAGCATGAGTGCACTCCTTGGTCTTCTTCTCAAGCTTGGACTTAAGCTCGTCGTTTTCATCCCAAAGACGTTTAGTGTCAATCTCAAGTTTTGCTTTTTCACGCGCTGTATCATCGAGCAGCTTCTTAGCGTTACACAATTCATGCTCATACATCGACTTAATATTAGAAGCTTCGCGAGTAATGGTCTCCCTGGTGGTCTATACTTTAATGGAGAGACTAGCATTTTTTATTTTCTAAATTGCGTACGTGATCAATGTAGCATGCCAAACGGTCGTTAAGGTTTTGCAATTCGGCTTTTTCAACTAAACGTCTTACGCATTATAAATTGCAAATAACCAAAGATATGCCACTTCCTAGTTGAAAATGTGTAAGCTGAATGTTAATATACTTCTGTAATTAATACAAAAAATCAGCTAACAGTTGAGAAACAAATCCTCAGCTGATGCATTTGAATAGGCGATAGATGCTTCTTCAGTAACTTTCGGCAGCTTGAAGTTACTTGAAAAAGTAAAGGAACACACATAATGGATAAGCTAGTTTGACAAATTTTTAATCGGCAGGAAATGACTAGTTTCTTCGTGTTTAGGAGGCTACCACCGGTAGCCAACCAACGGAACCGCAGCTGACATTCACGAGGCTGTATAATAAAATTCCATAATGCGTTTCACCAATTATCTATGAGAGGAAATCAGTGACCATTTTTTTACCTGGCTCATGGAGTATTATTTGTAGAGTTCACAATTTGACGCATTGTTTTGTACACACAAACTATTTTACTCCAAATGCAGAGAAGTGAAGGGAACCGAATGGGTGTATTGGCCGATATTTATACATCATCCCTGAAATTTGTTTTATATTAAATGTTCCAAAGGTATAGGACGAGGACTACGTACGCAAAATAATGTATTTTAATTTTGTTTTTATTAAAAAATACATAGTCATTCTTATTACAGTGATTTTTAAGTTTACACATATGTATATAATGTTAAAATTAATTTAATTGCGGTATTTCGAATTCCACGTGTAGTTTAATGGTCTCTACACTACAGCATCAAAATAAACATAGCTACATTTAAAAAAAATATCAACTGCGTAGTACGCAGTTCTTCAATTTCTGCTGCTGCAGCATTCGAGTTACGATTAGCAGCGTTTTGCAGACCCTTTATCTTGTTTTCATAGAGCATCTCAATTTCATCGCGATTGGAACGCATCTGACTACTGGTCACGGAGCTCCTGAAGTGATTGTTGCAACTTAGCTTCATACTGTTCCGAAAGGCGTCCATCAATCTCGCTTATATCTACCTGACGGCGAGTGCGGGTTTCCGACATTTCTTGTGAGTGAATTTTGTCCTTAAAAGTCAGTTCTTCCCGCAGACTTTGTATGTTATTTTCAAGGTAAACCCGAGACAATGTCTCGTCTTCCAGATGTTTGCGTGCTTCCTCCAACTGCTTACGAAGACGTTCGTTCTCCTTTTGGAGTTCAGCAACGTCGTGGAGAGCCTTTTTTGCGATCGGCACTGGCCGTGTTGTATTTTATACCCAAATCGTTGCAACGCGACTCGTACATACGTGCACTATTCTCAGCATGAGTGCATTCAAGAAGTTACTTGAAAAAGTAAGGGAACACACATAATGGATAAGCTAGTTTGACAAATTTTAAGTCGGCAGGAAATGACTAGTTTCTTCGTGTTTAGGAGGCTACCACCGGTAGCCAACCAACGGAACCGCAGCTGACGTTCACGAGGCTGTATAAAGTCTATTCCTAATCTGCGAATTCGTACGAATTTTCACGAATTTCTGCTTTTTCCTGTTCCCGTACACCAAAAATTCGTAGAAATTCGCAGAAGAGAGTGCTCGTGAGAGAGAAAATAATTTCCCCACCCTGCGAATTTCTGCTCAAGAAATTTTTGAAGGCAAAAAAAAGTAGCAGCCAAACGTCAGTTTGACAAGACAATTTAGAAAAGACAATAAATTAAATCAAATTTACGACACGTTCAGCAGGGTTCAGGCAATTGTTAGAGAGCAGTGTGAATTGAGTCTTCTGAAGCCAGCTGTTTGCAAGAAGGAGTAGAGAAGAATTGTTGCTGGTTTTTTAGTCGGCAGGAAATGACTAGTTTCTTCGTGTTTAGGAGGCTACCACCGGTAGCCAACCAACGGAACCGCAGCTGACGTTCACGAGGCTGTACAAAGTCTGTTCCTAATCTGCGAATTCGTACGAATTTTCACGAATTTTTGCTTATTTCTGTCACCGTACACCAAAAATTCGTAGAAATTCGCAGAAGAGAGTGCTCGTGAGAGAGAAAATAATTTCCCCACCCTGTGAATTTCTGCTCAAGAAATTTTTGAAGGCAGAAAAAAGTAGCAGCCAAACGTCAGTTTGACAAGGCAATTGAGAAAAGACAATAAATTAAATCAAATTTACGACACGTTCAGCAGGGTTCAGGCAATTGTTAGAGAGCAGTGTGAATTGAGTAGAGAAGAATTGTTGCTGGAAGCGTGGAAGCACCTACAAAATTACTAATTGTTTTGTTGGTGGAGCAGATGCAACAAATAAGCAAAACATTTCCCTTGAAATAATAAACAAAACATTTTAAAAATGGTTTCGCAATAATTAGTTTCCACCAATCTTTTGACATTTAAGTAGTGATGCTCGAACTTCCGACAGCTTATCGATAGTATAGATAGTGAAAAATATCGGCTACATCGATAGTTTAAAAAACAATCGAACGACTATCGATAGTTTAAATAATTCAAACTTACCTTCACATTTCGAGCTTGATGTTATTCAAGAGATGGAAACCTGTTGGAAAAGCTCATACTCTATGCTTAAACGATTATCAGATTTTCGATGAGAGTTTGAGCTATGTAAGCTATGAGAGTGTCAAAAAGGTCTTGCTGCACTGACAGCCAAACATTTTCATGCAATAGATAAAATCTTGCAGCTTCCTGAGTGCCTTGAAATTTTGAACACAACAATATCCAGCCAAAAATACATAACAATTTCCTCTTACACGAGGAGTTTCCGCTGTTAATAAGCAAATAAAACCTATTGCAGAAGAACGCCACTCGTGCTGTCTAAAACCTTTTCCATAACTTTTTACAATTTCATTGAAAGACATTATGGCTAAAACACAATTACGCTTAAGCTTCGGTTTCGCCTGACATATACAAGTTCAACCATAGGAAATCAATACATCTTATCACAATGTCGCTTTGGCTTTGACGTTACGTTTGGTTTGTATATAATATAAAGTAACGTGACTCAAACGTAAGGCTTTAGTAGAAACTGGTTGGACTTTTGCTCCCTTTAACAGAAAAAAAGCAAAAACAAAATCCAAAATTTAGAAAATGTCATTCAAAGCGGACACAAAGCGTGTGAAATGTAACGTGACGAAGTCAAAGCTAAAGCGTGATTGTGTTTTAGCCATAAGGGTACTTATAAATGGTGGTAAGCTTCACTTTTGTTTTATGGATAGGCAGTCATAAATCGAAAAATTTTAACAAGCCTATCGAATTTGATGACTTATAATTTGCGCCTATTCAATTGATAAATGTATCGATAGTATCAGTACTATCGATATTTTTTTCAATACTATCGATGATATCGGAAATAAATACTATCGATACTTAAGCAGCACTAGGAAAGAATGCTGCAATTTTTTGGTTTAAAGCGTTTCCGTACTTTTTTCGTAGAAATCTCTCAAAGAGAGAAAATATCCCCTCTACTCAAAAATCTGACTGCTGCGAATTTTCTGCGAATAATTATCGGGAACAAACCTTATAATATTCCGTGATGCGTTTCACCAATTATCGATGAGAGGAAATAAGTGACCAATTTTTTACCTGGCTCATGGACTATTATTTGTAGAGTTCACAATTTGACGCATTGTTTTGTACACACAAATTATTTTACTCCAAAATGCAGAGAAGTGAAGAAAACCGAATGTGTGTATTGGCCGATATTTATAAATCATCCCTGAAATTTATTTTATATGTATTAAATGTTCCAAAGGTATAGGACGAGGACAACGTACGCAAAATAATGTATTTTAATTTGTTTTTTATTAAAAAATACAGTCATTCTTATTACAGTGATTTTTAAGTTTACACATATGTATAGAATGTTAAAATTAATTTAATTGCAGTATTTCGAATTCCACGTGTAGTTTAATGGTCTCTACACTACAGCATTAAAATAAACATAGCTACGTTTAAAAAAAAATATCAATAAAAACGATTATATTGAACCAAATCTCAAACAAATGTTATCAAACAATGAAAAAGAACATGAACAAATACAACAAAATTAACAGCTCTTATGACTCCCATGTTTTTTAGTAGGAAAATATATATTTGAATAAAAATACCTAAACAAAAGTTTCAATAAATACAAATAAGGAATAAATTGCTGTGTTCCACGTTTACTTTGTGATTGCGTGTCTGCTTTAGTATCTAAGTCAAGCAGGACGACTTTTCTTTAAATAGGTAAATGATTTTTTTTATTTCTGCGCAGAATAATCTGGAAAAAGTAGCTTTGCGAAACTAAAAAAGGAACTTAAAGAAAGTACACAATTTTATTTTATATTACCAACCTTTTTTAAAGGAAATACATTTCTTAATGAATATTGAAGGAAGGTGAGAACAACTTTGTTTTTAAGGCTGTACTTTTCTTTGTTCGAATTAGTTAAAGAAACAGAAAAAAATATATACTTGAAATAGAGTTTTTTACATTAGACGGCACTTCTCTTCTTCTTGTGGATCACCCTGTTGGTGATAAAGCTCTTCATCGCCAACTACTGCAACATGCGTGGATGGAAATCCTCTTACGGATGAACGATGGCGTGTTACATGAGTTGATATGGTCTTCTTGATGCGCTCTGAAGCAGCAACATTCTCACCTTCAGTATTAAACAAAACTGTCTTTATGTTGCCTCCGACGAACCACTTCTAGGCCTTCATAACTATGTTACTTGGTGGCTCATGAGCAACTCCAGCGTCGGCTGACAAAACGGCGATTATAGCACCAGCATCAATCTTCACTGAACGATGGAATTTAAATGAAGTCTCGTCGGCACCACATGAACGCAACAATTGCCATCCCCCGATTGCGACTTCCTTCTCGGATTTGTTAAATAATTTTACAAACTTGCCCTCGGAATCAACTTCAGAAATTAGAACATCTCCTTTTGCACTTCCGGTTACAAAGTATTCAGATTCACTGCGATCTTCAGATTCTTCGAAAACCGTTCGTTTGCGTTTAAATACTCCACTGGCAGCAGACTGGCCACGTGTTGGTGTTGCACGCGTAGACCTAAGAGAGTGACTCAAAGTGCTTAGACTGGCTGCATTGGATGCAGCAGGGGTGATGTTCAAACGATGTTCTTCGCCGCAAAGCAACTTGTCGTAGGTTGCAATTTCCAAATCCAGAGAAACTTTAATATCCATTAAATCTTGGTATTCTTGCAACTGAAGAGCCATTCCTTCACGCAAGCGATTGAGCTCTGCTTCGAGGCCGTGCAACTCGGCGTTATGACATGCACGCTCATGATCCAACAACTGTTCCATATCACGCAATCTTGAGCTCAAAGCCGCATTGGTAGACTCCAACTCTCTGATTCGTGAGTTCAGTGAATCAATTCGAGTGCGCGTAGTACGCAGTTCTTCAATTGCTGCTGCTGCAGCATTCGAGTTACGATTAGCAGCGTTTTGCAGACCCTTTATCTTGTTTTCATAGAGCATCTCAATTTCATCGCGATTGGAACGCATCTGACTATCGTACTGGTCACGGAGCTCCTGAAGTAATTGTTGCAACTTAGCTTCATACTGTTCCGAAAGGCGTCCATCAATCTCGCTTATATCTACCTGATGGCGAGTGCGGGTTTCCGACATTTCTTGGGAGTGAATTTGGTCCTTAAAAGTCAGTTCTTACCGCAGACTTTGTATGTTATTTTCAAGGTAAACCCGAGACAATGTCTCGTCTTCAAGATATTTGCGTGCTTCCTCCAACTGCTAACGAAGACGTTCGTTCTCCTTTTGGAGTTCAGCAACGTCGTGGAGAGCCTTTTTTGCGATCGGCACTGGCCGTGTTGTATTTTATACCCAAATCGTTGCAACGCGACTCGTACATACCTGCACTATTCTCAGCATGAGTGCATTCCTTGGTCTTCTTCTCAAGCTTGGACTTAAGCTCGTCGTTTTCATCCCAAAGATGTTTAGTGTCAATTTCAAGTTTTGCTTTTTCACGCGCTGTATCATCGAGCAGCTTCTTAGCGTCACACAATTCATGCTCATACATCGACTTAATATTAGAAGCTTCGCGAGTATTGGTCTCTCTGGTGGTCTGGACTTCAATGGAGAGACTAGCATTTTTTTTTCTAAATTGCGTACGTGATCAATGTAGCATGCCAAACGGTCGTTAAGGTTTTGCAATTCGGCTTTTTCAACTTAACGTCTTACGCATTATAAATTGCAAATAACCAAAGATATGCCACTTCCTAGTTGAAAATGTGTAAGCTGAATGTTAATATACTTCTGTAATTAATACAAAAAATCAGCTAACAGTTGAGAAACAAATCTTCAGCAGATGCATTTGAATAGGCGATAGATGCTTCTTCAGCTTGAAGTTACTTGAAAAAGTAAGGGAACACACATAATGGATAAGCTAGTTTGACAAATTTTTAGTCGGCAGGAAATGACTAGTTTCTTCGTGTTTAGGAGGCTACCACCGGTAGCCAACCAACGGAACCGCAGCTGACGTTCACGAGGCTGTATAAAGTCTGTTCCTAATCTGCGAATTCGTACGAATTTTCACGAATTTCTGCTTTTTCCTGTTCCCGTACACCAAAAATTCGTAGAAATTCGCAGAAGAGAGTGCTCGTGAGAGAGAAAATAATTTCCCCACCCTGCGAATTTCTGCTCAAGAAATTTTTGAAGGCAAAAAAAAGTAGCAGCCAAACGTCAGTTTGACAAGACAATTTAGAAAAGACAATAAATTAAATCAAATTTACGACACGTTCAGCAGGGTTTAGGCAATTGTTAGAGAGCAGTGTGAATTGAGTCTTCTGAAGCCAGCTGTTTGCAAGAAGGAGTAGAGAAGAATTGTTGCTGGTTTTTTAGTCGGCAGGAAATGACTAGTTTCTTCGTGTTTAGGAGGCTACCACCGGTAGCCAACCAACGGAACCGCAGCTGACGTTCACGAGGCTGTATAAAGTCTGTTCCTAATCTGCGAATTCGTACGAATTTTCACGAATTTCTGCTTATTCCTGTCACCGTACACCAAAAATTCGTAGAAATTCGCAGAAGAGAGTGCTCGTGAGAGAGAAAATAATTTCCCCACCCTGTGAATTTCTGCTCAAGAAATTTTTGAAGGCAGAAAAAAGTAGCAGCCAAACGTCAGTTTGACAAGGCAATTGAGAAAAGACAATAAATTAAATCAAATTTACGACACGTTCAGCAGGGTTCAGGCAATTGTTAGAGAGCAGTGTGAATTGAGTAGAGAAGAATTGTTGCTGGAAGCGTGGAAGCACCTACAAAATTACTAATTGTTTTGTTGGTGGAGCAGAGGCAACAAATAAGCAAAACATTTCCCTTGAAATAATAAACAAAACATTTTAAAAATGGTTTCGCAATAATTAGTTTCCACCAATCTTTTGACATTTAAGTAGTGATGCTCGAACTTCCGACAGCTTATCGATAGTATAGATAGTGAAAAATATCGGCTACATCGATAGTTTAAAAAACAATCGAACGACTATCGATAGTTTAAATAATTTAAACTTACCTTCACATTTCGAGCTTGATGTTATTCAAGAGATGGAAACCTGTTGGAAAAGCTCATACTCTATGCTTAAACGATTATCAGATTTTCGATGAGAGTTTGAGCTATGTAAGCTATGAGAGTGTCAAAAAGGTCTTGCTGCACTGACAGCCAAACATTTTCATGCAATAGATAAAATCTTGCAGCTTCCTGAGTGCCTTGAAATTTTGAACACAACAATATCCAGCCAAAAATACATAACAATTTCCTCTTACACGAGGAAGTTCCGCTGTTAATAAGTAAATAAAACCTATTGCAGAAGAACGCCACTCGTGCTGTCTAAAACCTTTTCCATAACTTTTTACAATTTCATTGAAAGACATTATGGCTAAAACACAATTACGCTTAAGCTTCGGTTTCGCCTGACATATACAAGTTCAACCATAGGAAATCAATACATCTTATCACAATGTCGCTTTGGCTTTGACGTTACGTTTGGTTTGTATATAATATAAAGTAACGTGACTCAAACGTAAGGCTTTAGTAGAAACTGGTTGGACTTTTGCTCCCTTTAACAGAAAAAAGCAAAAACAAAATCCAAAATTTAGAAAATGTCATTCAAAGCGGACACAAAGCGTGTGAAATGTAACGTGACGAAGTCAAAGCTAAAGCGTGATTGTGTTTTAGCCATAAGGGTACTTATAAATGGTGGTAAGCTTCACTTTTGTTTTATGGATAGGCAGTCATAAATCTAAAAATTTTAACAAGCCTATTGAATTTGATGACTTATAATTTGCGCCTATTCAATTGATAAATGTATCGATAGTATCAGTACTATCGATATTTTTTTCAATACTATCGATGATATCGGAAATAAATACTATCGATACTTAAGCAGCACTAGGAAAGAATGCTGCAATTTTTTGGTTTAAAGCGTTTCCGTACTTTTTTCGTAGAAATCTCTCAAAGAGAGAAAATATCCCCTCTACTCAAAAATCTGACTGCTGCGAATTTTCTGCGAATAATTATCGGGAACAAACCTTATAATATTCCGTGATGCGTTTCACCAATTATCGATGAGAGGAAATAAGTGACCAATTTTTTACCTGGCTCATGGACTATTATTTGTAGAGTTCACAATTTGACGCATTGTTTTGTACACACAAATTATTTTACTCCAAAATGCAGAGAAGTGAAGAAAACCGAATGTGTGTATTGGCCGATATTTATAAATCATCCCTGAAATTTATTTTATATGTATTAAATGTTCCAAAGGTATAGGACGAGGACAACGTACGCAAAATAATGTATTTTAATTTGTTTTTTATTAAAAAATACAGTCATTCTTATTACAGTGATTTTTAAGCTTACACATATGTATAGAATGTTAAAATTAATTTAATTGCAGTATTTCGAATTCCACGTGTAGTTTAATGGTCTCTACACTACAGCATTAAAATAAACATAGCTACGTTTAAAAAAAAATATCAATAAAAACGATTATATTGAACCAAATCTCAAACAAATGTTATCAAACAATGAAAAAGAACATGAACAAATACAACAAAATTAACAGCTCTTATGACTCCCATGTTTTTTAGTAGGAAAATATATATTTGAATAAAAATACCTAAACAAAAGTTTCAATAAATACAAATAAGGAATAAATTGCTGTGTTCCACGTTTACTTTGTGATTGCGTGTCTGCTTTAGTGTCTAAGTCAAGCAGGACGACTTTTCTTTAAATAGGTAAATGATTTTTTTTATTTCTGCGCAGAATAATCTGGAAAAAGTAGCTTTGCGAAACTAAAAAAGGAACTTAAAGAAAGTACACAATTTTATTTTATATTACCAACCTTTTTTAACGGAAATACATTTCTTAATGAATATTGAAGGAAGGTGAGAACAACTTTGTTTTTAAGGCTGTACTTTTCTTTGTTCGAATTAGTTAAAGAAACAGAAAAAAATATATACTTGAAATAGAGTTTTTTACATTAGACGGCACTTCTCTTCTTCTTGTGGATCACCCTGTTGATGATAAAGCTCTTCATCGCCAACTACTGCAACATGCGTGGATGGAAATCCTCTTACGGATGAACGATGGCGTGTTACATGAGTTGATATGGTCTTCTTGATGCGCTCTGAAGCAGCAACATTCTCACCTTCAGTATTAAACAAAACTATCTTTATGTTGCCTCCGACGAACCACTTCTAGACCTTCATAACTATGTTACTTGGTGGCTCATGAGCAACTCCAGCGTCGGCTGACAAAACGGCGATTATAGCACCAGCATCAATCTTCACTGAACGATGGAATTTAAATGAAGTCTCGTCGGCACCACATGAACGCAACAATTGCCATCCCCCGATTGCGACTTCCTTCTCGGATTTGTTAAATAATTTTACAAACTTGCCCTCGGAATCAACTTCAGAAATTAGAACATCTCCTTTTGCACTTCCGGTTACAAAGTATTCAGATTCACTGCGATCTTCAGATTCTTCGAAAACCGTTCGTTTGCGTTTAAATGCTCCACTGGCAGCAGACTGGCCACGTGTTGGTGTTGCACGCGTAGACCTAAGAGAGTGACTCAAAGTGCTTAGACTGGCTGTATTGGATGCAGCAGGGGTGATGTTCAAACGATGTTCTTCGCCGCAAAGCAACTTGTCGTAGGTTGCAATTTCCAAATCCAGAGAAACTTTAATATCCATTAAATCTTGGTATTCTTGCAACTGAAGAGCCATTCCTTCACGCAAGCGATTGAGCTCTGCTTCGAGGCCGTGCAACTCGGAGTTATGACATGCACGCTCATGATCCAACAACTGTTCCATATCACGCAATCTTGAGCTCAAAGCCGCATTGGTAGACTCCAACTCTCTGATTCGTGAGTTCAGTGAATCAATTCGAGTGCGCGTAGTACGCAGTTCTTCAATTGCTGCTGCTGCAGCATTCGAGTTACGATTAGCAGCGTTTTGCAGACCCTTTATCTTGTTTTCATAGAGCATCTCAATTTCATCGCGATTGGAACGCATCTGACTATCGTACTGGTCACGGAGCTCCTGAAGTAATTGTTGCAACTTAGCTTCATACTGTTCCGAAAGGCGTCCATCAATCTCGCTTATATCTACCTGATGGCGAGTGCGGGTTTCCGACATTTCTTGGGAGTGAATTTGGTCCTTAAAAGTCAGTTCTTACCGCAGACTTTGTATGTTATTTTCAAGGTAAACCCGAGACAATGTCTCGTCTTCAAGATATTTGCGTGCTTCCTCCAACTGCTTACGAAGACGTTCGTTCTCCTTTTGGAGTTCAGCAACGTCGTGGAGAGCCTTTTTTGCGATCGGCACTGGCCGTGTTGTATTTTATACCCAAATCGTTGCAACGCGACTCGTACATACCTGCACTATTCTCAGCATGAGTGCATTCCTTGGTCTTCTTCTCAAGCTTGGACTTAAGCTCGTCGTTTTCATCCCAAAGATGTTTAGTGTCAATTTCAAGTTTTGCTTTTTCACGCGCTGTATCATCGAGCAGCTTCTTAGCGTCACACAATTCATGCTCATACATCGACTTAATATTAGAAGCTTCGCGAGTATTGGTCTCTCTGGTGGTCTGGACTTCAATGGAGAGACTAGCATTTTTTTTTCTGAATTGCGTACGTGATCAATGTAGCATGCCAAACGGTCGTTAAGGTTTTGCTATTCGGCTTTTTCAACTAAACGTCTTACGCATTATAAATTGCAAATAACCAAAGATATGCCACTTCCTAGTTGAAAATGTGTAAGCTGAATGTTAATATACTTCTGTAATTAATACAAAAAATCAGCTAACAGTTGAGAAACAAATCTTCAGCAGATGCATTTGAATAGGCGATAGATGCTTCTTCAGCTTGAAGTTACTTGAAAAAGTAAGGGAACACACATAATGGATAAGCTAGTTTGACAAATTTTTAGTCGGCAGGAAATGACTAGTTTCTTCGTGTTTAGGAGGCTACCACCGGTAGCCAACCAACGGAACCGCAGCTGACGTTCACGAGGCTGTATAAAGTCTGTTCCTAATCTGCGAATTCGTACGAATTTTCACGAATTTCTGCTTTTTCCTGTTCTCGTACACCAAAAATTCGTAGAAATTCGCAGAAGAGAGTGCTCGTGAGAGAGAAAATAATTTCCCCACCCTGCGAATTTCTGCTCAAGAAATTTTTGAAGGCAAAAAAAAGTAGCAGCCAAACGTCAGTTTGACAAGACAATTTAGAAAAGACAATAAATTAAATCAAATTTACGACACGTTCAGCAGGGTTCAGGCAATTGTTAGAGAGCAGTGTGAATTGAGTCTTCTGAAGCCAGCTGTTTGCAAGAAGGAGTAGAGAAGAATTGTTGCTGGAAGCGTGGAAGCACCTACAAAATTACTAATTGTTTTGTTGGTGGAGCAGATGCAACAAATAGGCAAAACATTTCCCTTGAAATAATAAACAAAACATTTTAAAAATGGTTTCGCAATAATTAGTTTCCACCAATCTTTTGACATTTAAGTAGTGATGCTCGAACTTCCGACAGCTTATCGATAGTATAGATAGTGAAAAATATCGGCTACATCGATAGTTTAAAAAACAATCGAACGACTATCGATAGTCTAAATAATTCAAACTTACCTTCACATTTCGAGCTTGAGGTTATTCAAGAGATGGAAACCTGTTGGAAAAGCTCATACTCTATGCTTAAACGATTATCAGATTTTCGATGAGAGCTTGAGCTATGGAAGCTATGAGAGTGTCAAAAAGGTCTTGCTGCACTGACAGCCAAACATTTTCATGCAATAGATAAAATCTTGCAGCTTCGTGAGTGCCTTGAAATTTTGAACACAACAATATCCAGCCAAAAATACATAACAATTTCCTCTTACAAGAGGAATTTCCGCTGTTAATAAGCAAATAAAACCTATTGCAGAAGAACGCCACTCGTGCTGTTTAAAACGTTTTCCATAACTTTTTACAATTTCATTGAAAGACATAATGGCTACAACACAATTACGCTTAAGCTTCGGTTTCGCCTGACATATACAAGTTCAACCATAGGAAATCAATACATCTTATCACAATGTCGCTTTGGCTTTGACGTTACGTTTGGTTTGTATATAATATAAGGTAACGTGACTCAAACGTAAAGCTTAAGTAGAAACTGGTTGAACTTTTGCTCGCTTTAACAGAAAAAAGCAAAAAAAAAATCAAAATTTAGAAAATGTCATTCAAAGCGGACACAAAGCGTGTGAAATGTAACGTGACGAAGCGTGATTGTGTTTTAGCCATAAGGGTACTTATAAATGGTGGTAAGCTTCACTTTTGTTTTATGGATAATCAGTCATAAATCTAAAAATTTGAACGAGCCTATCGAATTTGATGACTTATAATTTGCGCCTATTCAATTGATAAATGTATCGATAGTATCAGTACTATCGATATTTTTTTCAAAACTATCGATGATATCAGAAATAAATACTATCGATACTTAAGCAGCACTAGGAAAGAATGCTGCAATTTTTTTGGTTTAAAGCGTTCCCGTACTTTTTTCGTAGAAATCTCTCAAAGAGAGAAAATATCCCCTCTACTCCAAAATCTGACTGCTGCGAATTTTCTGCGAATAATTATCGGGAACAAACCTTATAATATTCCGTGATGCGTTTCACCAATTATCGATGAGAGGAAATAAGTGACCAATTTTTTACCATGGACTATTATTTGTAGAGTTCACAATTTGACGCATTGTTTTGTACACACAAATTATTTTACTCCAAAATGCAGAGAAGTGAAGGGAACCGAATGTGTGTATTGGCCGATATTTATACATCATCCCTGAAATTTGTTTTATATGTATTAAATGTTCCAAAGGTGTAGGACGAGGACATCGTACGCAAAATAATGTATTTTAATTTGTTTTTTATTAAAAAATACAGTCATTCTTATAACAGTGATTTTTAAGTTTACACATATGTATAGAATGTTAAAATTAATTTAATTGCAGTATTTCGAATTCCACGTGTAGTTTAATGGTCTCTACACTACAGCATTAAAATAAACATAGCTACGTTTAAAAAAAATATCAATAAAAACGATTATATTGAACCAAATCTCAAACAAATGTTATCAAACAATGAAAAAGAACATGAACAAATACAACAAAATTAACAGCTCTTATGACTCCCATGTTTTTTAGTAATAAAATATATATTTGAATAAAAATACCTAAACAAAAGTTTCAATAAATAGAAATAAGGAATAAATTGCTGTGTTCCACGTTTACTTTATGATTGCGTGTCTGCTTTAGTGTCTTAGTCAAGCAGGGCGACTTTTCTTTAAATAGGTAAATGATTTTTTTATTTCTGCGCAGAACAGTCTGGAAAAAGTAGCTTTGCGAAACTAAAAAAGGAACTTAAAGAAAGTACACAATTTTATTTTATATTACCAACCTTTTTTAAAGGAAATACATTTCTTAATGAATATTGAAGGAAGGTGAGAACAACTTTGTTTTTAAGGCTGTACTTTTCTTTGTTCGAATTAGTTAAAGAAACGGAAAAAAATTTATATTTGAAATAGAGTTTTTTACATTAGACGGCACTTCTCTTCTCCTTGTGGATCATACTGTTGATGATAAAGCTCTTCATCACGGATGAACGATGGCGTGTTACATGAGTTGATATGGTCTTCTTGATGCGCTCTGAAGTAGCAACATCCTCACCTTCAGTATTAAACAAAACTGTCTTCATGATGCCTCCGACGAACCACTTCTGGCTCTTCATAACTATGTTACTTGGTGGCTCATGAGCAACTCCAGCGTCGGCTGACAAAACGGCGATTATAGCACCAGCATCAATCTTCACTGAACGATGGAATTTAAATGAAGTCCCGTCGGAACCACATGAACGCAACAATTGCCATCCCCCGATTGTGACTTCCTTCTCGGACTTGTTAAATAATCATACAAACTTGCCCTCGGGATCAACTTCAGAAATTAGAATATCTCCTTTTGCATTTCCGGTTACAAAGTATTCAGATTCACTGCGATCTTCAGATTATTCGAAAACCGATCGTTAGCGTTTAAATGCTCCACTGGCAGCAGACTGGCCACCTGTTGGTGTTGCACGCGTAGATCTAAGGGAGTGACTCAAAGTGCTTACACTGGCTGTATTTGATGCAGCAGGGGTGATGTTCAAACGATGTTCTTCGCCGCAAAGCAACTTGTCGTAGGCTGCAATTTCCAAATCCAGAGAAACTTAAATATCCATTAAATCTTGGTATTCTTGCAACTGAAGAGCCATTTCTTCACGCAAGCGATTGAGCTCTGCTTCGAGGCCGTGCAACTCGGCGCTATGACGTGCGCGCTCATGATCCAACAACTGTTCCATATCACGCAATCTTGAGCTCAAAGCCGCATTGGTAGACTCCAACTCTCTGATTCGTGAGTTCAGTGAATCAATTCGAATGCGCGTAGTACGCAGTTCTTCAATTGCTGCTGCTGCAGCATTTGAAATACGATTAGCAGCGTTTTACAGACCCTTTATATTGTTTTTATAGAGCATCTCAATTTCGTCGCGATTAGAACGTATCTGACTTTCGCACTGGTCACGGAGCTCCTGAAGTAATTGTTGCAACTTAGCTTCATACTGCTCCGAAAGGCGTCCATCAACCTCGCTTATCTCTACCTGACGGCGAGTGCGGGTCTCCGACATTTCTTGGGAGTGAATTTTGTCAGTTCTTCCCGCAGATTTTGTATGTTATTTTCAATGTCAACCCAAGCCAATGTCTCGTCTTCAAGATATTTGCGTGCTTCCTCCAACTGCTTACGAAGACGTTCGTTCTCCTTTTAAAGCTCAGCATCGTCGTCGAGAGCCTTTTTGCGATCAGCACTGGCCGTATTGTATTATATACCCAAATCGTTGCAACGCGACTCGTACATACGTACGCTATTCTCAGCATGAGTGCACTCCTTGGTCTTCTTCTCAAGCTTGGACTTAAGCTCGTCGTTTTCATCCCAAAGACGTTTAGTGTCAATCTCAAGTTTTGCTTTTTCACGCGCTGTATCATCGAGCAGCTTCTTAGCGTTACACAATTCATGCTCATAAGAGTAATGGTCTCCCTGGTGGTCTGGACTTCAATGGAGAGACTAGCATTTTTATTTTCTAAATAGCGTACGTGATCAATGTAGCATGCCAAACGGTCGTTAAGGTTTTGCAATTCGGCTTTTTCAACTAAAGGTCTTACGCATTATAAATTGCAAATAACCAAAGATATGACACTTCCTAGTTGAAAATGTGTAAGCTGAATGTTAATATACTTCTGTAATTAATACAAAAAATCAGCTAACAGTTGAGAAACAAATCTTCAGCTGATGCATTTGAATAGGCGATAGATGCTTCTTCAGTAACTTTCGGCAGCTTGAAGTTACTTGAAAAAGTAAAGGAACACACATAATGGATAAGCTAGTTTGACAAATTTTTAATCGGCGGGAAATGACTAGTTTCTTCGTGTTTAGGAGGCTACCACCGGTAGCCAACCAACGGAACCGCAGCTGACGTTCACGAGGCTGTATAATAAAATTCCATAATGCGTTTCACCAATTATCTATGAGAGGAAATCAGTGACCATTTTTTTACCTGGCTCATGGAGTATTATTTGTAGAGTTCACAATTTGACGCATTGTTTTGTACACACAAATTATTTTACTCCAAATGCAGAGAAGTGAACGGAACCGAATGGGTGTATTGGCCGATATTTATACATCATCCCTGAAATTTGTTTTATATTAAACGTTCCAAAGGTATAGGACGAGGACTACGTACGCAAAATAATGTATTTTAATTTTGTTTTTATTAAAAAATACATAGTCATTCTTATTACAGTGATTTTTAAGTTTACACATATGTATATAATGTTAAAATTAATTTAATTGCGGTATTTCGAATTCCACGTGTAGTTTAATGGTCTCTACACTACAGCATTAAAATAAACATAGCTACATTAAAAAAAATATCAATAAAAACGATTATATTGAACCAAATCTGAAACAAATGTTATCAAACAATGAAAAAGAACATGAACAAATACAACAACATTAACAGCTTTTATAACTCCCATGTTTTTTAGTAGGAAAATATATATTTGAATAAAAATACCTAAACAAAAGTTTCAATGAATACAAAGAAGGAATAAATTGCTGTGTTCCACGTTTACTTTGTGATTGCGTGTTTGCTTTAGTATCTAAGTCAAGCAGGGCGACTTTTCTTTAAATAGGTAAATGATTTTTTGTATTCCTCCGCAGAGTAATCTGGAAAAGTAGCTTTGCGAAACTAAAAAAGGAACATAAAGAAAGTACACAATTTAATTTTATATTACCAATCTTTTTTAAAGGAAATACATTTCTCAATGAATATTGAAGGAAGGTGAGAACAACTTTGTTTTTAAGGCTGTACTTTTCTTTGTTCGAATTAGTTAAAGAAACAGAAAAAAATATATACTTGAAATAGAGTTTTTTACATTAGACGGCACTTCTCTTCTCCTTGTGGATCATACTGTTGATGATAAAGCTCTTCATCGCCAACTACTGCAACATGCGTGGATGGAAATCCTCTTACGGATGAACGATGGCGTGTTACATGAGTTGATATGGTCTTCTTGATGCGCTCTGAAGCAGCAACATTCTCACCTTCAGTATTAAACAAAACTGTCTTTATGTTGCCTCCGACGAACCACTTCTAGGCCTTCATAACTATGTTACTTGGTGGCTCATGAGCAACTCCAGCGTCGGCTGACAAAACGGCGATTAAAGCACCAGCATCAATCTTCACTGAACGATGGAATTTAAATGAAGTCTCGTCGGCACCACATGAACGCAACAATTGCCATCCCCCGATTGCGACTTCCTTCTCGGACTTGTTAAATAATTTTACAAACTTGCCCTTGGGATCAACTTCAGAAATTAGAATATCTCCTTTTGCACTTCCTGTTACAAAGTATTCAGATTCACGGCGATCTTCAGATTCTTCGAAAACCGTTCGTTTGCGTTTAAATGCTCCACTGGCAGCAGACTGGCCACGTGTTGGTGTTGCACGCGTAGATCTAAGAGAGTGACTCAAAGTGCTTACACTGTCTGTATTTGATGCAGCAGGGGTGATGTTCAAACGATGTTCTTCGCCGCAAAGCAACTTGTCGTAGGCTGCAATTTCCAAATCCAGAGAAACTTTAATATCCATCAAATCTTGGTATTATTGTAACTGAAGAGCCATTTCTTCACGCAAGCGATTGAGCTCTGCTTCGAGGCCGTGCAACTCGGCGTTATGACGTGCGCGCTCATGATCCAACAACTGTTCCATATCACGCAATCTTGAGCTCAAAGCCGCATTGGTAGACTCCAACTCTCTGATTCGTGAGTTCAGTGAATCAATTCGAGTGCGCGTAGTACGCAGTTCTTCAATTGCTGCTGCTGCAGCATTCGAGTTACGATTAGCAGCGATTTACAGACCCTTTATATTGTTTTTATAGAGCATCTCAATTTTGTCGCGATTAGAACGTATCTTACTTTCGCACTGGTCACGGAGCTCCTGAAGTAATTGTTGCAACTTAGCTTCATACTGCTCCGAAAGGCGTCCATCAACCTCGCTTATCTCTACCTGACGGCGAGTGCGGGTCTCCGACATTTCTTGGGAGTGAATTTTGTCAGTTTTTCCCGCAGATTTTTGAGGGATTTGAAAAAAGAAATAGTATGACAGATGATAGTGCCCCGTGGCTTAGTGTTTAGTGTGTATTTTCAATGTCAACCCAAGCCAATGTCTCGTCTTCAAGATATTTGCGTGCTTCCTCCAACTGCTTACGAAGACGTTCGTTCTCCTTTTAAAGCTCAGCAACGTCGTCGAGAGCCTTTTTGCGATCAGCACTGGCCGTATTGTATTTTATACCCAAATCGTTGCAACGCGACTCGTACATACGTACACTATTCTCAGCATGAGTGCACTCCTTGGTCTTCTTCTCAAGCTTGGACTTAAGCTCGTCGTTTTCATCCCAAAGACGTTTAGTGTCAATCTCAAGTTTTGCTTTTTCACGCGCTGTATCATCGAGCAGCTTCTTAGCGTTACACAATTCATGCTTATACATCGACTTAATAGTAGAAGCTTCGCGAGTAATGGTCTCCCTGGTGGTCTGGACTTCAATGGAGAGACTAGCATTTTTATTTTCTAAATTGCGTACGTGATCAATGTAGCATGCCAAACGGTCGTTAAGGTTTTGCAATTCGGCTTTTTCAAGTAAACGTCTTACGCATTATAAATTGCAAATAACCAGAGATATGCCACTTCCTAGTTGAAAATGTGTAAGCTGAATGTTAATATACTTCTGTAATTAATACAACAAATCAGCTAACAGTTGAGAAACAAATCTTCAGCTGATGCATTTGAATAGGCGATAGATGCTTCTTCAGTAACTTTCGGCAGCTTGAAGTTACTTGAAAAAGTAAAGGAACACACATAATGGATAAGCTAGTTTGACAATTTTTTAATCGGCAGGAAATGACTAGTTTCTTCGTGTTTAGGAGGCTACCACTGGTAGCCAACCAACGGAACCGCAGCTGACGTTCACGAGGCTGTATAATAATATTCCATAATGCGTTTCACCAATTATCGATGAGAGGAAATCAGTGACCATTTTTTTACCTGGCTCATGGAGTATTATTTGTAGAGTTCACAATTTGACGCATTGTTTTGTACACACAAATTATTTTACTCCAAATGCAGAGAAGTGAAGGGAACCGAATGGGTGTATTGGCCGATATTTATACATCATCCCTGAAATTTGTTTTATATTAAATGTTCCAAAGGTATAGGACGAGGACTACGTACGCAAAATAATGTATTTTAATTTTGTTTTTATTAAAAAATACATAGTCATTCTTATTACAGTGATTTTTAAGTTTACACATATGTATATAATGTTAAAATTAATTTAATTGCGGTATTTCGAATTCCACGTGTAGTTTAATGGTCTCTACACTACAGCATTAAAATAAACATAGCCACATTTTAAAAAAAATATCAATAAAAACGATTATATTGAACCAAATCTGAAACAAATGTTATCAAACAATGAAAAAGAACATGAACAAATACAATAACATTAACAGCTTTTATAACTCCCATGTTTTTTAGTAGGAAAATATATATTTGAATAAAAATACCTAAACAAAAGTTTCAATGAATACAAAGAAGGAATAAATTGAGGTGTTGCACGTTTACTTTGTGATTGCGTGTTTGCTTTAGTATCTAAGTCAAGCAGGGCGACTTTTCTTTAAATAGGTAAATGATTTTTTGTATTCCTCCGCTGAGTAATCTGGAAAAGTAGCTTTGCGAAACTAAAAAAGGAACATAAAGAAAGTACACAATTTAATTTTATATTACCAATCTTTTTTAAAGGAAATACATTTCTCAATGAATATTGAAGGAAGGTGAGAACAACTTTGTTTTTAAGGCTGTACTTTTCTTTGTTCGAATTAGTTAAAGAAACAGAAAAAAATATATACTTGAAATAGAGTTTTTTACATTAGACGGCACTTCTCTTCTCCTTGTGGATCACCCTGTTGATGATAAAGCTCTTCATCGCCAACTACTGCAACATGCGTAGATGGAAATCCTCTTACGGATGAACGATGGCGTGTTACATGAGTTGATATGGTCTCTTGACGCGCTTTAAAGCAGCAACATCCTCACCTTCAGAATTAAACAAAACTGTCTTCATGTTGCCTCCGACGAACCACTTCTGGGTCTTCATAACTATGTTACTTGGTGGCTCATGAGCAACTCCAGCGTCGGCTGACCAAACGGCGATTATAGCACCAGCATCAATCTTCACTGAACGATGGAATTTAAATGAAGTCTCGTCGGCACCACATGAACGCAACAATTGCCATCCCCCGATTGCGACTTCCTTCTCGGACTTGTTAAATAATTTTACAAACTTGCCCTCGGGATCAACTTCAGAAATTAGAATATCTCCTTTTGCACTTCCGGTTACAAAGTATTCAGATTCGTCGAAAACCGTTCGTTTGCGTTTAAATGCTCTACTGGCAGCAGACTGGCCACGTGTTGGTGTTGTGTGCTTACACTGGCTGTATTTGATGCAGCAGGGGTGATGTTCAAACGATGTTCTTCGCCGCAAAGCAACTTGTCGTAGACTGCAATTTCCAAATCCAGAGAAACTTTAATATCCATCAAATCTTGGTATTCTTGCAACTGAAGAGCCATTTCTTCACGCAAGCGATTGAGCTCTGCTTCGAGGCCGTGCAACTCGGCGTTATGACATGCACGCTCATGATCCAACAACTGTTCCATATCACGCAATCTTGAGCTCAAAGCCGCATTGGTAGACTCCAAATCTCCGATTCGTGAGTTCAGTGAATCAATTCGAGTGCGCGTAGTACGCAGTTCTTCAATTGCTGCTGCTGCAGCATTCGAGTTACGATTAGCAGCGTTTTGCAGACCCTTTATCTTGTTTTCATAGAGCATCTCAATTTCATCGCGATTGGAACGCATCTGACTTTCGTACTGGTCACGGAGCTCCTGAAGTGATTGTTGCAACTTAGCTTCATACTGTTCCGAAAGGCGTCCATCAATCTCGCTTATATCTACCTGACGGCGAGTGCGGGTTTCCGACATTTCTTGGGAGTGAATTTGGTCCTTAAAAGTCAGTTCTTCCCGCAGACTTTGTATGTTATTTTCAAGGTCAACCCGAGACAATGTCTCGTCTTCAAGATTTTTGCGTGCTTCCTCCAACTGCTTACGAAGACGTTCGTTCTCCTTTTGGAGTTCAGCAACATCGTCGAGAGCCTTTTTTGCGATCGGCACTGGCCGTATTGTATTTTATACCCAAATCGTTTCAACGCGACTCGTACATACGTGCACTATTCTCAGCATGAGTGCACTCCTTGGTCTTCTTCTCAAGCTTGGACTTAAGCTCGTCGTTTTCATCCCAAAGACGTTTAGTGTCAATTTTAAGTTTTGCTTTTTCACGCGCTGTATCATCGAGCAGCTTCTTAGCGTCACACAATTCATGCTCATACATCGACTTAATAGTAGAAGCTTCGCGAGTAATGGTCTCCCTGGTGGTCTGGACTTCAATGGAGAGACAAGTATTTTTATTTTCTAAATTGAGTACGTGATCAATGTAGCATGCCAAACGGTCGTTAAGGTTTTGCAATTCGGCTTTTTCAACTAAACGTCTTACGCATTATAAATTGCAAATAACCAAAGATATGCCACTTCCTAGTTGAAAATGTGTAAGCTGAATGTTAATATACTTCTGTAATTAATACAAAAAATCAGCTAACAGTTGAGAAACAAATCCTCAGCTGATGCATTTGAATAGGCGATAGATGCTTCTTCAGTAACTTTCGGCAGCTTGAAGTTACTTGAAAATAAAAGAACACACATAATGGATAAGCTAGTTTGACAAATTTTTAATCGGCAGGAAATGACTAGTTTCTTCGTGTTTAGGAGGCTACCACCGGTAGCCATCCAACGGAACCGCAGCTGACGTTCACGAGGCTGTATAATAATATTCCATAATGCGTTTCACCAATTATCGATGAGAAGAAATCAGTGACCATTTTTTTACCTGCCTCATGGAGTATTATTTGTAGAGTTCACAATTTGACGCATTGTTTTGTACACACAAATTATTTTACTCCAAATGCAGAGAAGTGAAGGGAACCGAATGTGTGTATTGGCCGATATTTATACATCATCCCTGAAATTTGTTTTATATTAAATGTTCCAAAGGTATAGGACGAGGACTACGTACGCAAAATAATGTTTTTTAATTTTGTTTTTATTAAAAAATACATAGTCATTCTTATTACAGTGATTTTTAAGTTAACACATATGTATATAATGTTAAAATTAATTTAATTGCGGTATTTCGAATTCCACGTGTAGTTTAATGGTCTCTACACTAAAGCATTAAAATAAACATAGCTACATTTAAAAAAAAAATATCAATAAAAACGATTATATTGAACCAAATCTCAAACAAATGTTATCAAAAAATGAAATAGAACATGAACAAATACAACAAAATTAACAGCTTTTATAATCCCCATGTTTTTTAGTAGGAAAATATATATTTGAATAAAAATACCTAAACAAAAGTTTCAATAAATACAAAGAAGGAATAAATTGCTGTGTTCCACGTTTACTTTGTGATTGCGTGTCTGCTTTAGTATCTAAGTCAAGCAGGGCGACTTTTCTTTAAATAGGTAAATGATTTTTTTTATTCCTCCGCAGAGTAACCTAGAAAAAGTAGCTTTGCGAAACTAAAAAAGGAACTTAAAGAAAGTACACAATTTAATTTTATATTACCAACCTTTTTTAAAGGAAATACATTTCTTAATGAATATTGAAGGAAGTTGAGAACAACTTTGTTTTTAAGGCTGTACTTTTCTTTGTTCGAATTAGTTAAAGAAACAGAAAAAATATATACTTGAAATAGAGTTTTTTACATTAGACGGCACTTCTCTTCTCCTTGTGGATCACCCTGTTGATGATAAAGCTCTTCATCGCCAACTACTGCAACATGCGTGGATGGAAATCCTCTTACGGATGAACGATGGCGTGTTACATGAGTTGATATGGTCTTCTTGATGCGATCTGAAGCAGCAACATCCTCACCTTCAGAATTAAACAAAACTGTCTTCATGTTGCCTCTGACGAACCACTTCTGGCTCTTCATAACTATGTTACTTGGTAGCTCATGAGCAACTCCAGCGTCGGCTGACCAAACGGCAATTATAGCAGCAGCATCAATCTTCACTGAACGATGGAATTTATATGAAGTCTCGTCGGCACCACATGAACGCACCAATTGCCATCCCCCGATTGCGACTTCCTTCTCGGACTTGTTAAATAATTTTACAAACTTGCCCTCGGGATCAACTTCAGAAATTAGAATATCTCCTTTTGCACTTCCTGTTACAAAGTATTCAGATTCACTGCGATCTTCAGATTCTTCGAAAACCGTTCGTTTGCGTTTAAATACTCCACTGGCAGCAGACTGGCCACGTGTTGATGTTGCACGCGTAGATCTAAGAGAGTGACTCAAAGTGCTTACACTGTATTTGATGCAGCAGGGGTGATGTTCAAACGATGTTCTTCGCCGCAAAGCAACTTGTCGTAGGCTGCAATTTCCAAATCCAGAGAAACTTTAATATCCATTAAATCTTGGTATTCTTGCAACTGAAGAGCCATTTCTTCACGCAAGCGATTGAGCTCTGCTTCGAGGCCGTGCAACTCGGCGTTATGACGTGCGCGCTCATGATCCAACAACTGTTCCATATCACGCAATCTTGAGCTCAAAGCCGCATTGGTAGACTCCAACTCTCTGATTCGTGAGTTCAGTGAATCAATTCGAGTGCGCGTAGTACGCAGTTCTTCAATAGCTGCTGCTGCAGCATTCGAATTACGATTAGCAGCGTTTTACAGACCCTTTATATTGTTTTTATAGAGCATCTCAATTTCGTCGCGATTAGAACGTATCTGACTTTCGCACTGGTCACGGAGCTCCTGAAGTAATTGTTGCAACTTAGCTTCATACTGCTCCGAAAGGCGTCCATCAATCTCGCTTATCTCTACCTGACGGCGAGTGCGGGTCTCCGACATTTCTTGGGAGTGAATTTGGTCAGTTCTTCCCGCAGATTTTGTATGTTATTTTCAATGTCAACCTAAGCCAATGTCTCGTCTTCAAGATATTTGCGTGCTTCCTCCAACTGCTTACAAAGAAGTTCGTTCTCCTTTTGGAGCTCAGCAACGTCGTCGAGAGCCTTTTTGCGATCAGCACTGGCCGTATTCTATTTTATACCCAAATCGTTGCAACGCGACTTGTACATACGTACATTATTCTCAGCATGAGTGCACTCCTTGGTCTTCTTCTCAAGCTTGGACTTAAGCTCGTCGTTTTCATCCCAAAGACGTTTAGTGTCAATCTCAAGTTTTGCCTTTTCACGCGCTGTATCATCGAGCAGCTTCTTATCGTCACACAATTCATGCTCATACATCGACTTAATATTAGAAGCTTCGCGAGTAATGGTCTCCCTGGTGGTCTGGACTTCAATGGAGAGACTAGCATTTTTATTTTCTAAATTGCGTACGTGATCAATGTAGCATGCCAAACGGTCGTTAAGGTTTTGCAATTCGGCTTTTTCAAGTAAACGTCTTACGCATTATAAATTGCAAATAACCAAAGATATGCCACTTCCTAGTTGAAAATGTGTAATCTGAATGTTAATATACTTCTGTAATTAATACAAAAAATCAGCTAACAGTTGAGAAACAAATCTTCAGCTGATGCATTTGAATAGGCGATAGATGCTTCTTCAGTAACTTTCGGCAGCTTGAAGTTACTTGAAAAAGTAAAGGAACACACATAATGGATAAGCTAGTTTGACAAATTTTTAGTCGGCAGGAAATGAGTAGTTTCTTCGTGTTTAGGAGGCTACCACCGGTAGCCAACCAACGGAACCGCAGCTGACGTTCACGAAGCTGTATAGAGTTTGTTCCTAATCTGCGAATTCATACGAATTTTCACGAATTTCTGCTTATTCCTGTTCCCGTACACCAAAAATTCGTAGAAATTCGCAGAAGAGAGAGCTCGTGAGAGAGAAAATAATTTCCCCACCCTGCGAATTTCTGCTGAAGAAATTTTTGAAGGCAGAAAAAAGTAGCAGCCAAACGTCAGTTTTACAATTGAGAAAAGACAATAAAATAAATCAAATTTACGACACGTTCAGCAGGCTTCAGGCAATTGTTACAGAGCAGTGTGAATTGAGTCTTCTGAAGCCAGCTGTTTGCAAGAAGGAGTAGAGAAGAATTGTTGCTGGAAGCGTGGAAGCACCTACAAAATTACTAATTGTTTTGTTGTTGGAGCAGATGCAACAAATAGGCAAAACATTTCCCTTGAAATAATAAACAAAACATTTTAAAAATGGTTTCGCAATAATTAGTTTCCACCAATCTTTTGACATTTAAGTAGTGATGCTCGAACTTCCGACAGCTTATCGATAGTATAGATAGTGAAAAATATCGGCTACATCGATAGTTTAAAAAACAATCGAACGACTATCGATAGTTTAAATAATTCAAACTTACCTTCACATTTCGAGCTTGAGGTTATTCAAGAGATGGAAACCTGTTGGAAAAGCTCATACTCTATGCTTAAACGATTATCAGATTTTCGATGAGAGCTTGAGCTATGTAAGCTATGAGAGTGTCAAAAAGGTCTTTTCTGCACTGACAGCCAAACATTTTCATGCAATAGATAAAATCTTGCAGCTTCCTGAGTGCCTTGAAATTTTGAACACAACAATATCCAGCCAAAAATACATAACAATTTCCTCTTACACGAGGAATTTCCGCTGTTAATAAGCGAATAAAACCTATTGCAGAAGAACGCCACTCGTGCTGTCTAAAACCTTTTCCATAACTTTTTACAATTTCATTGAAAGACATTATGGCTAAAACACAATTACGCTTAAGCTTCGGTTTCGCCTGACATATACAAGTTCAACCATAGGAAATCAATACATCTTATCACAATGTCGCTTTGGCTTTGACGTTACGTTTGGTTTGTATATAATATAAGGTAACGTGACTCAAACGTAAAGCTTAAGTAGAAACTGGTTGAACTTTTGCTCGCTTTAACAGAAAAAACCAAAAACAAAATCCAAAATTTAGAAAATGTCATTCAAAGCGGACACAAAGCGTGTGAAATGTAACGTGACGAAGTGAAAGCTGAAGCGTGATTGTGTTTTAGCCATAAGGGTACTTATAAATGGTGGTAAGCTTCACTTTTGTTTTATGGATAGGCAGTCATAAATCTAAAAATTTGAACAAGCCTATCGAATTTGATGACTTATAATTTGCGCCTATTCAATTGATAAATGTATCGATAGTATCAGTACTATCGATATTTTTTTCGAAACTATCGATGATATCGGAAATAAATACTGTCGATACTTAATCAGCACTAGGAAAGAATGCTGCAATTTTTTGGTTTAAAGCGTTCCCGTACTTTTTTCGTAGAAATCTCTCAAAGAGAGAAAATATCCCCTCTACTCCAAAATCTGACTGCTGCGAATATTCTGCGAATAATTATCGGGAACAAACCTTATAATATTCCATGATGCGTTTCACCAATTATCGATGAGAGGAAATAAGTGACCAATTTTTTACCTGGCTCATGGACTATTATTTGTAGAGTTCACAATTTCACGCATTGTTTTGTACACACAAATTATTTTACTCCAAAATGAGAGAAGTGAAGGGAACCGAATGTGTGTATTGGCCGATATTTATACATCATCCCTGAAATTTGTTTTATATGTATTAAATGTTCCAAAGGTATAGGACGAGGACTACGTACGCAAAATAATGTATTTTAATTTGTTTTTTATTAAAAATATACAGTCATTCTTATTACAGTGATTTTTAAGTTTACAAATATGCATAAAATGTTAAAATTAATTTAATTGCGGTATTTCGAATTCCACGTGTAGTTTAATGGTCTCTACACTACAGCATTAAAATAAACATAGCTACGTTTAAAAAAAATATCAATAAAAACGATTATATTGAACCAAATCTCAAACAAATGTTATCAAACAATGAAAAAGAACATGAACAAATACAACAAAATTAACAGCTTTTATAACTCCCATGTTTTTTAGTAGGAAAATATATATTTGAATAAAAATACCTTAACAAAAGTTTCAATAAATACAAATAAGAAATAAATTGCTGTGTTCCACGTTTACTTTGTGATTGCGTGTCTGCTTAAGTGTCTAAGTCAAGCAGGGCGACTTTTCTTTAAATAGGTAAATGATTTTTTTTTATTTCTGCGCAGAGTAATCTGGAAAACTGGAACTTAAAGAAAGTACACAATTTTATTTTATATTAGTAACCTTTTTTAAAGGAAATACATTTCTTAATGAATATTGAAGGAAGGTGAGAACAACTTTGTTTTTAAGGCTGTACTTTTCTTTGTTCGAATTAGTTAAAGAAACAGAAAAAATATATACTTGAAATAGAGTTTTTTTACATTAGACGGCACTTCTCTTCTCCTTGTGGATCACCCTGTTGATGATAAAGCTCTTCATCGCCAACTACTGCAACATGCGTGGATGGAAATCCTCTTACGGATGAACGATGGAGTGTTACATGAGTTGATATGGTCTTCTTGATGCGCTCTGAAGCAGCAACATCCTCACCTTCAGTATTAAACAAAACTGTCTTCATGTTGCCTCCGACGAACCACTTCTGGGTCCTCATAACTATGTTACTTGGTGGCTCATGAGCAACTCCAGCGTCGACTGACAAAACGGCGATTATAGCACCAGCATCAATCTTCACTGAACGATGGAATTTAAATGAAGTCTCGTCGGCACCACATGAACTAGTGTTGGACGATATACCAATAACTATTACCAGTAACCTAATATCCACCGATAACTAGTTATTATAACTGGTTACTCGATATCAAAATTAGTAGTTATAGTTATTTTGGTATCAATATTGAGAAGAATAACCATGGTTATTCTGGTATAAGTATTCAGAAAAATAACCATGGTTATTCTGGTATCGATATTGAGAAGAATAACCATGGTTATTCTGGTATCGATATTGAGAAGAGTAACCATGGTTATTCTGGTATCGATATTGAGAAGAATAACCATTGTTATTCTGGTATCAGTATTCAGAATAATAACCATGGTTATTCTGGTATCAGTATTCAGAAGAATAACCATGGTTATTCTGGTATCAGTATTCAGAAGAATAACCATGGTTATTCTGGTATCGATATTGGAAGAAAAACCATGGTTATTCTGGTATCGATGTTGAGATATGGTTATTCTGTTATCAGTATTCAGAAGAATAACTCTGGTTATTCTGGTAACAGATACTTTGTGTATCGCTCTGAATATCGAATACCTAATATGAGATTTAAAAATATTTAGGGAGAAAAGAACTGTTCTTATTGTAGATGTAAGGCAAGATATTCAATATCAGATACACAAACGAGTATTGAGTATTCAATCTGTTAGTAGTTCTTGATAAATTTGAAGTGATTCTGAGTATTCAATATTCATATGGGTATTTTAATTTTTTGTTTGCAGTAAGTAAGAGTAAGATTTCTAAAATAATATGGTAGTGGCAGCGTGCCATTTTGGCACTATCGTGCAATTTTTTGGCACACTTTAATTTCAAATGGCACTGTGATGCTTAAAGTGGGTTTTCATATGGCACTTTTGAAGCTGGATACATTTTAATATAAAATATGTGAAACAAATTAAGGGTACTAAATAAAATTAGATTTAAAATAGATTTAAAAATTGGTGACAGATATGTTTATGTATGTTATGTTTAAAAGCACCTACGAAGAAAAAAAGATTGTTTGTTATACATTGCTGAGTATAATTTATTTTATTTTTAAGGAGATACGAAGGGTCAGTAAATCTGGTCACACGAAGATCATTAACAACGCGCTTTTAAAAAATATTGCGAAAGAATGATCATTTTTTATGTAAAGGATGGTACTGGGAAAACCTATTGCATTTAATTTTTCCTTCTAGTTTGAGTTTCTAACATATACCATGTCACGAAGATGAAAGGATGTATGAGAATAATTTTGACCTGCTTTTACTTGTTTTGTATTTTTTTGGTGCTGCCTATTGCTATAATATATAATAGTAATAATAAGCGCTTAATTTGTGTAGAGGGTGTCCTCATTACATATTATTAGGTTAAATATATAAGTATGTGCTCTGCGGAAGTGCGGAAGAGCTTAGAGGCAGCAGGCAGATAGGTAGATTTTGTCAATTGATATTTGATATGCATGTAATTTGTGGTAGGTTTGTGGTTTGTATTGTTGAAGATAATATAGGCTGAAAAAAAGTGCAAGTGCAATTAGCAACAGGTTGATGACATAATGACCGTGTCAAAAAAAAGGTTGGACATGATTTGAAAAAAGGGGTGTGAAATATTTTTTTTCCTTTGTCTAGGTAGCTTTTTGTATTAAATTATACGTTATTCAACAATTCATTTCTTTTTCAAATTTCAATCAGTGTCTAGATCTCCATCTCGCGCTCTGTGGTTTGGTGTTAAGAATTCCGAAAAAGTAAAAATTTAAAAGTGTGCATAAAAAAGTTAATTTAGAGTTCCAATTTCTAATATCGTGCCATAGCCGAAAGAAAAGTGATTGTTTTTTTTATAAAATAACCGTACAGTTTACTATAGGTGAGGTATCTTTTTCTGAAGTACCTAGGTATATGAATAATTTTTTTAGGTATAAGAATCTTTTTAGCTTATTAGGTGTACAAAAACCGATTTGTAACAAATAAGTGGGAGATATCATATGTTATAGTTTATGAATTTTGGCTAATAATAATCTTATTATATATTTATATATATACGTATACCATATTCGTATAATTTTTTATGTTTTTTTTTTAATAAAAAATAAAAACATGATTTTTTCTAAATCGGTCCTATAAGTTTCGAAATACTCTTTTCATAAATACATAATTCTAACTAGAGACCGTTAAGTAATGGGTTTTGAGAGGTTCAAGCTGTGTTATTTTTATTCATTTTATTTAAAATATTTGACGAAAAGTATTGGAAAATTAATTTTTTTTATAAAAATCAGTCTTTTCAAATAATAGTCTATAAGTGAAAAAATGTATAATGTTTCTTTACAAGGCAAAAATTCGTTCGTTTTTCAGTTTGAGTTCAGTTCTTTTATTTTTGAAATAAGAAATGAATAAAACTATTTATCTGTGTTGTAGGAGTTTTTCAAGACCTGAAATATCTTAAAAAAAAAGGTAAGAAATATACTGTAGAAATAAAGCCTATCCGACAAAATAACATGTTACTGAATAACTATTAAAAATAACTGTTAGTACAAAATAACAATAACTGTTAGAACAGTTATCGAAAAATAACCACTAAGGGCTTCACTAACATGAACGCAACAATTGCCATCCCCCGATTGCGACTTCCTTCTCGGACTTGTTAAATAATTTTACAAACTTGCCCTCGGGATCAACTTCAGAAATTAGAATATCTCCTTTTGCACTTCCGGTTACAAAGTATTCAGATTCACTGCGATCTTCAGATTATTTGAAAACCGTTCGTTTGCGAACTGGCCACGTGTTGGTGTTGTGTGCTTACACTGGCTGTATTTGATGCAGCAGGGGTGATGTTCAAACGATATTCTTCGCCGCAAAGCAACTTGTCGTAGGCTGCAATTTCCAAATCCAGAGAAACTTTAATATCCATTAAATCTTGGTATTCTTGCAACTGAAGAGCCATTTCTTCACGCAAGCGATTGAGCTCTGCTTCGAGGCCGTGCAACTCGGCGTTATGACGTGCGCGCTCATGATCCAACAACTGTTCCATATCACGCAATCTTGAGCTCAAAGCCGCATTGGTAGACTCCAACTCTCCGATTCGTGAGTTCAGTGAATCAATTCGAGTGCGCGTAGTACGCAGTTCTTCAATTGCTGCTGCTGCAGCATTCGAATTACGATTAGCAGCGTTTTACAGACCCTTTATATTGTTTTTATAGAGCATCTCAATTTCGTCGCGATTAGAACGTATCTGACTTTCGCACTGGTCACGGAGCTCCTGAAGTAATTGTTGCAACTTAGCTTCATACTGCTCCGAAAGGTGTCCATCAACCTCGCTTATCTCTACCTGACGGCGAGTGCGGGTCTCCGACATTTTTTGGGAGTGAATTTGGTCAGTTCTTCCCGCAGAACACACATAATGGATAAGCTAGTTTGACAAATTTTTAGTCGGCAGGAAATGACTAGTTTCATCGTGTTTAGGAGGCTACCACCGGTAGCCAACCAACGGAACCGCAGCTGACGTTCACGAGGCTGTATAAAGTTTGTTCCTAATCTGCGAATTCGTACGAATTTTCGCGAACTTCTGCTTATTCCTGTTCCCGTACACCAAAAATTCGTAGAAATTCGCAGAAGAGAGAGCTCGTGAGAGAGAAAATAATTTCCCCACCCTGCGAATTTCTGCTGAAGAAATTTTTGAAGGCAGAAAAAAGTAGCAGCCAAACGTCAGTTTGACAATTGAGAAAAGACAATAAATTAAATCAAATTTACGACACGTTCAGCAGGCTTGAGGCAATTGTTACAGAGCAGTGTGAATTGAGTCTTCTGAAGCCAGCTGTTTGCAAGAGGGAGTAGAGAAGAATTGTTGCTGGAAGCGTGGAAGCACCTACAAAATTACTAATTGTTTTGTTGGTGGAGCAGATGCAACAAATAGGCAAAACATTTCCCTTGAAATAATAAACAAAACATTTTAAAAATGGTTTCGCAATAATTAGTTTCCACCAATCTTTTGACATTTAAGTAGTGATGCTCGAACTTCCGACAGCTTATCGATAGTATAGATAGTGAAAAATATCGGCTACATCGATAGTTTAAAAAACAATCGAACGACTATCGATAGTTTAAATAATTCAAACTTACCTTCACATTTCGAGCTTGATGTTATTCAAGAGATGGAAACCTGTTGGAAAAGCTCATACTCTATGCTTAAACGATTATCAGATTTTCGATGAGAGTTTGAGCTATGTAAGCTATGAGAGTGTCAAAAAGGTCTTGCTGCACTGACAGCCAAACATTTTCATGCAATAGATAAAATCTTGCAGCTTCCTGAGTGCCTTGAAATTTTGAACACAACAATATCCAGCCAAAAATACATAACAATTTCCTCTTACACGAGGAATTTCCGCTGTTAATAAGCAAATAAAACCTATTGCAGAAGAACGCCACTCGTGCTGTCTAAAACCTTTTCCATAACTTTTTACAATTTCATTGAAAGACATTATGGCTAAAACACAATTACGCTTAAGCTTCGGTTTCGCCTGACATATACAAGTTCAACCATAGGAAATCAATACATCTTATCACAATGTCGCTTTGGCTTTGACGTTACGTTTGGTTTGTATATAATATAAGGTAACGTGACTCAAACGTAAAGCTTAAGTAGAAACTGGTTGAACTTTTGCTCGCTTTAACAGAAAAAAGCAAAAACAAAATCCAAAATTTAGAAAATGTCATTCAAAGCGGACACAAAGCGTGTGAAATGTAACGTGACGAAGTCAAAGCTGAAGCGTGATTGTGTTTTAGCCATAAGGGTACTTATAAATGGTGGTAAGCTTCACTTTTGTTTTATGGATAGGCAGTCATAAATCTAAAAATTTGAACAAGCCTATCGAATTTGATGACTTATAATTGATAAATGTATCGATAGTATCAGTACTATCGATATTTTTTTCAAAACTATCGATGATATCGGAAATAAATACTATCGATACTTAATCAGCACTGGGAAAGAATGCTGCAATTTTTTGGTTTAAAGCGTTCCCGTACTTTTTTCGTAGAAATCTCTCAAAGAGAGAAAATATCCCCTCTACTCCAAAATCTGACTGCTGCGAATTTTCTGCGAATAATTATCGGGAACAAACCTTATAATATTCCGTGATGCGTTTCACCAATTATCGATGAGAGGAAATAAGTGACCAATTTTTTACCTGGCTCATGGACTATTATTTGTAGAGTTCACACGCATTGTTTTGTACACACAAATTATTTTACTCCAAAATGAGAGAAGTTAAGGGAACCGAATGTGTGTATTGGCCGATATTTATACATCATCCCTGAAATTTGTTTTATATGTATTAAATGTTCCAAAGGTATAGGACGAGTACTACGTACGCAAAATAATGTATTTTAATTTGTTTTTTATTAAAAAATACAGTCATTCTTATTACAGTGATTTTTAAGTTTACACATATGTATATAATGTTAAAATTAATTTAATTGCGGTATTTCGAATTCCACGTGTAGTTTAATGGTCTCTACACTACAGCATTAAAATAAACATAGCTACGTTTAAAAAAAATATCAATAAAAACGATTATATTGAACCAAATCTCAAACAAATGTTATCAAACAATGAAAAAGAACATGAACAAATACAACAAAATTAACAGCTTTTATAATCCCCATGTTTTTTAGTAGGAAAATATATATTTGAATAAAAATACCTAAACCAAAGTTTCAATAAATACAAATAAGGAATAAATTGCTGTGTTCCACGTTTACTTTGTGATTGCGTGTCTGCTTTAGTGTCTAAGTCAAGCAGGGCGACTTTTCTTTAAATAGGTAAATGATTTTTTTATTTCTGCGCAGAACAGTCTGGAAAAAGTAGCTTTGCGAAACTAAAAAAGGAACTTAAAGAAAGTACACAATTTTATTTTATATTACCAACCTTTTTTAAAGGAAATACATTTCTTAATGAATATTGAAGGAAGGTGAGAACAACTTTGTTTTTAAGGCTGTACTTTTCTTTGTTCGAATTAGTTAAAGAAACAGAAAAAAATATATACTTGAAATAGAGTTTTTTACATTAGACGGCACTTCTCTTCTCCTTGTGGATCATACTGTTGATGATAAAGCTCTTCATCGCCAACTACTGCAACATGCGTGGATGGAAATCCTCTTACGGATGAACGATGGCGTGTTACATGAGTTGATATGGTCTTCTTGATGCGCTCTGAAGCAGCAACATCCTCACCTTCAGTATTAAACAAAACTGTCTTCATGTTGCCTCCGACGAACCACTTCTGGGTCCTCATAACTATGTTACTTGGTGGCTCATGAGCAACTCCAGCGTCGGCTGACAAAACGGCGATTATAGCACCAGCATCAATCTTCACTGAACGATGGAATTTAAATGAAGTCTCGTCGGCACCACATGAACGCAACAATTGCCATCCCCCGATTGCGACTTCCTTCTCGGACTTGTTAAATAATTTTACAAACTTGCCCTCGGGATCAACTTCAGAAATTAGAATATCTCCTTTTGCACTTCCGGTTACAAAGTATTCAGATTCACTGCGATCTTCAGATTCTTCGAAAACCGTTCGTTTGCGTTTAAATGCTCCACTGGCAGCAGACTGGCCACGTGTTGGTGTTGCACGCGTAGATCTAAGAGAGTGACTCAAAGTGCTTACACTGGCTGTATTTGATGCAGCAGGGGTGCTGTTCAAACGATATTCTTCGCCGCAAAGCAACTTGTCGTAGGCTGCAATTTCCAAATCCAGAGAAACTTTAATATCCATCAAATCTTGGTATTCTTGAGCTCAAAGCCGCATTGGAAGACTCCAACTCTCTGATTCGTGAGTTCAGTGAATCAATTCGAGTGCGCGTAGTACGCAGTTCTTCAATTGCTGCTGTTGCAGCATTCGAGTTACGATTAGCAGCGTTTTGCAGACCCTTTATCTCTTTTTCATAGAGCATCTCAATTTCATCGCGATTGGAACGCATCTGACTTTCGTACTGGTCACGGAGCTCCTGAAGTGATTGTTGCAACTTAGCTTCATACTGTTCCGAAAGGCGTCCATCAACCTCGCTTATCTTTACCTGACGGCGAGTGCGGGTCTCCGACATTTCTTGGGAGTGAATTTGGTCAGTTCTTCCCGCAGAACACACATAATGGATAAGCTAGTTTGACAAATTTTTAGTCGGCAGGAAATGACTAGTTTCTTCGTGTTTAGGAGGCTACCACCGGTAGCCAACCAACGGAACCGCAGCTGACGTTCACGAAGCTGTATAGAGTTTGTTCCTAATCTGCGAATTCATACGAATTTTCGCGAATTTCTGCTTATTCCTGTTCCCGTACACCAAAAATTCGTAGAAATTCGCAGAAGAGAGAGCTCGTGAGAGAGAAAATAATTTCCCCACCCTGCGAATTTCTGCTCAAGAAATTTTTGAAGGCAGAAAAAAGTAGCAGCCAAACGTCAGTTTGACAATTGAGAAAAGACAATAAATTAAATCAAATTTACGACACGTTCAGCAGGCTTCAGGCAATTGTTACCAAGCAATGTGAATTGAGTCTTCTGAAGCCAGAAGAGGGAGTAGAGAAGAATTGTTGCTGGAAGCGTGGAAGCACCTACAAAATTACTAATTGTTTTGTTGGTGGAGCAGATGCAACAAATAGGCAAAACATTTCCCTTGAAATAATAAACAAAACATTTTAAAAATGGTTTCGCAATAATTAGTTTCCACCAATCTTTTGACATTTAAGTAGTGATGCTCGAACTTCCGACAGCTTATCGATAGTATAGATAGTGAAAAATATCGGCTGCATCGATAGTTTAAAAAACAATCGAACGACTATCGATAGTTTAAATAATTCAAACTTACCTTCACATTTCGAGCTTGAGGTTATTCAAGAGATGGAAACCTGTTGGAAAAGCTCATACTCTATGCTTGAACGATTATCAGATTTTCGATGAGAGCTTGAGCTATGTAAGCTATGAGAGTGTCAAAAAGGTCTTTTCTGCACTGACACCCAAACATTTTTATGCAATAGATAAAATCTTGCAGCTTCTTGAGTGCCTTGAAATTTTGAACACAACAATATCCAGCCAAAAAAAAACAATTTCCTCTTACACGAGGAATTTCCGCTGTTAATAAGCGAATAAAACCTATTGCAGAAGAACGCCACTCGTGCTGTCTAAAACCTTTTCCATAACTTTTTACAATTTCATTGAAAGACATTATGGCTAAAACACAATTACGCTTAAGCTTCGGTTTCGCCTGACATATACAAGTTCAACCATAGGAAATCAATACATCTTATCACAATGTCGCTTTGGCTTTGACGTTACGTTTGGTTTGTATATAATATAAGGTAACGTGACTCAAACGTAAAGCTTAAGTAGAAACTGGTTGAACTTTTGCTCGCTTTAACAGAAAAAAGCAAAAACAAAATCCAAAATTTAGAAAATGTCATTCAAAGCGGACACAAAGCGTGTGAAATGTAACGTGACGAAGTCAAAGCTGAAGCGTGATTGTGTTTTAGCCATAAGGGTACTTATAAATGGTGGTAAGCTTCACTTTTGTTTTATGGATAGGCAGTCATAAATCTAAAAATTTGAACAAGCCTATCGAATTTGATGACTTATAATTTGCGTCTATTCAATTGATAAATGTATCGATAGTATCAGTACTATCGATATTTTTTTCAAAACTATCGATGATATCGGAAATAAATACTATCAATACTTAAGCAGCACTAGGAAAGAATGCTGCAATTTTTTGGTTTAAATCGTTCCCGTACTTTTTTCGTAGAAATCTCTCAAAGAGAGAAAATATCCCCTCTACTCCAAAATCTGACTGCTGCGAATTTTCTGCGAATAATTATCGGGAACAAACCTTATAATATTCCGTGATGCGTTTCACCAATTATCGATGAGAGGAAATAAGTGACCAATTTTTTACCTGGCTCATGGACTATTATTTGTAGAGTTCACAATTTCACGCATTGTTTTGTACACACAAATTATTTTACTCCAAAATGCAGAGAAGTGAAGGGAACCGAATGTGTGTATTGGCCGATATTTATACATCATCCCTGAAATTTTTTTTATATGTATTAAATGTTCCAAAGGTATAGGACGAGGACTACGTACGCAAAATAATGTATTTTAATTTGTTTTTTATTAAAAAATACAGTCATTCTTATTACAGTGATTTTTAAGTTTACAAATATGTATAGAATGTTAAAATTAATTTAATTGCGGTATTTCGAATTCCACGTGTAGTTTAATGGTCTCTACACTACAGCATTAAAATAAACATAGCTACGTTTAGAAAAAATATCAATAAAAACGATTATATTGAACCAAATCTCAAACAAATGTTATCAAACAATGAAAAAGAACATGAACCAATACAACAAAATTAACAGCTTTTATAATCCCCATGTTTTTTAGTAGGAAAATATATATTTGAATAAAAATACCTAAACAAAAGTTTCAATAAAAACAAATAAGGAATAAATTGCTGTGTTCCACGTTTACTTTGTGATTGCGTGTCTGCTGTAGTGTCTAAGTCAAGCAGGGCGACTTTTCTTTAAATAGGTAAATGATTTTTTTATTTCTGCGCAGAACAGTCTGGAAAAAGTAGCTTTGCGAAACTAAAAAAGGAACTTAAAGAAAGTACACAATTTTATTTTATATTACCAACCTTTTTTAAAGGAAATACATTTCTTAATGAATATTGAAGGAAGGTGAGAACAACTTTGTTTTTAAGGCTGTACTTTTCTTTGTTCGAATTAGTTAAAGAAACAGAAAAAAATATATACTTGAAATAGAGTTTTTTACATTAGACGGCACTTCTCTTCTCCTTGTGGATCACCCTGTTGATGATAAAGCTCTTCATCGCCAACTACTGCAACATGCGTGGATGGAAATCCTCTTACGGATGAACGATGGCGTGTTACATGAGTTGATATGGTCTTCTTGATGCGCTCTGAAGCAGCAACATCCTCACCTTCAGTATTAAACAAAACTGTCTTCATGTTGCCTCCGACGAACCACTTCTGGGTCCTCATAACTATGTTACTTGGTGGCTCATGAGCAACTCCAGCGTCGGCTGACAAAACGGCGATTATAGCACCAGCATCAATCTTCACTGAACGATGGAATTTAAATGAAGTCTCGTCGGCACCACATGAACGCAACAATTGCCATCCCCCGATTGCGACTTCCTTCTCGGACTTGTTAAATAATTTTACAAACTTGCCCTCGGGATCAACTTCAGAAATTAGAATATCTCCTTTTGCACTTCCGGTTACAAAGTATTCAGATTCACTGCGATCTTCAGATTATTCGAAAACCGTTCGTTTGCGAACTGGCCACGTGTTGGTGTTGTGTGCTTACACTGGCTGTATTTGATGCAGCAGGGGTGATGTTCAAACGATTTTCTTCGCCGCAAAGCAACTTGTCGTAGGCTGCAATTTCCAAATCCAGAGAAACTTTAATATCCATCAAATCTTGGTATTCTTGCAACTGAAGAGCCATTTCTTCACGCAAGCGATTGAGCTCTGCTTCGAGGCCGTGCAACTCAGCGTTATGACGTGCGCGCTCATGATCCAACAACTGTTCCATATCACGCAATCTTGAGCTCAAAGCCGCATTGGTAGACTCCAACTCTCTGATTCGTGAGTTCAGTGAATCAATTCGAGTGCGCGTAGTACGCAGTTCTTCAATTGCTGCTGCTGCAGCATTCGAATTACGATTAGCAGCGTTTTACAGACCCTTTATATTGTTTTTATAGAGCATCTCAATTTCGTCGCGATTAGAACTTATCTGACTTTCGCACTGGTCACGGAGCTCCTGAAGTAATTGTTGCAACTTAGCTTCACACTGCTCCGAAAGGTGTCCATCAACCTCGCTTATCTCTACCTGACGGCGAGTGCGGGTCTCCGGCATTTCTTGGGAGTGAATTTGGTCAGTTCTTCCCGCAGATTTTGTATATTATTTTCAATGTCAACCTAAGCCAATGTCTCGTCTTCAAGATATTTGCGTGCTTCCTCCAACTGCTAACGGAGACGTTCGTTCTCCTTTTGGAGCTCAGCAACGTCGTCGAGAGCCTTTTTGCGATCAGCACTTGCCGTATTCTATTTTATACCCAAATCGTTGCAACGCGACTCGTACATACGTACACTATTCTCAGCATGAGTGCACTCCTTGGTCTTCTTCTCAAGCTTGGACTTAAGCTCGTCGTTTTCATCCCAAAGACGTTTAGTGTCAATCTCAAGTTTTGCTTTTTCACGCGCTGTATCATCGAGCAGCTTCTTAGCGTCACACAATTCATGCTCATACATCGACTTAATATTAGAAGCTTCGCGAGTAATGGTCTCCCTGGTGGTCGGGACTTCAATGGAGAGACTAGCATTTTTATTTTCTAAATTGCGTACGTGATCAATGTAGCATGCCAAACGGTCTTTAAGGCTACCACCGGTAGCCAACCCTGCGAATTTCTGCTGAAGAAATTTTTGAAGGCAGAAAAAAGTAGCAGCCAAACGTCAGTTTTACAATTGAGAAAAGACAATAAAATAAATCAAATTTACGACACGTTCAGCAGGCTTCAGGCAATTGTTACAGAGCAGTGTGAATTGAGTCTTCTGAAGCCAGCTGTTTGCAAGAAGGAGTAGAGAAGAATTGTTGCTGGAAGCGTGGAAGCACCTACAAAATTAATAATTGTTTTGTTGGTGGAGCAGATGCAACAAATAGGCAAAACATTTCCCTTGAAATAATAAACAAAACATTTTAAAAATGGTTTCGCAATAATTAGTTTCCACCAATCTTTTGACATTTAAGTAGTGATGCTCGAACTTCCGACAGCTTATCGATAGTATAGATAGTGAAAAATATCGGCTACATCGATAGTTTAAAAAACAATCGAACGACTATCGATAGTTTAAGTAATTCAAACTTACCTTCACATTTCGAGCTTGAGGTTATTCAAGAGATGGAAACCTGTTGGAAAAGCTCATACTCTATGCTTAAACGATTATCAGATTTTCGATGAGAGCTTGAGCTATGTAAGCTATGAGAGTGTCAAAAAGGTCTTGCTGCACTGACAGCCAAACATTTTCATGCAATAGATAAAATCTTGCAGCTTCCTGAGTGCCTTGAAATTTTGAACACAACAATATCCAGCCAAAAATACATAACAATTTCCTCTTACACGAGGAATTTCCGCTGTTAATAAGCGAATAAAACCTATTGCAGAAGAACGCCACTCGTGCTGTCTAAAACCTTTTCCATAACTTTTTACAATTTCATTGAAAGACATTGTGGCTAAAACACAATTACGCTTAAGCTTCGGTTTCGCCTGACATATACAAGTTCAACCATAGGAAATCAATACATCTTATCACAATGTCGCTTTGGCTTTGACGTTACGTTTGGTTTGTATATAATATAAGGTAACGTGACTCAAACGTAAAGCTTAAGTAGAAACTGGTTGAACTTTTGCTCGCTTTAACAGAAAAAAGCAAAAACAAAATCCAAAATTTAGAAAATGTCATTCAAAGCGGACACAAAGCGTGTGAAATGTAACGTGACGAAGTCAAAGCTGAAGCGTGATTGTGTTTTAGCCATAAGGGTACTTATAAATGGTGGTAAGCTTCACTTTTGTTTTATGGATAGGCAGTCATAAATCTAAAAATTTGAACAAGCCTATCGAATTTGATGACTTATAATTTGCGCCTATTCAATTGATAAATGTATCGATAGTATCAGTACTATTATTTGTAGAGTTCACAATTTCACGCATTGTTTTGTACACACAAATTATTTTAATGAATTAGAATGTGTGTATTGGCCGATATTTATACATCATCCCTATAATTTGTTTTATATGTATTAAATGTTCCAAAGGTATAGGACGAGTACTACGTACGCAAAATAATGTATTTTAATTTGTTTTTTATTAAAAAATACAGTCATTCTTATTACAGTGATTTTTAAGTTTACAAATATGTATAGAATGTTAAAATTAATTTAATTGAGGTATTTTGAATTCCACGTGTAGTTTAATGGTCTCTACACTACAGCATTAAAATAAACATAGCTACGTTTAAAAAAAATATCAATAAAAACGATTATATTGAACCAAATCTCAAACAAATGTTATCAAACAATGAAAAAGAACATGAACAAATACAACAAAATTAACAGCTTTTATAATCCCCATGTTTTTTAGTAGGAAAATATATATTTGAATAAAAATACCTAAACAAAAGTTTCAATAAATACAAATAAGGAATAAATTGCTGTGTTCCACGTTTACTTTGTGATTGCGTGTCTGCTTTAGTATCTAAGTCAAGTAGGGCGACTTTTCTTTAAATAGGTAAATGATTTTTTGTATTCCTCCGCAGAGTAATCTGGAAAAGTAGCTTTGCGAAACTAAAAAAAGGAACATAAAGAAAGTACACAATTTTATTTTATATTACCAATCTTTTTTAAAGGAAATACATTTCTCAATGAATATTGAAGGAAGGTGAGAACAACTTTGTTTTTAAGGCTGTACTTTTCTTTGTTCGAATTAGTTAAAGAAACAGAAAAAAATATATACTTGAAATAGAGTTTTTTACATTAGACGGCACTTCTCTTCTCCTTGTGGATCACCCTGTTGATGATAAAGCTCTTCATCGCCAACTACTGCAACATGCGTGGATGGAAATCCTCTTACGGATGAACGATGGCGTGTTACATGAGTTGATATGGTCTTCTTGATGCGCTCTGAAGCAGCAACATCCTCACCTTCAGTATTAAACAAAACTGTCTTCATGTTGCCTCCGACGAACCACTTCTGGGTCCTCATAACTATGTTACTTGGTGGCTCATGAGCAACTCCAGCGTCGGCTGACAAAACGGCGATTATAGCACCAGCATCAATCTTCACTGAACGATGGAATTTAAATGAAGTCTCGTCGGCACCACATGAACGCAACAATTGCCATCCCCCGATTGCGACTTCCTTCTCGAACTTGTTAAATAATTTTACAAACTTGCCCTCGGGATCAACTTCAGAAATTAGAATATCTCCTTTTGCACTTCCGGTTACAAAGTATTCAGATTCACTGCGATCTTCAGATTCTTCGAAAACCGTTCGTTTGCGTTTAAATGCTCCACTGGCAGCAGACTGGCCACGTGTTGGTGTTGCACGCGTAGATCTAAGAGAGTGACTCAAAGTGCTTACACTGGCTGTATTTGATGCAGCAGGGGTGCTGTTCAAACGATATTCTTCGCCGCAAAGCAACTTGTCGTAGGCTGCAATTTCCAAATCCAGAGAAACTTTAATATCCATCAAATCTTGGTATTCTTGCAACTGAAGAGCCATTTCTTCACGCAAGCGATTGAGCTCTGCTTCGAGCCGTGCAACTCAGCGTTATGACGTGCGCGCTCATGATCCAACAACTGTTCCATATCACGCAATCTTGAGCTCAAAGCCGCATTGGTAGACTCCAACTCTCTGATTCGTGAGTTCAGTGAATCAATTCGAGTGCGCGTAGTACGCAGCTCTTCAATTGCTGCTGCTGCAGCATTCGAATTACGATTAGCAGCGTTTTACAGACCCTTTATATTGTTTTTATAGAGCATCTCAATTTCGTCGCGATTAGAACTTATCTGACTTTCGCACTGGTCACGGAGCTCCTGAAGTAATTGTTGCAACTTAGCTTCACACTGCTCCGAAAGGTGTCCATCAACCTCGCTTATCTCTACCTGACGGCGAGTGCGGGTCTCCGACATTTCTTGGGAGTGAATTTGGTCAGTTCTTCCCGGAGATTTTGTATATTATTTTCAATGTCAACCTAAGCCAATGTCTCGTCTTCAAGATATTTGCGTGCTTCCTCCAACTGCTAACGAAGACGTTCGTTCTCCTTTTGGAGCTCAGCAACGTCGTCGAGAGCCTTTTTGCGATCAGCACTTGCCGTATTCTATTTTATACCCAAATCGTTGCAACGCGACTCGTACATACGTACACTATTCTCAGCATGAGTGCACTCCTTGGTCTTCTTCTCAAGCTTGGACTTAAGCTCGTCGTTTTCATCCCAAAGACGTTTAGTGTCAATCTCAAGTTTTGCTTTTTCACGCGCTGTATCATCGAGCAGCTTCTTAGCGTCACACAATTCATGCTCATACATCGACTTAATATTAGAAGCTTCGCGAGTAATGGTCTCCCTGGTGGTCGGGACTTCAATGGAGAGACTAGCATTTTTATTTTCTAAATTGCGTACGTGATCAATGTAGCATGCCAAACGGTCTTTAAGGCTACCACCGGTAGCCAACCAACGGAACCGCAGCTGACGTTCACGAGGCTGTATAAAGTTTGTTCCTAATCTGCGAATTCGTACGAATTTTCACGAATTTCTGCTTATTCCTGTTCCCGTACACCAAAAATTCGTAGAAATTCGCAGAAGAGAGAGCTCGTGAGAGAGAAAATAATTTCCCAACCCTGCGAATTTCTGCTGAAGAAATTTTTGAAGGCAGAAAAAAGTAGCAGCCAAACGTCAGTTTGACAATTGAGAAAAGACAATAAATTAAATCAACTTTACGACACGTTCAGCAGGCTTCAGGCAATTGTTACAGATCAGTGTGAATTGAGTCTTTTGAAGCCAGCTGTTTGCAAGAAGGAGTAGAGAAGACAAAATTAATAATTGTTTTGTTGGAGCAGATGCAACAAATAGGCAAAACATTTCCCTTGAAATAATATACAAAACATTTTAAAAATGGTTTCGCAATAATTAGTTTCTACCAATCTTTTGACATTTAAGTAGTGATGCTCGAACTTCCGACAGCTTATCGATAGTATAGATAGTGAAAAATATCGGCTACATCGATAGTTTAAAAAACAATCGAACGACTATCGATAGTTTAAATAATTCAAACTTACCTTGACTTTTCGAGCTTGAGGTTATTCAAGAGATGGAAACCTGTTGGAAAAGCTCATACTCTATGCTTAAACGATTATCAGATTTTCGATGAGAGCTTGAGCTATGTAAGCTATGAGAGTGTCAAAAAGGTCTTGCTGCACTGACAGCCAAACATTTTCATGCAATAGATAAAATCTTGCAGCTTCCTGAGTGCCTTGAAATTTTGAACACAACAATATCCAGCCAAAAATATCCTCTTACACGAGGAATTTCCGCTGTTAATAAGCGAATAAAACCTATTGCAGAAGAACGCCACTCGTGCTGTCTAAAACCTTTTCCATAACTTTTTACAATTTCATTGAAAGACATTATGGCTAAAGCACAATTACGCTTAAGCTTCGGTTTCACCTGACATATACAAGTTCAACCATAGGAAATCAATACATCTTATCACAATGTCACTTTGGCTTTGACGTTACGTTTGGTTTGTATATAATATAAGGTAACATGACTCAAACGTAAAGCTTAAGTAGAAACTAGTTGAACTTTTGCTCGCTTTAACAGAAAAAAGCAAAAACAAAATCCAAAATTTAGAAAATGTCATTCAAAGCGGACACAAAGCGTGTGAAATGTAACGTGACGAAGTCAAAGCTGAAGCGTGATTGTGTTTTAGCCATAAGGGTACTTATAAATGGTGGTAAGCTTCACTTTTGTTTTATGGATAGGCAGTCATAAATCTAAAAATTTGAACAAGCCTATCGAATTTGATGACTTATAATTTGCGCCTATTCAATTGATAAATGTATCGATAGTATCAGTACTATCGATATTTTTTTCAAAACTATCGATGATATCGGAAATAAATACTATCGATACTTAAGCAGCACTAGGAAAGAATGCTGCAATTTTTTGGTTTAAAGCGTTCCCGTACTTTTTTCGTAGAAATCTCTCAAAGAGAGAAAATATCCCCTCTACTCCAAAATCTGACTGCTGCGAATTTTCTGCGAATAATTATCGGGAACAAACCTTATAATATTCCGTGATGCGTTTCACCAATTATCGATGAGAGGAAATAAGTGACCAATTTTTTACCTGGCTCATGGACTATTATTTGTAGAGTTCACAATTTCACGCATTGTTTTGTACACACAAATTATTTTAATGAATTAGAATGTGTGTATTGGCCGATATTTATACATCATCCCTATAATTTGTTTTATATGTATTAAATTTTCCAAAGGTATAGGACGAGTACAACGTACGCAAAAAAATGTATTTTAATTTGTTTTTTATTAAAAAATACAGTCATTCTTATTACAGTGATTTTTAAGTTTACAAATATGTATAGAATGTTAAAATTAATTTAATTGCGGTATTTCGAATTCCACGTGTAGTTAAAAGGTCTCTACACTACAGCATTAAAATAAACATAGCTACGTTTAAAAAAAATATCAATAAAAACGATTATATTGAACCAAATCTCAAACAAATGTTATCAAACAATGAAAAAGAACATGAACAAATACAACAAAATTAACAGCTTTTATAATCCCCATGTTTTTTAGTAGGAAAATATATATTTGAATAAAAATACCTAAACAAAAGTTTCAATAAATACAAATAAGGAATAAATTGCTGTGTTCCACGTTTACTTTGTGATTGCGTGTCTGCTTTAGTGTCTAAGTCAAGCAGGGCGACTTTTCTTTAAATAGGTAAATGATTTTTTTATTTCTGCGCAGAACAGTCTGGAAAAAGTAGCTTTGCGAAACTAAAAAAGGAACTTAAAGAAAGTACACAATTTTATTTTATATTACCAACCTTTTTTAAAGGAAATACATTTCTTAATGAATATTGAAGGAAGGTGAGAACAACTTTGTTTTTAAGGCTGTACTTTTCTTTGTTCGAATTAGTTAAAGAAACAGAAAAAAATATATACTTGAAATAGAGTTTTTTACATTAGACGGCACTTCTCTTCTCCTTGTGGATCATACTGTTGATGATAAAGCTCTTCATCGCCAACTACTGCAACATGCGTGGATGGAAATCCTCTTACGGATGAACGATGGCGTGTTACATGAGTTGATATGGTCTTCTTGATGCGCTCTGAAGCAGCAACATCCTCACCTTCAGTATTAAACAAAACTGTCTTCATGTTGCCTCCGACGAACCACTTCTGGGTCCTCATAACTATGTTACTTGGTGGCTCATGAGCAACTCCAGCGTCGGCTGACAAAACGGCGATTATAGCACCAGCATCAATCTTCACTGAACGATGGAATTTAAATGAAGTCTCGTCGGCACCACATGAACGCAACAATTGCCATCCCCCGATTGCGACTTCCTTCTCGGACTTGTTAAATAATTTTACAACCTTGCCCTCGGGATCAACTTCAGAAATTAGAATATCTCCTTTTGCACTTCCGGTTACAAAGTATTCAGATTCACTGCGATCTTCAGATTATTCGAAAACCGTTCGTTTGCGAACTGGCCACGTGTTGGTGTTGTGTGCTTACACTGGCTGTATTTGATGCAGCAGGGGTGATGTTCAAACGATTTTCTTCGCCGCAAAGCAACTTGTCGTAGGCTGCAATTTCCAAATCCAGAGAAACTTTAATATCCATCAAATCTTGGTATTCTTGCAACTGAAGAGCCATTTCTTCACGCAAGCGATTGAGCTCTGCTTCGAGGCCGTGCAACTCAGCGTTATGACGTGCGCGTTCATGATCCAACAACTGTTCCATATCACGCAATCTTGAGCACAAAGCCGCATTGGTAGACTCCAACTCTCTGATTCGTGAGTTCAGTGAATCAATTCGAGTGCGCGTAGTACGCAGTTCTTCAATTGCTGCTGCTGCAGCATTCGAATTACGATCAGCAGCGTTTTACAGACCCTTTATATTGTTTTTATAGAGCATCTCAATTTCGTCGCGATTAGAACTTATCTGACTTTCGCACTGGTCACGGAGCTCCTGAAGTAATTGTTGCAACTTAGCTTCATACTGCTCCGAAAGGTGTCCATCAACCTCGCTTACCTGACGGCGAGTGCGGGTCTCCGACATTTCTTGGGAGTGAATTTGGTCAGTTCTTCCCGCAGATTTTGTATATTATTTTCAATGTCAACCTAAGCCAATGTCTCGTCTTCAAGATATTTGCGTGCTTCCTCCAACTGCTAACGAAGACGTTCGTTCTCCTTTTGGAGCTCAGCAACGTCGTCGAGAGCCTTTTTGCGATCAGCACTGGCCGTATTGTATTTTATACCCAAATCGTTGCAACGCGACTCGTACATACGTACACTATTCTCAGCATGAGTGCACTCCTTGGTCTTCTTCTCAAGCTTGGACTTAAGCTCGTCGTTTTCATCCCAAGGACGTTTAGTGTCAATCGCAAGTTTTGCTTTTTCACGCGCTGTATCATCGAGCAGCTTCTTAGCGTCACACAATTCATGCTCATACATCGACTTAATATTAGAAGCTTCGCGAGTAATGGTCTCCCTGGTGGTCGGGACTTCAATGGAGAGACTAGCATTTTTATTTTCTAAATTGCGTACGTGATCAATGTAGCATGCCAAACGGTCTTTAAGGTTTTGCAATTCGGCTTTTTCAACTAAACGTCTTACGCATTATAAATTGCAAATAACCAAAGATATGCCACTTCCTAGTTGAAAATGTGTAATCTGAATGTTAATATACTTCTGTAATTAATACAAAAAATCAGCTAACAGTTGAGAAACAAATCTTCAGCTGATGCATTTGAATAGGCGATAGATGCTTCTTCAGTAACTTTCGGCAGCTTGACGTTACTTGAAAAAGTAAAGGAACACACATAATGGATAAGCTAGTTTGACAAATTTTTGGTCGGCAGGAAATGACTAGTGTCTTCGTGTTTAGGAGGCTACCACCGGTAGCCAACCAACGGAACCGCAGCTGACGTTCACGAGGCTGTATAAAGTTTGTTCCTAATCTGCGAATTCGTACGAATTTTCACGAATTTCTGCTTATTCCTGTTCCCGTACACCAAAAATTCGTAGAAATTCGCAGAAGAGAGAGCTCGTGAGAGAGAAAATAATTGCCCCACCCTGCAAATTTCTGCTGAAGAAATTTTTGAAGGCAGAAAAAAGTAGCAGCCAAACGTCAGTTTTACAATTGAGAAAAGACAATAAAATAAATCAAATTTACGACACGTTCAGCAGGCTTCAGGCAATTGTTACAGAGCAGTGTGAATTGAGTCTTCTGAAGCCAGCTGTTTGCAAGAAGGAGTAGAGAAGAATTGTTGCTGGAAGCGTGGAAGCACCTACAAAATTAATAATTGTTTTGTTGGTGGAGCAGATGCAACAAATAGGCAAAACATTTCCCTTGAAATAATAAACAAAACATTTTAAAAATGGTTTCGCAATAATTTGTTTCCACCAATCTTTTGACATTTAAGTAGTGATGATCGAACTTCCGACAGCTTATCGATAGTATAGATAGTGAAAAATATCGGCTACATCGATAGTTTAAAAAACAATCGAACGACTATCGATAGTTTAAATAATTCAAACTTACCTTCACATTTCGAGCTTGAGGTTATTCAAGAGATGGAAACCTGTTGGAAAAGCTCATACTCTATGCTTAAACGATTATCAGATTTTCGATGAGAGCTAGAGCTATGTAAGCTATGAGAGTGTCAAAAAGGTCTTGCTGCATTGACAGCCAAACATTTTCATGCAATAGATAAAATCTTGCAGCTTCCTGAGTGCCTTGAAATTTTGAACACAACAATATCCAGCCAAAAATACATAACAATTTCCTCTTACACGAGGAATTTCCGCTGTTAATAAGCGAATAAAACCTATTGCAGAAGAACGCCACTCGTGCTGTCTAAAACCTTTTCCATAACTTTTTACAATTTCATTGAAAGACATTATGGCTAAAACACAATTACGCTTAAGCTTCGGTTTCGCCTGACATATACAAGTTCAACCATAGGAAATCAATACATCTTATCACAATGTCGCTTTGGCTTTGACGTTACGTTTGGTTTGTATATAATATAAGGTAACGTGACTCAAACGTAAAGCTTAAGTAGAAACTGGTTGAACTTTTGCTCGCTTTAACAGAAAAAAGCAAAAACAAAATCCAAAATTTAGAAAATGTCATTCAAAGCGGACACAAAGCGTGTGAAATGTAACGTGACGAAGTGAAAGCTGAAGCGTGATTGTGTTTTAGCCATAAGGGTACTTATAAATGGTGGTAAGCTTCACTTTTGTTTTATGGATAGGCAGTCATAAATCTAAAAATTTGAACAAGCCTATCGAATTTGATGACTTATAATTTGCGCCTATTCAATTGATAAATGTATCGATAGTATCAGTACTATCGATATTTTTTTCAAAACTATCGATGATATCGGAAATAAATACTATCGAAACTTAAGCAGCACTAGGAAAGAATGCTGCAATTTTTTGGTTTAAAGCGTTCCCGTACTTTTTTCGTAGAAATCTCTCAAAGAGAGAAAATATCCCCTCTACTCCAAAATCTGACTGCTGCGAATTTTCTGCGAATAATTATCGGGAACAAACCTTATAATATTCCGTGATGCGTTTCACCAATTATCGATGAGAGGAAATAAGTGACCAATTTTTTACCTGGCTTATGGACTATTATTTGTAGAGTTCACAATTTCACGCATTGTTTTGTACACACAAATTATTTTACTCCAAAATGCAGAGAAGTGAAGGGAACCGAATGTGTGTATTGGCCGATATTTATACATCATCCCTGAAATTTGTTTTATATGTATTAAATGTTCCAAAGGTATAGGGCGAGGACTTCGTACGCAAAATAATGTATTTTAATTTTGTTTTTATTAAAAAATACATAGTCATTCTTATTACAGTGATTTTTAAGTTAACACATATGTATAGAATGTTAAAATTAATTTAATTGCGGTATTGCGAATTCCACGTGTAGTTTAATGGTCTCTACACTACAGCATTAAAATAAACATAGCTACATTTAAAAAAAAAATATCAATAAAAACGATTATATTGAACCAAATCTCAAACAAATGTTATCAAAAAATGAAATAGAACATGAACAAATACAACAAAATTAACAGCTTTTATAACTTCAATGTTTTTTTGTAGGAAAATATATATTTGAATAAAAATACCTAAACAAAAAGTTCAATGAATACAAAGAAGGAATAAATTGCTGTGTTCCACGTTTACTTTGTGATTGCGTGTCTGCTTTAGTATCTAAGTCAAGTAGGGCGACTTTTCTTTAAATAGGTAAATGATTTTTTGTATTCCTCCGCAGAGTAATCTGGAAAAGTAGCTTGCGATTGTGATGATATGGTCTTCTTGATGCGCTCTGAAGCAGCAACATCCTCACCTTCAGTATTAAACAAAACTGTCTTCATGTTGCCTCCGACGAACCACTTCTGGGTCCTCATAACTATGTTACTTGGTGGCTCATGAGCAACTCCAGCGTCGGCTGACAAAACGGCGATTATAGAACCAGCATCAATCTTCACTGAACGATGGAACTTAAATGAAGTCTCGTCGGCACCACATGAACGCAACAATTGCCATCCCCCGATTGCGACTTCCTTCTCGGACTTGTTAAATAATTTTACAAACTTGCCCTCGGGATCAACTTCAGAAATTAGAATATCTCCTTTTGCACTTCCGGTTACAAAGTATTCAGATTCACTGCGATCTTCAGATTCTTCGAAAACCGTTCGTTTGCGTTTAAATGCTCCACTGGCAGCAGACTGGCCACGTGTTGGTGTTGCACGCGTAGATCTAAGAGAGTGACTCAAAGTGCTTACACTGGCTGTATTTGATGCAGCAGGGGTGATGTTCAAACGATATTCTTCGCCGCAAAGCAACTTGTCGTAGGCTGCAATTTCCAAATCCAGAGAAACTTTAATATCCATCAAATCTTGGTGTTCTTGCAACTGAAGAGCCATTTCTTCACGCAAGCGATTGAGCTCTGCTTCGAGGCCGTGCAACTCAGCGTTATGACGTGCGCGCTCATGATCCAACAACTGTTCCATATCACGCAATCTTGAGCTCAAAGCCGCATTGGTAGACTCCAACTCTCTGATTCGTGAGTTCAGTGAATCAATTCGAGTGCGCGTAGTACGCAGTTCTTCAATTGCTGCTGCTGCAGCATTCGAATTACGATTAGAAGCGTTTTACAGACCCTTTATATTGTTTTTATAGAGCATCTCAATTTCGTCGCGATTAGAACTTATCTGACTTTCGCACTGGTCACGGAGCTCCTGAAGTAATTGTTGCAAGTTAGCTTCATACTGCTTCGAAAGGTGTCCATCAACCTCGCTTATCTCTACCTGACGGCGAGTGTGGGGCTCCGACATTTCTTGGGAGTGAATTTGGTCAGTTCTTCCCGCAGATTTTGTATATTATTTTCAATGTCAACCTAAGCCAATGTCTCGTCTTCAAGATATTTGCGTGCTTCCTCCAACTGCTAACGAAGACGTTCGTTCTCCTTTTGGAGCTCAGCAACGTCGTCGAGAGCCTTTTTGCGATCAGCACTGGCCGTATTGTATTTTATACCCAAATCGTTGCAACGCGACTCGTACATACGTACACTATTCTCAGCATGAGTGCACTCCTTGGTCTTCTTCTCAAGCTTGGACTTAAGCTCGTCGTTTTCATCCCGTAGACGTTTAGTGTCAATCTCAAGTTTTGCTTTTTCACGCGCTGTATCATCGAGCAGCTTCTTAGCGTCACACAATTCATGCTCATACATCGACTTAATATTAGAAGCTTCGCGAGTAATGGTCTCCCTGGTGGTCGGGACTTCAATGGAGAGACTAGCATTTTTATTTTCTAAATTGCGTACGTGATCAATGTAGCATGCCAAACGGTCTTTAAGGTTTTGCAACTCGGCTTTTTCAACTAAACGTCTTACGCATTATAAATTGCAAATAACCAAAGATATGCCACTTCCTAGTTGAAAATGTGTAATCTGAATGTTAATATACTTCTGTAATTAATACAAAAAATCAGCTAACAGTTGAGAAACAAATCTTCAGCTGATGCATTTGAATAGGCTATAGATGCTTCTTCAGTAACTTTCGGCAGCTTGAAGTTACTTGAAAAAGTAAAGGAACACACATAATGGATAAGCTAGTTTGACAAATTTTTAGTCGGCAGGAAATGACTAGTATCTACGTGTTTAGGAGGCTACCACCGGTAGCCAACCAACGGAACCGCAGCTGACGTTCACGAGGCTGTATAAAGTTTGTTCCTAATCTGCGAATTCGTACGAATTTTCACGAATTTCTGCTTATTCCTGTTCCCGTACACCAAAAATTCGTAGAAATTCGCAGAAGAGAGAGCTCGTGAGAGAGAAAATAATTTCCCCACCCTGCGAATTTCTGCTCAAGAAATTTTTGAAGGCAGAAAAAAGTAGCAGCCAAACGTCAGTTTTACAATTGAGAAAAGACAATAAATTAAATCAAATTTACGACACGTTCAGTGTGAATTGAGTCTTCTGAAGCCAGCTGTTTGCAAGAAGGAGTAGAGAAGAATTGTTGCTGGAAGCGTGGAAGCACCTACAAAATTAATAATTGTTTTGTTGGTGGAGCAGATGCAACAAATAGGCAAAACATTTCCCTTGAAATAATAAACAAAACATTTTAAAAATGGTTTCGCAATAATTTGTTTCCACCAATCTTTTGACATTTAAGTAGTGATGCTCGAACTTCCGACAGCTTATCGATAGTATAGATAGTGAAAAATATCGGCTACATCGATAGTTTAAAAAACAATCGAACGACTATCGATAGTTTAAATAATTCAAACTTACCTTCACATTTCGAGCTTGAGGTTATTCAAGAGATGGAAACCTGTTGGAAAAGCTCATACTCTATGCTTAAACGATTATCAGATTTTCGATGAGAGCTAGAGCTATGTAAGCTATGAGAGTGTCAAAAAGGTCTTGCTGCATTGACAGCCAAACATTTTCATGCAATAGATAAAATCTTGCAGCTTCCTGAGTGCCTTGAAATTTTGAACACAACAATATCCAGCCAAAAATACATAACAATTTCCTCTTACACGAGGAATTTCCGCTGTTAATAAGCGAATAAAACCTATTGCAGAAGAACGCCACTCGTGCTGTCTAAAACCTTTTCCATAACTTTTTACAATTTCATTGAAAGACATTATGGCTAAAACACAATTACGCTTAAGCTTCGGTTTCGCCTGACATATACAAGTTCAACCATAGGAAATCAATACATCTTATCACAATGTCGCTTTGGCTTTGACGTTACGTTTGATTTGTATATAATATAAGGTAACGTGACTCAAACGTAAATCTTAAGTAGAAACTGGTTGAACTTTTGCTCGCTTTAACAGAAAAAAGCAAAAACAAAATCCAAAATTTAGAAAATGTCATTCAAAGCGGACACAAAGCGTGTGAAATGTAACGTGACGAAGTGAAAGCTGAAGCGTGATTGTGTTTTAGCCATAAGGGTACTTATAAATGGTGGTAAGCTTCACTTTTGTTTTATGGATAGGCAGTCATAAATCTAAAAATTTGAACAAGCCTATCGAATTTGATGACTTATAATTTGCGCCTATTCAATTGATAAATGTATCGATAGTATCAGTACTATCGATATTTTTTTCAAAACTATCGATGATATCGGAAATAAATACTATCGAAACTTAAGCAGCACTAGGAAAGAATGCTGCAATTTTTTGGTTTAAAGCGTTCCCGTACTTTTTTCGTAGAAATCTCTCAAAGAGAGAAAATATCCCCTCTACTCCAAAATCTGACTGCTGCGAATTTTCTGCGAATAATTATCGGGAACAAACCTTATAATATTCCGTGATGCGTTTCACCAATTATCGATGAGAGGAAATAAGTGACCAATTTTTTACCTGGCTTATGGACTATTATTTGTAGAGTTCACAATTTCACGCATTGTTTTGTACACACAAATTATTTTACTCCAAAATGCAGAGAAGTGAAGGGAACCGAATGTGTGTATTGGCCGATATTTATACATCATCCCTGAAATTTGTTTTATATGTATTAAATGTTCCAAAGGTATAGGACGAGGACTTCGTACGCAAAATAATGTATTTTAATTTTGTTTTTATTAAAAAATACATAGTCATTCTTATTACAGTGATTTTTAAGTTAACACATATGTATAGAATGTTAAAATTAATTTAATTGCGGTATTGCGAATTCCACGTGTAGTTTAATGGTCTCTACACTACAGCATTAAAATAAACATAGCTACATTTAAAAAAAAAATATCAATAAAAACGATTATATTGAACCAAATCTCAAACAAATGTTATCAAAAAATGAAATAGAACATGAACAAATACAACAAAATTAACAGCTTTTATAACTCCCATGTTTTTTTGTAGGAAAATATATATTTGAATAAAAATACCTAAACAAAAAGTTCAATGAATACAAAGAAGGAATAAATTGCTGTGTTCCACGTTTACTTTGTGATTGCGTGTCTGCTTTAGTATCTAAGTCAATTAGGGCGACTTTTCTTTAAATAGGTAAATGATTTTTTGTATTCCTCCGCAGAGTAATCTGGAAAAGTAGCTTGCGATTGTGATGATATGGTCTTCTTGATGCGCTCTGAAGCAGAAACATCCTCACCTTCAGTATTAAACAAAACTGTCTTCATGTTGCCTCCGACGAACCACTTCTGGGTCCTCATAACTATGTTACTTGGTGGCTCATGAGCAACTCCAGCGTCGGCTGACAAAACGGCGATTATAGAACCAGCATCAATCTTCACTGAACGATGGAACTTAAATGAAGTCTCGTCGGCACCACATGAACGCAACAATTGCCATCCCCCGATTGCGACTTCCTTCTCGGACTTGTTAAATAATCATACAAACTTGCCCTCGGGATCAACTTCAGAAATTAGAATATCTCCTTTTGCATTTCCGGTTACAAAGTATTCAGATTCACTGCGATCTTCAGATTCTTCGAAAACCGTTCGTTTGCGTTTAAATGCTCCACTGGCAGCAGACTGGCCACGTGTTGGTGTTGCACGCGTAGATCTAAGAGAGTGACTCAAAGTGCTTACACTGGCTGTATTTGATGCAGCAGGGGTGATGTTCAAACGATATTCTTCGCCGCAAAGCAACTTGTCGTAGGCTGCAATTTCCAAATCCAGAGAAACTTTAATATCCATCAAATCTTGGTGTTCTTGCAACTGAAGAGCCATTTCTTCACGCAAGCGATTGAGCTCTGCTTCGAGGCCGTGCAACTCAGCGTAATGACGTGCGCGCTCATGATCCAACAACTGTTCCATATCACGCAATCTTGAGCTCAAAGCCGCATTGGTAGACTCCAACTCTCTGATTCGTGAGTTCAGTGAATCAATTCGAGTGCGCGTAGTACGCAGTTCTTCAATTGCTGCTGCTGCAGCATTCGAATTACGATTAGAAGCGTTTTACAGACCCTTTATATTGTTTTTATAGAGCATCTCAATTTCGTCGCGATTAGAACTTATCTGACTTTCGCACTGGTCACGGAGCTCCTGAAGTAATTGTTGCAACTTAGCTTCATACTGCTCCGAAAGGTGTCCATCAACCTCGCTTATCTCTACCTGACGGCGAGTGCGGGTCTCCGACATTTCTTGGGAGTGAATTTGGTCAGTTCTTCCCGCAGATTTTGTATATTATTTTCAATGTCAACCTAAGCCAATGTCTCGTCTTCAAGATATTTGCGTGCTTCCTCCAACTGCTAACGAAGACGTTCGTTCTCCTTTTGGAGCTCAGCAACGTCGTCGAGAGCCTTTTTGCGATCAGCACTGGCCGTATTGTATTTTATACCCAAATCGTTGCAACGCGACTCGTACATACGTACACTATTCTCAGCATGAGTGCACTCCTTGGTCTTCTTCTCAAGCTTGGACTTAAGCTCGTCGTTTTCATCCCGTAGACGTTTAGTGTCAATCTCAAGTTTTGCTTTTTCACGCGCTGTATCATCGAGCAGCTTCTTAGCGTCACACAATTCATGCTCATACATCGACTTAATATTAGAAGCTTCGCGAGTAATGGTCTCCCTGGTGGTCGGGACTTCAATGGAGAGACTAGCATTTTTATTTTCTAAATTGCGTACGTGATCAATGTAGCATGCCAAACGGTCTTTAAGGTTTTGCAACTCGGCTTTTTCAACTAAACGTCTTACGCATTATAAATTGCAAATAACCAAAGATATGCCACTTCCTAGTTGAAAATGTGTAATCTGAATGTTAATATACTTCTGTAATTAATACAAAAAATCAGCTAACAGTTGAGAAACAAATCTTCAGCTGATGCATTTGAATAGGCGATAGATGCTTCTTCAGTAACTTTCGGCAGCTTGAAGTTACTTGAAAAAGTAAAGGAACACACATAATGGATAAGCTAGTTTGACAAATTTTTAGTCGGCAGGAAATGACTAGTGTCTACGTGTTTAGGAGGCTACCACCGGTAGCCAACCAACGGAACCGCAGCTGACGTTCACGAGGCTGTATAAAGTTTGTTCCTAATCTGCGAATTCGTACGAATTTTCACGAATTTCTGCTTATTCCTGTTCCCGTACACCAAAAATTCGTAGAAATTCGCAGAAGAGAGAGCTCGTGAGAGAGAAAATAATTTCCCCACCCTGCGAATTTCTGCTGAAGAAATTTTTGAAGGCAGAAAAAAGTAGCAGCCAAACGTCAGTTTTACAATTGAGAAAAGACAATAAATTAAATCAAATTTACGACACGTTCAGTGTGAATTGAGTCTTCTGAAGCCAGCTGTTTGCAAGAAGGAGTAGAGAAGAATTGTTGCTGGAAGCGTGGAAGCACCTACAAAATTAATAATTGTTTTATTGGTGGAGCAGATGCAACAAATAGGCAAAACATTTCCCTTGAAATAATAAACAAAACATTTTAAAAATGGTTTCGCAATAATTAGTTTCCACCAATCTTTTGACATTTAAGTAGTGATGCTCGAACTTCCGACAGCTTATCGTTAGTATAGATAGTGAAAAATATCGGCTACATCGATAGTTTAAAAAACAATCGAACGACTATCGATAGTTTAAATAATTCAAACTTACCTTCACATTTCGAGCTTGAGGTTATTCAAGAGATGGAAACCTGTTGGAAAAGCTCATACTCTATGCTTAAACGATTATCAGATTTTCGATGAGAGCTTGAGCTATGTAAGCTATGAGAGTGTCAAAAAGGTCTTGCTGCACTGACAGCCAAACATTTTCATGCAATAGATAAAATCTTGCAGCTTCCTGAGTGCCTTGAAATTTTGAACACAACAATATCCAGCCAAAAATACATAACAATTTCCTCTTACACGAGGAATTTCGGCTGTTAATAAGCGAATAAAACCTATTGCAGAAGAACGCCACTCGTGCTGTCTAAAACCTTTTCCATAACTTTTCACAATTTCATTGAAAGACATTATGGCTAAAACACAATTACGCTTAAGCTTCGGTTTCGCCTGACATATACAAGTTCAACCATAGGAAATCAATACATCTTATCACAATGTCGCTTTGGCTTTGACGTTACGTTTGGTTTGTATATAATATAAGGTAACGTGACTCAAACGTAAAGATTAAGTAGAAACTGGTTGAACTTTTGCTCGCTTTAACAGAAAAAAGCAAAAACAAAATCCAAAATTTAGAAAATGTCATTCAAAGCGGACACAAAGCGTGTGAAATGTAACGTGACGAAGCGTGATTGTGTTTTAGCCATAAGGGTACTTATAAATGGTGGTAAGCTTCACTTTTGTTTTATGGATAGGCAGTCATAAATCTAAAAATTTTAACAAGCCTATCGAATTTGATGACTTATAATTTGCGCCTATTCAATTGATAAATGTATCGATAGTATCAGTACTATCGATATTTTTTTCAAAACTATCGATGATATCGGAAATAAATACTATCGAAACTTAAGCAGCACTAGGAAAGAATGCTGCAATTTTTTGGTTTAAAGCGTTCCCGTACTTTTTTCGTAGAAATCTCTCAAAGAGAGAAAATATCCCCTCTACTCCAAAATCTGACTGCTGCGAATTTTCTGCGAATAATTATCGGGAACAAACCTTATAATATTCCGTGATGCGTTTCACCAATTATCGATGAGAGGAAATAAGTGACCAATTTTTTACCTGGCTCATGGACTATTATTTGTAGAGTTCACAATTTGACGCATTGTTTTGTACACACAAATTATTTTACTCCAAAATGCAGAGAAGTGAAGGGAACCGAATGTGTGTATTGGCCGATATTTATACATCATCCCTGAAATTTGTTTTATATGTATTAAATGTTCCAAAGGTATAGGACGAGGACTACGTACGCAAAATAATGTATTTTAATTTTGTTTTTATTAAAAAATACATAGTCATTCTTATTACAGTGATTTTTAAGTTAACACATATGTATAGAATGTTAAAATTAATTTAATTGCGGTATTGCGAATTCCACGTGTAGTTTAATGGTCTCTACACTACAGCATTAAAATAAACATAGCTACATTTAAAAAAAAATATCAATAAAAACGATTATATTGAACCAAATCTCAAACAAATGTTATCAAAAAATGAAATAGAACATGAACAAATACAACAAAATTAACAGCTTTTATAACTCCCATGTTTTTTTGTAGGAAAATATATATTTGAATAAAAATACCTAAACAAAAGTTTCAATGAATACAAAGAAGGAATAAATTGCTGTGTTCCACGTTTACTTTGTGATTGCGTGTCTGCTTTAGTATCTAAGTCAAGTAGGGCGACTTTTCTTTAAATAGGTAAATGATTTTTTGTATTCCTCCGCAGAGTAATCTGGAAAAGTAGCTTTGCGAAACTAAAAAAAGGAACATAAAGAAAGTACACAATTTTATTTTATATTACCAATCTTTTTTAAAGGAAATACATTTCTCAATGAATATTGAAGGAAGGTGAGAACAACTTTGTTTTTAAGGCTGTACTTTTCTTTGTTCGAATTAGTTAAAGAAACAGAAAAAAATATATACTTGAAATAGAGTTTTTTACATTAGACGGCACTTCTCTTCTCCTTGTGGATCACCCTGTTGATGATAAAGCTCTTCATCGCCAACTACTGCAACATGCGTGGATGGAAATCCTCTTACGGATGAACGATGGCGTGTTACATGAGTTGATATGGTCTTCTTGATGCGCTCTGAAGCAGCAACATCCTCACCATCAGTATTAAACAAAACTGTCTTCATGTTGCCTCCGACGAACCACTTCTGGGTCCTCATAACTATGTTACTTGGTGGCTCATGAGCAACTCCAGCGTCGGCTGACAAAACGGCGATTATAGCACCAGCGTCAATCTTCACTGAACGATGGAACTTAAATGAAGTCTCGTCGGCACCACATGAACGCAACAATTGCCACCCCCGATTGCGACTTCTTTCTCGGACTTGTTAAATAATTTTACAAACTTGCCCTCGGGATCAACTTCAGAAATTAGAATATCTCCTTTTGCACTTCCGGTTACAAAGTATTCAGATTCACTGCGATCTTCAGATTCTTCGAAAACTGTTCGTTTGCGTTTAAATGCTCCACTGGCAGCAGACTGGCCACGTGTTGGTGTTGCACGCGTAGATCTAAGAGAGTGACTCAAAGTGCTTACACTGGCTGTATTTGATGCAGCAGGGGTGATGTTCAAACGATATTCTTCGCCGCAAAGCAACTTGTCGTAGGCTGCAATTTCCAAATCCAGAGAAACTTTAATATCCATCAAATCTTGGTGTTCTTGCAACTGAAGAGCCATTTCTTCACGCAAGCGATTGAGCTCTGCTTCGAGGCCGTGCAACTCAGCGTTATGACGTGCGCGCTCATGATCCAACAACTGTTCCATATCACGCAATTTTGAGCTCAAAGCCGCATTGGTAGACTCCAACTCTCTGATTCGTGAGTTCAGTGAATCAATTCGAGTGCGCGTAGTATGCAGTTCTTCAATTGCTGCTGCTGCAGCATTCGAATTACGATTAGAAGCGTTTTACAGACCCTTTATATTGTTTTTATAGAGCATCTCAATTTCGTCGCGATTAGAACTTATCTGACTTTCGCACTGGTCACGGAGCTCCTGAAGTAATTGTTGCAACTTCGAGCGTCACACAATTCATGCTCATACATCGACTTAATATTAGAAGCTTCGCGAGTAATGGTCTCCCTGGTGGTCGGGACTTCAATGGAGAGACTAGCATTTTTATTTTCTAAATTGCGTACGTGATCAATGTAGCATGCCAAACGGTCTTTAAGGTTTTGCAACTCAGCTTTTTCAACTAAACGTCTTACGCATTATAAATTGCAAATAACCAAAAATATGCCACTTCCTAGTTGAAAATGTGTAATCTGAATGTTAATATACTTCTGTAATTAATACAAAAAATCAGCTAACAGTTGAGAAACAAATCTTCAGCTGATGCATTTGAATAGGCGATAGATGCTTCTTCAGTAACTTTCGGCAGCTTGAAGTTACTTGAAAAAGTAAAGGAACACACATAATGGATAAGCTAGTTTGACAAATTTTTAGTCGGCAGGAAATGACTAGTGTCTTCGTGTTTAGGAGGCTACCACCGGTAGCCAACCAACGGAACCGCAGCTGACGTTCACGAGGCTGTATAAAGTTTGTTCCTAATCTGCGAATTCGTACGAATTTTCACGAATTTCTGCTTATTCCTGTTCCCGTACACCAAAAATTCGTAGAAATTCGCAGAAGAGAGAGCTCGTGAGAGAGAAAATAATTTCCCCACCCTGCGAATTTCTGCTGAAGAAATTTTTGAAGGCAGTAAAAAGTAGCAGCCAAACGTCAGTTTTACAATTGAGAAAAGACAATAAATTAAATCAAATTTACGACACGTTCAGTGTGAATTGAGTCTTCTGAAGCCAGCTGTTTGCAAGAAGGAGTAGAGAAGAATTGTTGCTGGAAGCGTGGAAGCACCTACAAAATTAATAATTGTTTTATTGGTGGAGCAGATGCAACAAATAGGCAAAACATTTCCCTTGAAATAATAAACAAAACATTTTAAAAATGGTTTCGCAATAATTAGTTTCCACCAATCTTTTGACATTTAAGTAGTGATGCTCTTCCGACAGCTTATCGATAGTATAGATAGTGAAAAATATCGGCTACATCGATAGTTTAAAAAACAATCGAACGACTATCGATAGTTTAAATAATTCAAACTTACCTTCACATTTCGAGCTTGAGGTTATTCAAGAGATGGAAACCTGTTGGAAAAGCTCATACTCTATGCTTAAACGATTATCAGATTTTCGATGAGAGCTTGAGCTATGTAAGCTATGAGAGTGTCAAAAAGGTCTTGCTGCACTGACAGCCAAACATTTTCATGCAATAGATAAAATCTTGCAGCTTCCTGAGTGCCTTGAAATTTTGAACACAACAATATCCAGCCAAAAATACATAACAATTTCCTCTTACACGAGGAATTTCGGCTGTTAATAAGCGAATAAAACCTATTGCAGAAGAACGCCACTCGTGCTGTCTAAAACCTTTTCCATAACTTTTCACAATTTCATTGAAAGACATTATGGCTAAAACACAATTACGCTTAAGCTTCGGTTTCGCCTGACATATACAAGTTCAACCATAGGAAATCAATACATCTTATCACAATGTCGCTTTGGCTTTGACGTTACGTTTGGTTTGTATATAATATAAGGTAACGTGACTCAAACGTAAAGATTAAGTAGAAACTGATTGAACTTTTGCTCGCTTTAACAGAAAAAAGCAAAAACAAAATCCAAAATTTAGAAAATGTCATTCAAAGCGGACACAAAGCGTGTGAAATGTAACGTGACGAAGTGAAAGCTGAAGCGTGATTGTGTTTTAGCCATAAGAGTACTTATAAATGGTGGTAAGCTTCACTTTTGTTTTATGGATAGGCAGTCATAAATCTAAAAATTTGAACAAGCCTATCGAATTTGATGACTTATAATTTGCGCCTATTCAATTGATAAATGTATCGATAGTATCAGTACTATCGATATTTTTTTCAAAACTATCGATGATATCGGAAATAAATAGTACCGATACTTAAGCAGCACTAGGAAAGAATGCTGCAATTTTTTGGTTTAAAGCGTTCCCGTACTTTTTTCGTAGAAATCTCTCAAAGAGAGAAAATATCCCCTCTACTCCAAAATCTGACTGCTGCGAATTTTCTGCGAATAATTATCGGGAACAAACCTTATAATATTCCGTGATGCGTTTCACCAATTATCGATGAGAGGAAATAAGTGACCAATTTTTTACCTGGCTCATGGACTATTATTTGTAGAGTTCACAATTTCACGCATTGTTTTGTACACACAAATTATTTTACTCCAAAATGCAGAGAAGTGAAGGGAACCGAATGTGTGTATTGGCCGATATTTATACATCATCCCTGAAATTTGTTTTATATGTATTAAATGTTCCAAAGGTATAGGACGAGGACTACGTACGCAAAATAATGTATTTTAATTTGTTTTTTATTAAAAAATACAGTCATTCTTATTACAGTGATTTTTAAGTTTACAAATATGTATAGAATGTTAAAATTAATTTAATTGCGGTATTTCGAATTCCACGTGTAGTTTAATGGTCTCTACACTACAGCATTAAAATAAACATAGCTACGTTTAAAAAAAATATCAATAAAAACGATTATATTGAACCAAATCTCAAACAAATGTTATCAAACAATGAAAAAGAACATGAACAAATACAACAAAATTAACAGCTTTTATAATCCCCATGTTTTTTAGTAGGAAAATATATATTTGAATAAAAATACCTAAACAAAAGTTTCAATAAATACAAATAAGGAATAAATTGCTGTGTTCCACGTTTACTTTGTGATTGCGTGTCTGCTTTAGTGTCTAAGTCAAGCAGGGCGACTTTTCTTTAAATAGGTAAATGATTTTTTTTTATTTCTGCGCAGAGTAATCTGGAAAACTGGAACTTAAAGAAAGTACACAATTTTATTTTATATTAGCAACCTTTTTTAAAGGAAATACATTTCTTAATGAATATTGAAGGAAGGTGAGAACAACTTTGTTTTTAAGGCTGTACTTTTCTTTGTTCGAATTAGTTAAAGAAACAGAAGAAAATATATACTTGAAATAGAGTTTTTTTACATTAGACGGCACTTCTCTTCTCCTTGTGGATCACCCTGCACCAGCATCAATCTTCACTGAACGATGGAATTTAAATGAAGTCTCGTCGGCACCACATAAACGCAACAATTGCCATCCCCCGATTGCGACTTCCTTCTCGGACTTGTTAAATAATTTTACAAACTTGCCCTCGGGATCAACTTCAGAAATTAGAATATCTCCTTTTGCACTTCCGGTTACAAAGTATTCAGATTCACTGCGATCTTCAGATTATTCGAAAACCGTTCGTTTGCGAACTGGCCACGTGTTGGTGTTGTGTGCTTACACTGGCTGTATTTGATGCAGCAGGGGTGATGTTCAAACGATTTTCTTCGCCGCAAAGCAACTTGTCGTAGGCTGCAATTTCCAAATCCAGAGAAACTTTAATATCCATCAAATCTTGGTATTCTTGCAACTGAAGAGCCATTTCTTCACGCAAGCGATTGAGCTCTGCTTCGAGGCCGTGCAACTCAGCGTTATGACGTGCGCGCTCATGATCCAACAACTGTTCCATATCACGCAATCTTGAGCTCAAAGCCGCATTGGTAGACTCCAACTCTCTGATTCGTGAGTTCAGTGAATCAATTCGAGTGCGCGTAGTACGCAGTTCTTCAATTGCTGCTGCTGCAGCATTCGAATTACGATTAGCAGCGTTTTACAGACCCTTTATATTGTTTTTATAGAGCATCTCAATTTCGTCGCGATTAGAACGTATCTGACTTTCGCACTGGTCACGGAGCTCCTGAAGTAATTGTTGCAACTTAGCTTCATACTGCTCCGAAAGGTGTCCATCAACCTCACTTATCTCTACCTGACGGCGAGTGCGGGTCTCCGACATTTCTTGGGAGTGAATTTGGTCAGTTCTTCCCGCAGATTTTGTATATTATTTTCAATGTCAACCTAAGCCAATGTCTCGTCTTCAAGATATTTGCGTGCTTCCTCCAACTGCTTACGAAGACGTTCGTTCTCCTTTTGGAGCTCAGCAACGTCGTCGAGAGCCTTTTTGCGATCAGCACTGGCCGTATTCTATTTTATACCCAAATCGTTGCAACGCGACTCGTACATACGTACACTATTCTCAGCATGAGTGCACTCCTTGGTCTTCTTCTCAAGCTTGGACTTAAGCTCGTCGTTTTCATCCCAAGGACGTTTAGTGTCAATCTCAAGTTTTGCTTTTTCACGCGCTGTATCATCGAGCAGCTTCTTAGCGTCACACAATTCATGCTCATACATCGACTTAATATTAGAAGCTTCGCGAGTAATGGTCTCCCTGGTGGTCTATACTTTAATGGAGAGACTAGCATTTTTTATTTTCTAAATTGCGTACGTGATCAATGTAGCATGCCAAACGGTCGTTAAGGTTTTGCAATTCGGCTTTTTCAACTAAACGTCTTACGCATTATAAATTGCAAATAACCAAAGATATGCCACTTCCTAGTTGAAAATGTGTAAGCTGAATGTTAATATACTTCTGTAATTAATACAAAAAATCAGCTAACAGTTGAGAAACAAATCTTCAGCTGATGCATTTGAATAGGCGATAGATGCTTCTTCAGTAACTTTCGGCAGCTTGAAGTTACTTGAAAAAGTAAAGGAACACACATAATGGATAAGCTAGTTTGACAAATTTTTAGTCGGCAGGAAATGACTAGTGTCTTCGTGTTTAGGAGGCTACCACCGGTAGCCAACCAACGGAACCGCAGCTGACGTTCACGAGGCTGTATAAAGTTTGTTCCTAATCTGCGAATTCGTACGAATTTTCACGAATTTCTGCTTATTCCTGTTCCCGTACACCAAAAATTCGTAGAAATTCGCAGAAGAGAGAGCTCGTGAGAGAGAAAATAATTTCCCCACCCTGCGAATTTCTGCTGAAGAAATTTTTGAAGGCAGAAAAAAGTAGCAGCCAAACGTCAGTTTTACAATTGAGAAAAGACAATAAATTAAATCAAATTTACGACACGTTCAGTGTGAATTGAGTCTTCTGAAGCCAGCTGTTTGCAAGAAGGAGTAGAGAAGAATTGTTGCTGGAAGCGTGGAAGCACCTACAAAATTAATAATTGTTTTATTGGTGGAGCAGATGCAACAAATAGGCAAAACATTTCCCTTGAAATAATAAACAAAACATTTTAAAAATGGTTTCGCAATAATTAGTTTCCACCAATCTTTTGACATTTAAGTAGTGATGCTCGAACTTCCGACAGCTTATCGTTAGTATAGATAGTGAAAAATATCGGCTACATCGATAGTTTAAAAAACAATCGAACGACTATCGATAGTTTAAATAATTCAAACTTACCTTCACATTTCGAGCTTGAGGTTATTCAAGAGATGGAAACCTGTTGGAAAAGCTCATACTCTATGCTTAAACGATTATCAGATTTTCGATGAGAGCTTGAGCTATGTAAGCTATGAGAGTGTCAAAAAGGTCTTGCTGCACTGGCAGCCAAACATTTTCATGCAATAGATAAAATCTTGCAGCTTCCTGAGTGCCTTGAAATTTTGAACACAACAATATCCAGCCAAAAATACATAACAATTTCCTCTTACACGAGGAATTTCGGCTGTTAATAAGCGAATAAAACCTATTGCAGAAGAACGCCACTCGTGCTGTCTAAAACCTTTTCCATAACTTTTCACAATTTCATTGAAAGACATTATGGCTAAAACACAATTACGCTTAAGCTTCGGTTTCGCCTGACATATACAAGTTCAACCATAGGAAATCAATACATCTTATCATAATGTCGCTTTGGCTTTGACGTTACGTTTGGTTTGTATATAATATAAGGTAACGTGACTCAAACGTAAAGATTAAGTAGAAACTGATTGAACTTTTGCTCGCTTTAACAGAAAAAAGCAAAAACAAAATCCAAAATTTAGAAAATGTCATTCAAAGCGGACACAAAGCGTGTGAAATGTAACGTGACGAAGTGAAAGCTGAAGCGTGATTGTGTTTTAGCCATAAGAGTACTTATAAATGGTGGTAAGCTTCACTTTTGTTTTATGGATAGGCAGTCATAAATCTAAAAATTTGAACAAGCCTATCGAATTTGATGACTTATAATTTGCGCCTATTCAATTGATAAATGTATCGATAGTATCAGTACTATCGATATTTTTTTCAAAACTATCGATGATATCGGAAATAAATAGTACCGATACTTAAGCAGCACTAGGAAAGAATGCTGCAATTTTTTGGTTTAAAGCGTTCCCGTACTTTTTTCGTAGAAATCTCTCAAAGAGAGAAAATATCCCCTCTACTCCAAAATCTGACTGCTGCGAATTTTCTGCGAATAATTATCGGGAACAAACCTTATAATATTCCGTGATGCGTTTCACCAATTATCGATGAGAGGAAATAAGTGACCAATTTTTTACCTGGCTCATGGACTATTATTTGTAGAGTTCACAATTTCACGCATTGTTTTGTACACACAAATTATTTTACTCCAAAATGCAGAGAAGTGAAGGGAACCGAATGTGTGTATTGGCCGATATTTATACATCATCCCTGAAATTTGTTTTATATGTATTAAATGTTCCAAAGGTATAGGACGAGGACTACGTACGCAAAATAATGTATTTTAATTTGTTTTTTATTAAAAAATACAGTCATTCTTATTACAGTGATTTTTAAGTTTACAAATATGTATAGAATGTTAAAATTAATTTAATTGCGGTATTTTGAATTCCACGTGTAGTTTAATGGTCTCTACACTACAGCATTAAAATAAACATAGCTACGTTTAAAAAAAATATCAATAAAAACGATTATATTGAACCAAATCTCAAACAAATGTTATCAAACAATGAAAAAGAACATGAACAAATACAACAAAATTAACAGCTTTTATAATCCCAATGTTTTTTAGTAGGAAAATATATATTTGAATAAAAATACCTAAACAAAAGTTTCAATAAATACAAATAAGGAATAAATTGCTGTGTTCCACGTTTACTTTGTGATTGCGTGTCTGCTTTAGTGTCTAAGTCAAGCAGGGCGACTTTTCTTTAAATAGGTAAATGATTTTTTTTTATTTCTGCGCAGAGTAATCTGGAAAACTGGAACTTAAAGAAAGTACACAATTTTATTTTATATTAGCAACCTTTTTTAAAGGAAATACATTTCTTAATGAATATTGAAGGAAGGTGAGAACAACTTTGTTTTTAAGGCTGTACTTTTCTTTGTTCGAATTAGTTAAAGAAACAGAAGAAAATATATACTTGAAATAGAGTTTTTTTACATTAGACGGCACTTCTCTTCTCCTTGTGGATCACCCTGCACCAGCATCAATCTTCACTGAACGATGGAATTTAAATGAAGTCTCGTCGGCACCACATGAACGCAACAATTGCCATCCCCCGATTGCGACTTCCTTCTCGGACTTGTTAAATAATTTTACAAACTTGCCCTCGGGATCAACTTCAGAAATTAGAATATCTCCTTTTGCACTTCCGGTTACAAAGTATTCAGATTCACTGCGATCTTCAGATTATTCGAAAACCGTTCGTTTGCGAACTGGCCACGTGTTGGTGTTGTGTGCTTACACTGGCTGTATTTGATGCAGCAGGGGTGATGTTCAAACGATTTTCTTCGCCGCAAAGCAACTTGTCGTAGGCTGCAATTTCCAAATCCAGAGAAACTTTAATATCCATCAAATCTTGGTATTCTTGCAACTGAAGAGCCATTTCTTCACGCAAGCGATTGAGCTCTGCTTCGAGGCCGTGCAACTCAGCGTTATGACGTGCGCGCTCATGATCCAACAACTGTTCCATATCACGCAATCTTGAGCTCAAAGCCGCATTGGTAGACTCCAACTCTCTGATTCGTGAGTTCAGTGAATCAATTCGAGTGCGCGTAGTACGCAGTTCTTCAATTGCTGCTGCTGCAGCATTCGAATTACGATTAGCAGCGTTTTACAGACCCTTTATATTGTTTTTATAGAGCATCTCAATTTCGTCGCGATTAGAACGTATCTGACTTTCGCACTGGTCACGGAGCTCCTGAAGTAATTGTTGCAACTTAGCTTCATACTGCTCCGAAAGGTGTCCATCAACCTCACTTATCTCTACCTGACGGCGAGTGCGGGTCTCCGACATTTCTTGGGAGTGAATTTGGTCAGTTCTTCCCGCAGATTTTGTATATTATTTTCAATGTCAACCTAAGCCAATGTCTCGTCTTCAAGATATTTGCGTGCTTCCTCCAACTGCTTACGAAGACGTTCGTTCTCCTTTTGGAGCTCAGCAACGTCGTCGAGAGCCTTTTTGCGATCAGCACTGGCCGTATTCTATTTTATACCCAAATCGTTGCAACGCGACTCGTACATACGTACACTATTCTCAGCATGAGTGCACTCCTTGGTCTTCTTCTCAAGCTTGGACTTAAGCTCGTCGTTTTCATCCCAAACACGTTTAGTGTCAATCTCAAGTTTTGCTTTTTCACGCGCTGTATCATCGAGCAGCTTCTTAGCGTCACACAATTCATGCTCATACATCGACTTAATATTAGAAGCTTCGCGAGTAATGGTCTCCCTGGTGGTCTATACTTTAATGGAGAGACTAGCATTTTTTATTTTCTAAATTGCGTACGTGATCAATGTAGCATGCCAAACGGTCGTTAAGGTTTTGCAATTCGGCTTTTTCAACTAAACGTCTTACGCATTATAAATTGCAAATAACCAAAGATATGCCACTTCCTAGTTGAAAATGTGTAAGCTGAATGTTAATATACTTCTGTAATTAAAACAAAAAATCAGCTAACAGTTGAGAAAAAAATCCTCAGCTGATGCATTTGAATAGGCGATAGATGCTTCTTCAGTAACTTTCGGCAGCTTGAAGTTACTTGAAAAAGTAAAGGAACACACATAATGGATAAGCTAGTTTGACAAATTTTTAATCGGCAGGAAATGACTAGTTTCTTCGTGTTTAGGAGGCTACCACCGGTAGCCAACCAACGGAACCGCAGCTGACGTTCACGAGGCTGTATAATAATATTCCATAATGCGTTTCACCAATTATCGATGAGAGGAAATCAGTGACCATTTTTTTACCTGCCTCATGGAGTATTATTTGTAGAGTTCACAATTTGACGCATTGTTTTGTACACACAAATTATTTTACTCCAAATGCAGAGAAGTGAAGGGAACCGAATGCGTGTATTGGCATCATCCCTGAAATTTGTTTTATATTAAATGTTCCAAAGGTATAGGACGAGGACTACGTACGCAAAATAATGTATTTTAATTTTGTTTTTATTAAAAAATACATAGTCATTCTTATTACAGTGATTTTTAAGTTAACACATATGTATAGAATGTTAAAATTAATTTAATTGCGGTATTTCGAATTCCACGTGTAGTTTAATGGTCTCTACACTACAGCATTAAAATAAACATAGCTACATTTAAAAAAAAAATATCAATAAAAACGATTATATTGAACCAAATTTCAAACAAATGTTATCAAAAAATGAAATAGAACATGAACAAATACAACAAAATTAACAGCTTTTATAACTCCCATGTTTTTTAGTAGGAAAATATATATTTGAATAAAAATACCTAAACAAAAGTTTCAATGAATACAAAGAAGGAATAAATTGCTGTGTTCCACGTTTACTTTGTGATTGCGTGTCTGCTTTAGTATCTAAGTCAAGCAGGGCGACTTTTCTTTAAATAGGTAAATGATTTTTTGTATTCCTCCGCAGAGTAATCTGGAAAAGTAGCTTTGCGAAACTAAAAAAAGGAACATAAAGAAAGTACACAATTTAATTTTATATTACCAATCTTTTTTAAAGGAAATACATTTCTCAATGAATATTGAAGGAAGGTGAGAACAACTTTGTTTTTAAGGCTGTACTTTTCTTTGTTCGAATTAGTTAAAGAAACAGAAAAAATATATACTTGAAATAGAGTTTTTTACATTAGACGGCACTTCTCTTCTCCTTGTGGATCACCCTGTTGATGATAAAGCTCTTCATCGCCAACTACTGCAACATGCGTGGATGGAAATCCTCTTACGGATGAACGATGGCGTGTTACATGAGTTGATATGGTCTTCTTGATGCGCTCTGAAGCAGCAACATCCTCACCTTCAGTATTAAACAAAACTGTCTTCATGTTGCCTCCGACGAACCACTTCTGGGTCCTCATAACTATGTTACTTGGTGGCTCATGAGCAACTCCAGCGTCGGCTGACAAAACGGCGATTATAGCACCAGCATCAATCTTCACTGAACGATGGAATTTAAATGAAGTCTCGTCGGCACCACATGAACGCAACAATTGCCATCCCCCGATTGCGACTTCCTTCTCGGACTTGTTAAATAATTTTACAAACTTGCCCTCGGGATCAACTTCAGAAATTAGAATATCTCCTTTTGCACTTCCGGTTACAAAGTATTCAGATTCACTGCGATCTTCAGATTCTTCGAAAACCGTTCGTTTGCGTTTAAATGCTCCACTGGCAGCAGACTGGCCACGTGTTGGTGTTGCACGCGTAGATCTAAGAGAGTGACTCAAAGTGCTTACACTGGCTGTATTTGATGCAGCAGGGGTGATGTTCAAACGATGTTCTTCGCCGCAAAGCAACTTGTCGTAGGCTGCAATTTCCAAATCCAGAGAAACTTTAATATCCATTAAATCTTGGTATTCTTGCAACTGAAGAGCCATTTCTTCACGCAAGCGATTGAGCTCTGCTTTAAGGCCGTGCAACTCAGCGTTATGACGTGCGCGCTCATGATCCAACAACTGTTCCATATCAAGATCGCGTGAGCTCAAAGCCGCATTGGTAGACTCCAACTCTCTGATTCGTGAGTTCAGTGAATCAATTCGAGTACGCGTAGTACGCAGTTCTTCAATTGCTGCTGCTGCAGCATTCGAATTACGATTAGCAGCGTTTTACAGACCCTTTATATTGTTTTTATAGAGCATCTCAATTTCGTCGCGATTAGAACGTATCTGACTTTCGCACTGGTCATGGAGCTCCTGAAGTAATTGTTGCAACTTAGCTTCATACTGCTCCGAAAGGTGTCCATCAACCTCACTTATCTCTACCTGATGGCGAGTGCGGGTCTCCGACATTTCTTGGGAGTGAATTTGGTCAGTTCTTCCCGCAGATTTTGTATATTATTTTCAATGTCAACCTAAGCCAATGTCTCGTCTTCAAGATATTTGCGTGCTTCCTCCAACTGCTAACGAAGACGTTCGTTCTCCTTTTGGAGCTCAGCAACGTCATCGAGAGCCTTTTTGCGATCAGCACTGGCCGTATTCTATTTTATACCCAAATCGTTGCAACGCGACTCGTACATACCTACACTATTCTCAGCATGAGTGCACTCCTTGGTCTTCTTCTCAAGCTTGGACTTAAGCTCGTCGTTTTCATCCCAAAGACGTTTAGCGTCAATCTCAAGTTTTGCTTTTTCACGCGCTGTATCATCAAGCAGCTTCTTAGCGTCACACAATTCATGCTCATACATCGACTTAATATTAGAAGCTTCGCGAGTAATGGTCTCCCTGGTGGTCTATACTTTAATGGAGAGACTAGCATTTTTTATTTTCTAAATTGCGTACGTGATCAATGTAGCATGCCAAACGGTCGTTAAGGTTTTGCAATTCGGCTTTTTCAACTAAACGTCTTACGCATTATAAATTGCAAATAACCAAAGATATGCCACTTCCTAGTTGAAAATGTGTAAGCTGAATGTTAATATACTTCTGTAATTAATACAAAAAATCAGCTTACAGTTGAGAAACAAATCCTCAGCTGATGCATTTGAATAGGCGATAGATGCTTCTTCAGTAACTTTCGGCAGCTTGAAGTTACTTGAAAAAGTACAGGAACACACATAATGGATAAGCTAGTTTGACAAATTTTTAATCGGCAGGAAATGACTAGTTTCTTCGTGTTTAGGAGGCTACCACCGGTAGCCAACCAACGGAACCGCAGCTGACGTTCACGAGGCTGTATAATAATATTCCATAATGCGTTTCACCAATTATCGATGAGAGGAAATCAGTGACCATTTTTTTTACCTGCCTCATGGAGTATTATTTGTAGAGTTCACAATTTGACGCATTGTTTTGTACACACAAATTATTTTACTCCAAATGCAGAGAAGTGAAGGGAACCGAATGCGTGTATTGGCGTCATCCCTGAAATTTGTTTTATATTAAATGTTCCAAAGGTATAGGACGAGGACTACGTACGCAAAATAATGTATTTTAATTTTGTTTTTATTAAAAAATACATAGTCATTCTTATTACAGTGATTTTTAAGTTAACACATATGTATAGAATGTTAAAATTAATTTAATTGCGGTATTTCGAATTCCACGTGTAGTTTAATGGTCTCTACACTACAGCATTAAAATAAACATAGCTACATTTAAAAAAAAAATATCAATAAAAACGATTATATTGAACCAAATCTCAAACAAATGTTATCAAAAAATGAAATAGAACATGAACAAATACAACAAAATTAACAGCTTTTATAACTCCCATGTTTTTTAGTAGGAAAATATATATTTGAATAAAAATACCTAAACAAAAGTTTCAATGAATACAAAGAAGGAATAAATTGCTGTGTTCCACGTTTACTTTGTGATTGCGTGTCTGCTTTAGTATCTAAGTCAAGCAGGGCGACTTTTCTTTAAATAGGTAAATGATTTTTTGTATTCCTCCGCAGAGTAATCTGGAAAAGTAGCTTTGCGAAACTAAAAAAGGAACATAAAGAAAGTACACAATTTAATTTTATATTACCAATCTTTTTTAAAGGAAATACATTTCTCAATGAATATTGAAGGAAGGTGAGAACAACTTTGTTTTTAAGGCCGTACTTTTCTTTGTTCGAATTGGTTAAAGAAACAGAAAAAAATATATACTTGAAATAGAGTTTTTTACATTAGACGGCATTTCTCTTCTCCTTGTGGATCACCCTGTTGATGATAAAGCTCTTCATCGCCAACTACTGCAACATGCGTGGATGGAAATCCTCTTGCGGATGAACGATGGCGTGTTACATGAGTTGATATGGTCTTCTTGATGCGCTCTGAAGCAGCAACATCCTCACCTTCAGAATTAAACAAAACTGTCTTCATGTTGCCTCCGACGAACCACTTCTGGGTCCTCATAACTATGTTACTTGGTGGCTCATGAGCAACTCCAGCGTCGGCTGACAAAACGGCGATTATAGCACCAGCATCAATCTTCACTGAACGATGGAATTTAAATGAAGTCCCGTCGGCACCACATGAACGCAACAATTGCCATCCCCCGATTGCGACTTCCTTCTCGGACTTGTTAAATAATCATACAAACTTGCCCTCGGGATCAACTTCAGAAATTAGAATATCTCCTTTTGCATTTCCGGTTACAAAGTATTCAGATTCACTGCGATCTTCAGATTATTCGAAAACCGTTCGTTAGCGTTTAAATGCTCCACTGGCAGCAGACTGGCCACGTGTTGGTGTTGCACGCGTAGATCTAAGAGAGTGACTCAAAGTGCTTACACTGGCTGTATTTGATGCAGCAGGGGTGATGTTCAAACGATGTTCTTCGCCGCTAAGCAACTTGTCGTAGGCTGCAATTTCCAAATCCAGAGAAACTTTAATATCCATTAAATCTTGGTATTCTTGCAACTGAAGAGCCATTTCTTCACGCAAGCGATTGAGCTCTGCTTCGAGGCCGTGCAACTCAGCGTTATGACGTGCGCGCTCATGATCCAACAACTGTTCCATATCACGCAATCTTGAGCTCAAAGCCGCATTGGTAGACTCCAACTCTCTGATTTGTGAGTTCAGTGAATCAATTCGAGTGCGCGTAGTACGCAGTTCTTCAATTGCTGCTGCTGCAGCATTCGAATTACGATTAGCAGCGTTTTACAGACCCTTTATATTGTTTTTATAGAGCATCTCAATTTCGTCGCGATTAGAACGTATCTGACTTTCGCACTGGTCACGGAGCTCCTGAAGTAATTGTTGCAACTTAGCTTCATACTGCTCCGAAAGGTGTCCATCAACCTCGCTTATCTCTACCTGACGGCGAGTGCGGGTCTTCGACATTTCTTAGGTGAATTTGGTCAGTTCTTCCCGCAGATTTTGTATATTATTTTCAATGTCAACCTAAGCCAATTTCTCGTCTTCAAGATATTTGCGTGCTTCCTCCAAATTCTAACGAAGACGTTCGTTCTCCTTTTGGAGCTCAGCAACGTCGTCGAGAGCCTTTTTGCGATCAGCACTGGCCGTATTCTATTTTATACCCAAATCGTTGCAACGCGACTCGTACATACGTACACTATTCTCAGCATGAGTGCACTCCTTGGTCTTCTTCTCAAGCTTGGACTTAAGCTCGTCGTTTTCATCCCAAACACGTTTAGTGTCAATCTCAAGTTTTGCTTTTTCACGCGCTGTATCATCGAGCAGCTTCTTAGCATCACACAATTCATGCTCATACATCGACTTAATATTAGAAGCTTCGCGAGTAATGGTCTCCCTGGTGGTCTATACTTTAATGGAGAGACTAGCATTTTTTATTTTCTAAATTGCGTACGTGATCAATGTAGCATGCCAAACGGTCGTTAAGGTTTTGCAATTCGGCTTTTTCAACTAAACGTCTTACGCATTATAAATTGCAAATAACCAAAGATATGCCACTTCCTAGTTGAAAATGTGTAAGCTGAATGTTAATATACTTCTGTAATTAATACAAAAAATCAGCTAACAGTTGAGCAACAAATCCTCAGCTGATGCATTTGAATAGGCGATAGATGCTTCTTCAGTAACTTTCGGCAGCTTGAAGTTACTTGAAAAAGTAAAGGAACACACATAATGGATAAGCTAGTTTGACAAATTTTTAATCGGCAGGAAATGACTAGTTTCTTCGTGTTTAGGAGGCTACCACCGGTAGCCAACCGACGGAACCGCAGCTGACGTTCACGAGGCTGTATAATAATATTCCATAATGCGTTTCACCAATTATCGATGAGAGGAAATCAGTGACCATTTTTTTTACCTGCCTCATGGAGTATTATTTGTAGAGTTCACAATTTGACGCATTGTTTTGTACACACAAATTATTTTACTCCAAATGCAGAGAAGTGAAGGGAACCGAATTCGTGTATTGGCCGATATTTATACATCATCCCTGAAATTTGTTTTATATTAAATGTTCCAAAGGTATAGGACGAGGACTACGTACGCAAAATAATGTATTTTAATTTTGTTTTTATTAAAAAATACATAGTCATTCTTATTACAGTGATTTTTAAGTTAACACATATGTATAGAATGTTAAAATTAATATAATTGCGGTATTTCGAATTCCACGTGTAGTTTAATGGTCTCTACACTACAGCATTAAAATAAACATAGCTACATTTAAAAAAAAATATCAATAAAAACGATTATATTGAACCAAATCTCAAACAAATGTTATCAAAAAATGAAATAGAACATGAACAAATACAACAAAATTAACAGCTTTTATAACTCCCATGTTTTTTTAGTAGGAAAATATATATTTGAATAAAAATACCTAAACAAAAGTTTCAATGAATACAAAGAAGGAATAAATTGCTGTGTTCCACGTTTACTTTGTGATTGCGTGTCTGCTTTAGTATCTAAGTCAAGCAGGGCGACTTTTCTTTAAATAGGTAAATGATTTTTTGTATTCCTCCGCAGAGTAATCTGGAAAAGTAGCTTTGCGAAACTAAAAAAGGAACATAAAGAAAGTACACAATTTAATTTTATATTACCAATCTTTTTTAAAGGAAATACATTTCTCAATGAATATTGAAGGAAGGTGAGAACAACTTTGTTTTTAAGGCTGTACTTTTCTTTGTTCGAATTAGTTAAAGAAACAGAAAAAAATATATACTTGAAATAGAGTTTTTTACATTAGACGGCACTTCTCTTCTCCTTGTGGATCACCCTGTTGATGATAAAGCTCTTCATCGCCAACTACTGCAACATGCGTGGATGGAAATCCTCTTACGGATGAACGATGGCGTGTTACATGAGTTGATATGGTCTTCTTGATGCGCTCTGAAGCAGCAACATCCTCACCTTCAGTATTAAACAAAACTGTCTTCATGTTGCCTCCGACGAACCACTTCTGGGTCCTCATAACTATGTTACTTGGTGGCTCATGAGCAACTCCAGCGTCGGCTGACAAAACGGCGATTATAGCACCAGCATCAATCTTCACTGAACGATGGAATTTAAATGAAGTCTCGTCGGCACCACATGAACGCAACAATTGCCATCCCCCGATTGCGACTTCCTTCTCGGACTTGTTAAATAATTTTACAAACTTGCCCTCGGGATCAACTTCAGAAATTAGAATATCTCCTTTTGCACTTCCGGTTACAAAGTATTCAGATTCACTGCGATCTTCAGATTCTTCGAAAACCCTTCGTTTGCGTTTAAATGCTCCACTGGCAGCAGACTGGCCACGTGTTGGTGTTGCACGCGTAGATCTAAGAGAGTGACTCAAAGTGCTTACACTGGCTGTATTTGATGCAGCAGGGGTGATGTTCAAACGATTTTCTTCGCCGCAAAGCAACTTGTCGTAGGCTGCAATTTCCAAATCCAGAGAAACTTTAATATCCATTAAATCTTGGTATTCTTGCAACTGAAGAGCCATTTCTTCACGCAAGCGATTGAGCTCTGCTTCGAGGCCGTGCAACTCGGCGTTATGACGTGCGCGCTCATGATCCAACAACTGTTTCATATCACGCAATCTTGAGCTCAAAGCCGCATTGGTAGACTCCAACTCTCCGATTCTTGAGTTCAGTGAACCAATTCGTGTGCGCGTAGTACGCAGTTCTTCAATTGCTGCTGCTGCAGCATTCGAATTACGATTAGCAGAGTTTTACAGACCCTTTATATTGTTTTTATAGAGCATCTCAATTTCGTCGCGATTAGAACGTATCTGACTTTCGCACTGGTCATGGAGCTCCTGAAGTAATTGTTGCAACTTAGCTTCATACTGCTCCGAAAGGTGTCCATCAACCTCGCTTATCTCTACCTGACGGCGAGTGCGGGTCTCCGACATTTCTTAGGAATGAATTTGGTCAGTTCTTCCCGCAGATTTTGTATATTATTTTCAATGTCAACCTAAGCCAATGTCTCGTCTTCAAGATATTTGCGTGCTTCCTCCAACTGCTTACGAAGACGTTCGTTCTCCTTTTAAAGCTCAGCAACATCGTCGAGAGCCTTTTTGCGATCAGCACTGGCCGTATTGTATTTTATACCCAAATCGTTGCAACGCGACTCGTACATACGTACACTATTCTCAGCATGAGTGCACTCCTTGGTCTTCTTCTCAAGCTTGGACTTAAGCTCGTCGTTTTCATCCCAAAGACGTTTAGTGTCGATCTCAAGTTTTGCTTTTTCACGCGCTGTATCATCGAGCAGCTTCTTAGCGTCACACAATTCATGCTCATACATCGACTTAATATTAGAAGCTTCGCGAGTAATGGTCTCCCTGGTGGTCTATACTTTAATGGAGAGACTAGCATTTTTTATTTTCTAAATTGCGTACGTGATCAATGTAGCATGCCAAACGGTCGTTAAGGTTTTGCAATTCGGCTTTTTCAACTAAACGTCTTACGCATTATAAATTGCAAATAACCAAAGATATGCCACTTCCTAGTTGAAAATGTGTAAGCTGAATGTTAATATACTTCTGTAATTAATACAAAAAATCAGCTAACAGTTGAGAAACAAATCCTCAGCTGATGCATTTGAATAGGCGATAGATGCTTCTTCAGTAACTTTCGGCAGCTTGAAGTTACTTGAAAAAGTAAAGGAACACACATAATGGATAAGCTAGTTTGACAAATTTTTAATCGGCAGGAAATGACTAGTTTCTTCGTGTTTAGGAGGCTACCACCGGTTGCCAACCAACGGAACCGCAGCTGACGTTCACGAGGCTGTATAATAATATTCCATAATGCGTTTCACCAATTATCGATGAGAGGAAATCAGTGACCATTTTTTTTACCTGGCTCATAGAGTATTATTTGTAGAGTTCACAATTTGACGCATTGTTTTGTACACACAAATTATTTTACTCCAAATGCAGAGAAGTGAAGGGAACCGAATGCGTGTATTGGCCGATATTTATACATCATCCCTGAAATTTGTTTTATATTAAATGTTCCAAAGGTATAGGACGAGGACTACGTACGCAAAATAATGTATTTTAATTTTGTTTTTATTAAAAAATACATAGTCATTCTTATTACAGTGATTTTTAAGTTAACACATATGTATAGAATGTTAAAATTAATTTAATTGCGGTATTTCGAATTCCACGTGTAGTTTAATGGTCTCTACACTACAGCATTAAAATAAACATTTAAAAAAAAAAAATATCAATAAAAACGATTATATTGAACCAAATCTCAAACAAATGTTATCAAAAAATGAAATAGAACATGAACAAATACAACAAAATTAACAGCTTTTATAACTCCCATGTTTTTTAGTAGGAAAATATATATTTGAATAAAAATACCTAAACAAAAGTTTCAATGAATACAAAGAAGGAATAAATTGCTGTGTTCCACGTTTACTTTGTGATTGCGTGTCTGCTTTAGTATCTAAGTCAAGCAGGGCGACTTTTCTTTAAATAGGTAAATGATTTTTTGTATTCCTCCGCAGAGTAATCTGGAAAAGTAGCTTTGCGAAACTAAAAAAGGAACATAAAGAAAGTACACAATTTAATTTTATATTACCAATCTTTTTTAAAGGAAATACATTTCTCAATGAATATTGAAGGAAGGTGAGAACAACTTTGTTTTTAAGGCTGTACTTTTCTTTGTTCGAATTAGTTAAAGAAACAGAAAAAAATATATACTTGAAATAGAGTTTTTTACATTAGACGGCACTTCTCTTCTCCTTGTGGATCACCCTGTTGATGATAAAGCTCTTCATCGCCAACTACTGCAACATGCGTGGATGGAAATCCTCTTACGGATGAACGATGGCGTGTTACATGAGTTGATATGGTCTTCTTGATGCGCTCTGAAGCAGCAACATCCTCACCTTCAGTATTAAACAAAACTGTCTTCATGTTGCCTCCGACGAACCACTTCTGGGTCCTCATAACTATGTTACTTGGTGGCTCATGAGCAACTCCAGCGTCGGCTGACAAAACGGCGATTATAGCACCAGCATCAATCTTCACTGAACGATGGAATTTAAATGAAGTCTCGTCGGCACCACATGAACGCAACAATTGCCATCCCCCGATTGCGACTTCCTTCTCGGATTTGTTAAATAATTTTACAAACTTGCCCTCGGGATCAACTTCAGAAATTAGAATATCTCCTTTTGCACTTCCGGTTACAAAGTATTCAGATTCACTGCGATCTTCAGATTCTTCGAAAACCGTTCGTTTGCGTTTAAATGCTCCACTGGCAGCAGACTGGCCACGTGTTGGTGTTGCACGCGTAGATCTAAGAGAGCGACTCAAAGTGCTTACACTGGCTGTATTTGATGCAGCAGGGGTGATGTTCAAACGATGTTCTTCGCCGCAAAGCAACTTGTCGTAGGCTGCAATTTTCAAATCCAGAGAAACTTTAATATCCATTAAATCTTGGTATTCTTGCAACTGAAGAGCCATTTCTTCACGCAAGCGATTGAGCTCTGCTTCGAGGCCGTGCAACTCGGCGTTATGACGTGCGCGCTCATGATCCAACAACTGTTCCATATCACGCAATCTTGAGCTCAAAGCCGCATTGGTAGACTCCAACTCTCCGATTCTTGAGTTCAGTGAATCAATTCGTGTGCGCGTAGTACGCAGTTCTTCAATTGCTGCTGCTGCAGCATTCGAATTACGATTAGCAGAGTTTTACAGACCCTTTATATTGTTTTTATAGAGCATCTCAATTTCGTCGCGATTAGAACGTATCTGACTTTCGCACTGGTCATGGAGCTCCTGAAGTAATTGTTGCAACTTAGCTTCATACTGCTCCGAAAGGTGCAACCTCGCTTATCTCTACCTGACGGCGAGTGCGGGTCTCCGACATTTCTTAGGAATGAATTTGGTCAGTTCTTCCCGCAGATTTTGTATATTATTTTCAATGTCAACCTAAGCCAATGTCTCGTCTTCAAGATATTTGCGTGCTTCCTCCAACTGCTTACGAAGACGTTCGTTCTCCTTTTGGAGCTCAGCAACGTCGTCGAGAGCCTTTTTGCGATCAGCACTGGCCGTATTGTATTTTATACCCAAATCGTTGCAACGCAACTCGTACATACCTACACTATTCTCAGCATGAGTGCACTCCTTGGTCTTCTTCTCAAGCTTGGACTTAAGCTCGTCGTTTTCATCCCAAAGACGTTTAGCGTCAATCTCAAGTTTTGCTTTTTCACGCGCTGCATCATCGAGCAGCTTCTTAGCGTCACACAATTCATGCTCATACATCGACTTAATATTAGAAGCTTCGCGAGTAATGGTCTCCCTGGTGGTCTGGACTTCAATGGAGAGACTAGCATTTTTTATTTTCTAAATTGCGTACGTGATCAATGTAGCATGCCAAACGGTCGTTAAGGTTTTGCAATTCGGCTTTTTCAACTAAACGTCTTACGCATTATAAATTGCAAATAACCAAAGATATGCCACTTCCTAGTTGAAAATGTGTAAGCTGAATGTTAATATACTTCTGTAATTAATACAAAAAATCAGCTAACAGTTGAGAAACAAATCCTCAGCTGATGCATTTGAATAGGCGATAGATGCTTCTTCAGTAACTTTCGGCAGCTTGAAGTTACTTGAAAAAGTAAAGGAACACACATAATGGATAAGCTAGTTTGACAAATTTTTAATCGGCAGGAAATGACTAGTTTCTTCGTGTTTAGGAGGCTACCACCGGTAGCCAACCAACGGAACCGCAGCTGACGTTCACGAGGCTGTATAATAATATTCCATAATGCGTTTCACCAATTATCGATGAGAGGAAATCAGTGACCATTTTTTTACCTGCCTCATGGAGTATTATTTGTAGAGTTCACAATATGACGCATTGTTTTGTACACACAAATTATTTTACTCCAAATGCAGAGAAGTGAAGGGAACCGAATGTGTGTATTGGCCGATATTTACACATCATCCCTGAAATTTGGTTTATATTAAATGTTCCAAAGGTATAGGACGAGGACTACGTACGCAAAATAATGTATTTTAATTTTGTTTTTATTAAAAAATACATAGTCATTCTTATTACAGTGATTTTTAAGTTAACACATATGTATATAATGTTAAAATTAATTTAATTGCGGTATTTCGAATTCCACGTGTAGTTTAATGGTCTCTACACTACAGCATTAAAATAAACATAGCTACATTTTAAAAAAAATATCAATAAAAACGATTATATTGAACCAAATCTCAAACAAATGTTATCAAAAAATGAAATAAAACATGAACAAATACAACAAAATTAACAGCTTTTATAACTCCCATGTTTTTTAGTAGGAAAATATATATTTGAATAAAAATACCTAAACAAAAGTTTCAATGAATACAAAGAAGGAATAAATTGCTGTGTTCCACGTTTACTTTGTGATTGCGTGTCTGCTTTAGTATCTAAGTCAAGCAGGGCGACTTTTCTTTAAATAGGTAAATTTTTGTATTCCTCCGCATAGTAATCTGGAAAAGTAGCTTTGCGAAACTAAAAAAGGAACAAAAGAAAGTACACAATTTAATTTTATATTACCAATCTTTTTTAAAGGAAATACATTTCTCAATGAATATTGAAGGAAGGTGAGAACAACTTTGTTTTTAAGGCTGTACTTTTCTTTGTTCGAATTGGTTAAAGAAACAGAAAAAAATATATACTTGAAATAGAGTTTTTTACATTAGACGGCAGTTCTCTTCTCCTTGTGGATCACCCTGTTGATGATAAAGCTCTTCATCGCCAACTACTGCAACATGCGTGGATGGAAATCCTCTTGCGGATGAACGATGGCGTGTTACATGAGTTGATATGGTCTTCTTGATGCGCTCTGAAGCAGCAACATCCTCACCTTCAGAATTAAACAAAACTGTCTTCATGTTGCCTCCAACGAACCACTTCTGGGTCCTCATAACTATGTTACTTGGTGGCTCATGAGCAACTCCAGCGTCGGCTGACAAAACGGCGATTATAGCACCAGCATCAATCTTCACTGAACGATGGAATTTAAATGAAGTCCCGTCGGCACCACATGAACGCAACAATTGCCATCCCCCGATTGCGACTTCCTTCTCGGACTTGTTAAATAATCATACAAACTTGCCCTCGGGATCAACTTCAGAAATTAGAATATCTCCTTTTGCATTTCCGGTTACAAAGTATTCAGATTCACTGCGATCTTCAGATTATTCGAAAACCGTTCGTTAGCGTTTAAATGCTCTACTGGCAGCAGACTGGCCACGTGTTGGTGTTGCACGCGTAGATATAAGGGAGTGACTCAAAGTGCTTACACTGGCTGTATTTGATGCAGCAGGGATGATGTTCAAACGATGTTCTTCGCTGCAAAGCAACTTGTCGTAGGCTGCAATTTCCAAATCCAGAGAAACTTTAATATCCATTAAATCTTGGTATTCTTGCAACTGAAGAGCCATTTCTTCACGCAAGCGATTGAGCTCTGCTTCGAGGCCGTGCAACTCGGCGTTATGACGTGCGCGCTCATGATCCAACAACTGTTCCATATCACGCAATCTTGAGCTCAAAGCCGCATTGGTAGACTCCAACTCTCTGATTCGTGAGTTCAGTGAATCAATTCGAGTGCGCGTAGTACGCAGTTCTTCAATAGCTGCTGCTGCAGCATTCGAATTACGATTAGCAGCGTTTTACAGACCCTTTATATTGTTTTTATAGAGCATCTCAATTTCGTCGCGATTAGAACGTATCTGACTTTCGCACTGGTCACGGAGCTCCTGAAGTAATTTTTGCAACTTAGCTTCATACTGCTCCGAAAGGCGTCCATCAACCTCGCTTATCTCTACCTGACGGCGAGTGCGGGTCTCCGACATTTCTTGGGAGTGAATTTGGTCAGTTCTTCCCGCAGATTTTGTATGTTATTTTCAATGTCAACCTAAGCCAATGTCTCGTCTTCAAGATATTTGCGTGCTTCCTCCAACTGCTTTCGAAGACGTTCGTTCTCCTTTTGGAGCTCAGCAACGTCGTCGAGAGCCTTTTTGCGATCAGCACTGGCCGTATTCTATTTTATACCCAAATCGTTGCAACGCGACTCGTACATACGTACACTATTCTCAGCATGAGTGCACTCCTTGGTCTTCTTCTCAAGCTTGGACTTAAGCTCGTCGTTTTCATCCCAAACACGTTTAGTGTCAATCTCAAGTTTTGCTTTTTCACGCGCTGTATCATCGAGCAGCTTCTTAGCGTCACACAATTCATGCTCATACATCGACTTAATATTAGAAGCTTCGCGAGTAATGGTCTCCCTGGTGGTCTGGACTTCAATGGAGAGACTAGCATTTTTATTTTCTAAATTGCGTACGTGATCAATGTAGCATGCCAAACGGTCGTTAAGGTTTTGCAATTCGGCTTTTTCAACTAAACGTCTTACGCATTATAAATTGCAAATAACCAAAGATATGCCACTTCCTAGTTGAAAATGTGTAATCTGAATGTTAATATACTTCTGTAATTAATACAAAAAATCAGCTAACAGTTGAGAAACAAATATTCAGCTGATGCATTTGAATAGGCGATAGATGCTTCTTCAGTAACTTTCGGCAGCTTGAAGTTACTTGAAAAAAGTAAACGAACATACATAATGGATAAGCTAGTTTGACAAATTTTTAATCGGCAGGAAATGACTAGTTTCTTCGTGTTTAGGAGGCTACCACCGGTAGCCAACCAACGGAACCGCAGCTGACGTTCACGAGGCTGTATAATAATATTCCATAATGCGTTTCACCAATTATTGATGAGAGGAAATCAGTGACCATTTTTTTACCTGGCTCATGGAGTATTATTTGTAGAGTTCACAATATGACGCATTGTTTTGTACACACAAATTATTTTACTCCAAATGCAGAGAAGTGAAGGAAACCGAATGTGTGTATTGGCCGATATTTACACATCATCCCTGAAATTTGTTTTATATTAAATGTTCCAAAGGTATAGGACGAGGACTACGTACGCAAAATAATGTTTTTTAATTTTGTTTTTATTAAAAAATACATAGTCATTCTTATTACAGTGATTTTTAAGTTAACACATATGTATATAATGTTAAAATTAATTTAATTGCGGTATTTCGAATTCCACGTGTAGTTTAATGGTCTCTACACTACAGCATTAAAATAAACATAGCTACATTTTAAAAAAAAATATCAATAAAAACGATTATATTGAACCAAATCTCAAACAAATGTTATCAAAAAATGAAATAGAACATGAACAAATACAACAAAATTAACAGCTTTTATAACTCCCATGTTTTTTAGTAGGAAAATATATATTTGAATAAAAATACCTAAACAAAAGTTTCAATGAATACAAAGAAGGAATAAATTGCTGTGTTCCACGTTTACTTTGTGATTGCGTGTCTGCTTTAGTATCTAAGTCAAGCAGGGCGACTTTTCTTTAAATAGGTAAATGATTTTTTTTATTCCTCCGCAGAGTAATCTGGAAAAAGTAGCTTTGCGAAACTAAAAAAGGAACTTAAAGAAAGTACACAATTTAATTTTATATTACCAACCTTTTTTAAAGGAAATACATTTCTTAATGAATATTGAAGGAAGTTGAGAACAACTTTGTTTTTAAGGCTGTACTTTTCTTTGTTCGAATTAGTTAGAAACAGAAAAAAATATATACTTGAAATAGAGTTTTTTACATTAGACGGCACTTCTCTTCTCCTTGTGGATCACCCTGTTGATGATAAAGCTCTTCATCGCCAACTACTGCAACATGCGTGGATGGAAATCCTCTTACGGATGAACGATGGCGTGTTACATGAGTTGATATGGTCTTCTTGATGCGCTCTGAAGCAGCAACATCCTCACCTTCAGAATTAAACAAAACTGTCTTCATGTTGCCTCCGACGAACCACTTCTGGCTCTTCATAACTATGTTACTTGGTGGCTCATGAGCAACTCCAGCGTCGGCTGACCAAACGGCGATTATAGCACCAGCATCAATCTTCACTGAACGATGGAATTTAAATGAAGTCTCGTCGGCACCACATGAACGCAACAATTGCCATCCCCCGATTGCGACTTCCTTCTCGGACTTGTTAAATAATTTTACAAACTTGCCCTCGGGATCAACTTCAGAAATTAGAATATCTCCTTTTGCACTTCCGGTTACAAAGTATTCAGATTCACTGCGATCTTCAGATTCTTCGAAAACCGTTCGTTTGCGTTTAAATGCTCCACTGGCAGCAGACTGGCCACGTGTTGGTGTTGCACGCGTAGATCTAAGAGAGTGACTCAAAGTGCTTACACTGGCTGTATTTGATGCAGCAGGGGTGATGTTCAAACGATGTTCTTCGCCGCAAAGCAACTTGTCGTAGGCTGCAATTTCCAAATCCAGAGAAACTTTAATATCCATCAAATCTTGGTATTCTTGCAACTGAAGAGCCATTTCTTCACGCAAGCGATTGAGCTCTGCTTCGAGGCCGTGCAACTCGGCGTTATGACGTGCGCGCTCATGATCCAACAACTGTTCCATATCACGCAATCTTGAGCTCAAAGCCGCATTGGTAGACTCCAACTCTCTGATTCGTGAGTTCAGTGAATCAATTCGAGTGCGCGTAGTACGCAGTTCTTCAATAGCTGCTGCTGCAGCATTCGAATTACGATTAGCAGCGTTTTACAGACCCTTTATATTGTTTTTATAGAGCATCTCAATTTCGTCGCGATTAGAACGTATCTGACTTTCGCACTGGTCACGGAGCTCCTGAAGTAATTTTTGCAACTTAGCTTCATACTGCTCCGAAAGGCGTCCATCAACCTCGCTTATCTCTACCTGACGGCGAGTGCGGGTCTCCGACATTTCTTGGGAGTGAATTTGGTCAGTTCTTCCCGCAGATTTTGTATGTTATTTTCAATGTCAACCTAAGCCAATGTCTCGTCTTCAAGATATTTGCGTGCTTCCTCCAACTGCTTTCGAAGACGTTCGTTCTCCTTTTGGAGCTCAGCAACGTCGTCGAGAGCCTTTTTGCGATCAGCACTGGCCGTATTCTATTTTATACCCAAATCGTTGCAACGCGACTCGTACATGCGTACACTATTCTCAGCATGAGTGCACTCCTTGGTCTTCTTCTCAAGCTTGGACTTAAGCTCGTCGTTTTCATCCCAAACACGTTTAGTGTCAATCTCAAGTTTTGCTTTTTCACGCGCTGTATCATCGAGCAGCTTCTTAGCGTCACACAATTCATGCTCATACATCGACTTAATATTAGAAGCTTCGCGAGTAATGGTCTCCCTGGTGGTCTGGACTTCAATGGAGAGACTAGCATTTTTATTTTCTAAATTGCGTACGTGATCAATGTAGCATGCCAAACGGTCGTTAAGGTTTTGCAATTCGGCTTTTTCAACTAAACGTCTTACGCATTATAAATTGCAAATAACCAAAGATATGCCACTTCCTAGTTGAAAATGTGTAATCTGAATGTTAATATACTTCTGTAATTAATACAAAAAATCAGCTAACAGTTGAGAAACAAATATTCAGCTGATGCATTTGAATAGGCGATAGATGCTTCTTCAGTAACTTTCGGCAGCTTGAAGTTACTTGAAAAAAGTAAACGAACATACATAATGGATAAGCTAGTTTGACAAATTTTTAATCGGCAGGAAATGACTAGTTTCTTCGTGTTTAGGAGGCTACCACCGGTAGCCAACCAACGGAACCGCAGCTGACGTTCACGAGGCTGTATAATAATATTCCATAATGCGTTTCACCAATTATTGATGAGAGGAAATCAGTGACCATTTTTTTACCTGGCTCATGGAGTATTATTTGTAGAGTTCACAATATGACGCATTGTTTTGTACACACAAATTATTTTACTCCAAATGCAGAGAAGTGAAGGAAACCGAATGTGTGTATTGGCCGATATTTACACATCATCCCTGAAATTTGTTTTATATTAAATGTTCCAAAGGTATAGGACGAGGACTACGTACGCAAAATAATGTTTTTTAATTTTGTTTTTATTAAAAAATACATAGTCATTCTTATTACAGTGATTTTTAAGTTAACACATATGTATATAATGTTAAAATTAATTTAATTGCGGTATTTCGAATTCCACGTGTAGTTTAATGGTCTCTACACTACAGCATTAAAATAAACATAGCTACATTTTAAAAAAAAATATCAATAAAAACGATTATATTGAACCAAATCTCAAACAAATGTTATCAAAAAATGAAATAGAACATGAACAAATACAACAAAATTAACAGCTTTTATAACTCCCATGTTTTTTAGTAGGAAAATATATATTTGAATAAAAATACCTAAACAAAAGTTTCAATGAATACAAAGAAGGAATAAATTGCTGTGTTCCACGTTTACTTTGTGATTGCGTGTCTGCTTTAGTATCTAAGTCAAGCAGGGCGACTTTTCTTTAAATAGGTAAATGATTTTTTTTATTCCTCCGCAGAGTAATCTGGAAAAAGTAGCTTTGCGAAACTAAAAAAGGAACTTAAAGAAAGTACACAATTTAATTTTATATTACCAACCTTTTTTAAAGGAAATACATTTCTTAATGAATATTGAAGGAAGTTGAGAACAACTTTGTTTTTAAGGCTGTACTTTTCTTTGTTCGAATTAGTTAGAAACAGAAAAAAATATATACTTGAAATAGAGTTTTTTACATTAGACGGCACTTCTCTTCTCCTTGTGGATCACCCTGTTGATGATAAAGCTCTTCATCGCCAACTACTGCAACATGCGTGGATGGAAATCCTCTTACGGATGAACGATGGCGTGTTACATGAGTTGATATGGTCTTCTTGATGCGCTCTGAAGCAGCAACATCCTCACCTTCAGAATTAAACAAAACTGTCTTCATGTTGCCTCCGACGAACCACTTCTGGCTCTTCATAACTATGTTACTTGGTGGCTCATGAGCAACTCCAGCGTCGGCTGACCAAACGGCGATTATAGCACCAGCATCAATCTTCACTGAACGATGGAATTTAAATGAAGTCTCGTCGGCACCACATGAACGCAACAATTGCCATCCCCCGATTGCGACTTCCTTCTCGGACTTGTTAAATAATTTTACAAACTTGCCCTCGGGATCAACTTCAGAAATTAGAATATCTCCTTTTGCACTTCCGGTTACAAAGTATTCAGATTCACTGCGATCTTCAGATTCTTCGAAAACCGTTCGTTTGCGTTTAAATGCTCCACTGGCAGCAGACTGGCCACGTGTTGGTGTTGCACGCGTAGATCTAAGAGAGTGACTCAAAGTGCTTACACTGGCTGTATTTGATGCAGCAGGGGTGATGTTCAAACGATGTTCTTCGCCGCAAAGCAACTTGTCGTAGGCTGCAATTTCCAAATCCAGAGAAACTTTAATATCCATCAAATCTTGGTATTCTTGCAACTGAAGAGCCATTTCTTCACGCAAGCGATTGAGCTCTGCTTCGAGGCCGTGCAACTCGGCGTTATGACGTGCGCGCTCATGATCCAACAACTGTTCCATATCACGCAATCTTGAGCTCAAAGCCGCATTGGTAGACTCCAACTCTCTGATTCGTGAGTTCAGTGAATCAATTCGTGTGCGCGTAGTACGCAGTTCTTCAATTGCTGCTGCTGCAGCATTCGAATTACGATTAGCAGAGTTTTACAGACCCTTTATATTGTTTTTATAGAGCATCTCAATTTCGTCGCGATTAGAACGTATCTGACTTTCGCACTGGTCATGGAGCTCCTGAAGTAATTGTTGCAACTTAGCTTCATACTGCTCCGAAAGGTGTCCATCAACCTCGCTTATCTCTACCTGACGGCGAGTGCGGGTCTCCGACATTTCTTAGGAATGAATTTGGTCAGTTCTTCCCGCAGATTTTGTATATTATTTTCAATGTCAACCTAAGCCAATGTCTCGTCTTCAAGATATTTGCGTGCTTCCTCCAACTGCTTACGAAGACGTTCGTTCTCCTTTTGGAGCTCAGCAACGTCGTCGAGAGCCTTTTTGCGATCAGCACTGGCCGTATTGTATTTTATACCCAAATCGTTGCAACGCAACTCGTACATACCTACACTATTCTCAGCATGAGTGCACTCCTTGGTCTTCTTCTCAAGCTTGGACTTAAGCTCGTCGTTTTCATCCCAAAGACGTTTAGCGTCAATCTCAAGTTTTGCTTTTTCACGCGCTGTATCATCGAGCAGCTTCTTAGCGTCACACAATTCATGCTCATACATCGACTTAATATTAGAAGCTTCGCGAGTAATGGTCTCCCTGGTGGTCTGGACTTCAATGGAGAGACTAGCATTTTTTATTTTCTAAATTGCGTACGTGATCAATGTAGCATGCCAAACGGTCGTTAAGGTTTTGCAATTCGGCTTTTTCAACTAAACGTCTTACGCATTATAAATTACAAATAACCAAAGATATGCCACTTCCTAGTTGAAAATGTGTAAGCTGAATGTTAATATACTTCTGTAATTAATACAAAAAATCAGCTAACAGTTGAGAAACAAATCCTCAGCTGATGCATTTGAATAGGCGATAGATGCTTCTTCAGTAACTTTCGGCAGCTTGAAGTTACTTGAAAAAGTAAAGGAACACACATAATGGATAAGCTAGTTTGACAAATTTTTAATCGGCAGGAAATGACTAGTTTCTTCGTGTTTAGGAGGCTACCACCGGTTGCCAACCAACGGAACCGCAGCTGACGTTCACGAGGCTGTATAATAATATTCCATAATGCGTTTCACCAATTATCGATGAGAGGAAATCAGTGACCATATTTTTTACCTGCCTCATAGAGTATTATTTGTAGAGTTCACAATTTGACGCATTGTTTTGTACACACAAATTATTTTACTCCAAATGCAGAGAAGTGAAGGGAACCGAATGCGTGTATTGGCCGATATTTATACATCATCCCTGAAATTTGTTTTATATTAAATGTTCCAAAGGTATAGGACAAGGACTACGTACGCAAAATAATGTATTTTAATTTTGTTTTTATTAAAAAATACATAGTCATTCTTATTACAGTGATTTTTAAGTTAACACATATGTATAGAATGTTAAAATTAATTTAATTGCGGTATTTCGAATTCCACGTGTAGTTTAATGGTCTCTACACTACAGCATTAAAATAAACATTTAAAAAAAAAAATATCAATAAAAACGATTATATTGAACCAAATCTCAAACAAATGTTATCAAAAAATGAAATAGAACATGAACAAATACAACAAAATTAACAGCTTTTATAACTCCCATGTTTTTTAGTAGGAAAATATATATTTGAATAAAAATACCTAAACAAAAGTTTCAATGAATACAAAGAAGGAATAAATTGCTGTGTTCCACGTTTACTTTGTGATTGCGTGTCTGCTTTAGTATCTAAGTCAAGCAGGGCGACTTTTCTTTAAATAGGTAAATGATTTTTTGTATTCCTCCGCAGAGTAATCTGGAAAAGTAGCTTTGCGAAACTAAAAAAGGAACATAAAGAAAGTACACAATTTAATTTTATATTACCAATCTTTTTTAAAGGAAATACATTTCTCAATGAATATTGAAGGAAGGTGAGAACAACTTTGTTTTTAAGGCTGTACTTTTCTTTGTTCGAATTAGTTAAAGAAACAGAAAAAAATATATACTTGAAATAGAGTTTTTTACATTAGACGGCACTTCTCTTCTCCTTGTGGATCACCCTGTTGATGATAAAGCTCTTCATCGCCAACTACTGCAACATGCGTGGATGGAAATCCTCTTACGGATGAACGATGGCGTGTTACATGAGTTGATATGGTCTTCTTGATGCGCTCTGAAGCAGCAACATCCTCACCTTCAGTATTAAACAAAACTGTCTTCATGTTGCCTCCGACGAACCACTTCTGGGTCCTCATAACTATGTTACTTGGTGGCTCATGAGCAACTCCAGCGTCGGCTGACAAAACGGCGATTATAGCACCAGCATCAATCTTCACTGAACGATGGAATTTAAATGAAGTCTCGTCGGCACCACATGAACGCAACAATTGCCATCCCCCGATTGCGACTTCCTTCTCGGACTTGTTAAATAATTTTACAAACTTGCCCTCGGGATCAACTTCAGAAATTAGAATATCTCCTTTTGCACTTCCGGTTACAAAGTATTCAGATTCACTGCGATCTTCAGATTCTTCGAAAACCGTTCGTTTGCGTTTAAATGCTCCACTGGCAGCAGACTGGCCACGTGTTGGTGTTGCACGCGTAGATCTAAGAGAGTGACTCAAAGTGCTTACACTGGCTGTATTTGATGCAGCAGGGGTGATGTTCAAACGATGTTCTTCGCCGCAAAGCAACTTGTCGTAGGCTGCAATTTCCAAATCCAGAGAAACTTTAATATCCATTAAATCTTGGTATTCTTGCAACTGAAGAGCCATTTCTTCACGCAAGCGATTGAGCTCTGCTTCGAGGCCGTGCAACTCGGCGTTATGACGTGCGCGCTCATGATCCAACAACTGTTCCATATCACGCAATCTTGAGCTCAAAGCCGCATTGGTAGACTCCAACTCTCCGATTCTTGAGTTCAGTGAATCAATTCGTGTGCGCGTAGTACGCAGTTCTTCAATTGCTGCTGCTGCAGCATTCGAATTACGATTAGCAGAGTTTTACAGACCCTTTATATTGTTTTTATAGAGCATCTCAATTTCGTCGCGATTAGAACGTATCTGACTTTCGCACTGGTCATGGAGCTCCTGAAGTAATTGTTGCAACTTAGCTTCATACTGCTCCGAAAGGTGTCTATCAACCTCGCTTATCTCTACCTGACGGCGAGTGCGGGTCTCCGACATTTCTTAGGAATGAATTTGGTCAGTTCTTCCCGCAGATTTTGTATATTATTTTCAATGTCAACCTAAGCCAATGTCTCGTCTTCAAGATATTTGCGTGCTTCCTCCAACTGCTTACGAAGACGTTCGTTCTCCTTTTGGAGCTCAGCAACGTCGTCGAGAGCCTTTTTGCGATCAGCACTGGCCGTATTGTATTTTATACCCAAATCGTTGCAACGCAACTCGTACATACCTACACTATTCTCAGCATGAGTGCACTCCTTGGTCTTCTTCTCAAGCTTGGACTTAAGCTCGTCGTTTTCATCCCAAAGACGTTTAGCGTCAATCTCAAGTTTTGCTTTTTCACGCGCTGTATCATCGAGCAGCTTCTTAGCGTCACACAATTCATGCTCATACATCGACTTAATATTAGAAGCTTCGCGAGTAATGGTCTCCCTGGTGGTCTGGACTTCAATGGAGAGACTAGCATTTTTTATTTTCTAAATTGCGTACGTGATCAATGTAGCATGCCAAACGGTCGTTAAGGTTTTGCAATTCGGCTTTTTCAACTAAACGTCTTACGCATTATAAATTGCAAATAACCAAAGATATGCCACTTCCTAGTTGAAAATGTGTAAGCTGAATGTTAATATACTTCTGTAATTAATACAAAAAATCAGCTAACAGTTGAGAAACAAATCCTCAGCTGATGCATTTGAATAGGCGATAGATGCTTCTTCAGTAACTTTCGGCAGCTTGAAGTTACTTGAAAAAGTAAAGGAACACACATAATGGATAAGCTAGTTTGACAAATTTTTAATCGGCAGGAAATGACTAGTTTCTTCGTGTTTAGGAGGCTACCACCGGTAGCCAACCAACGGAACCGCAGCTGACGTTCACGAGGCTGTATAATAATATTCCATAATGCGTTTCACCAATTATCGATGAGAGGAAATCAGTGACCATTTTTTTACCTGCCTCATGGAGTATTATTTGTAGAGTTCACAATATGACGCATTGTTTTGTACACACAAATTATTTTACTCCAAATGCAGAGAAGTGAAGGGAACCGAATGTGTGTATTGGCCGATATTTACACATCATCCCTGAAATTTGGTTTATATTAAATGTTCCAAAGGTATAGGACGAGGACTACGTACGCAAAATAATGTATTTTAATTTTGTTTTTATTAAAAAATACATAGTCATTCTTATTACAGTGATTTTTAAGTTAACACATATGTATATAATGTTAAAATTAATTTAATTGCGGTATTTCGAATTCCACGTGTAGTTTAATGGTCTCTACACTACAGCATTAAAATAAACATAGCTACATTTTAAAAAAAATATCAATAAAAACGATTATATTGAACCAAATCTCAAACAAATGTTATCAAAAAATGAAATAAAACATGAACAAATACAACAAAATTAACAGCTTTTATAACTCCCATGTTTTTTAGTAGGAAAATATATATTTGAATAAAAATACCTAAACAAAAGTTTCAATGAATACAAAGAAGGAATAAATTGCTGTGTTCCACGTTTACTTTGTGATTGCGTGTCTGCTTTAGTATCTAAGTCAAGCAGTGCAATTTTTTTTTAAATAGGTAAATTTTTGTATTCCTCCGCATAGTAATCTGGAAAAGTAGCTTTGCGAAACTAAAAAAGGAACAAAAGAAAGTACACAATTTAATTTTATATTACCAATCTTTTTTAAAGGAAATACATTTCTCAATGAATATTGAAGGAAGGTGAGAACAACTTTGTTTTTAAGGCTGTACTTTTCTTTGTTCGAATTGGTTAAAGAAACAGAAAAAAATATATACTTGAAATAGAGTTTTTTACATTAGACGGCAGTTCTCTTCTCCTTGTGGATCACCCTGTTGATGATAAAGCTCTTCATCGCCAACTACTGCAACATGCGTGGATGGAAATCCTCTTGCGGATGAACGATGGCGTGTTACATGAGTTGATATGGTCTTCTTGATGCGCTCTGAAGCAGCAACATCCTCACCTTCAGAATTAAACAAAACTGTCTTCATGTTGCCTCCAACGAACCACTTCTGGGTCCTCATAACTATGTTACTTGGTGGCTCATGAGCAACTCCAGCGTCGGCTGACAAAACGGCGATTATAGCACCAGCATCAATCTTCACTGAACGATGGAATTTAAATGAAGTCCCGTCGGCACCACATGAACGCAACAATTGCCATCCCCCGATTGCGACTTCCTTCTCGGACTTGTTAAATAATCATACAAACTTGCCCTCGGGATCAACTTCAGAAATTAGAATATCTCCTTTTGCATTTCCGGTTACAAAGTATTCAGATTCACTGCGATCTTCAGATTATTCGAAAACCGTTCGTTAGCGTTTAAATGCTCTACTGGCAGCAGACTGGCCACGTGTTGGTGTTGCACGCGTAGATATAAGGGAGTGACTCAAAGTGCTTACACTGGCTGTATTTGATGCAGCAGGGATGATGTTCAAACGATGTTCTTCGCTGCAAAGCAACTTGTCGTAGGCTGCAATTTCCAAATCCAGAGAAACTTTAATATCCATTAAATCTTGGTATTCTTGCAACTGAAGAGCCATTTCTTCACGCAAGCGATTGAGCTCTGCTTCGAGGCCGTGCAACTCGGCGTTATGACGTGCGCGCTCATGATCCAACAACTGTTCCATATCACGCAATCTTGAGCTCAAAGCCGCATTGGTAGACTCCAACTCTCTGATTCGTGAGTTCAGTGAATCAATTCGAGTGCGCGTAGTACGCAGTTCTTCAATAGCTGCTGCTGCAGCATTCGAATTACGATTAGCAGCGTTTTACAGACCCTTTATATTGTTTTTATAGAGCATCTCAATTTCGTCGCGATTAGAACGTATCTGACTTTCGCACTGGTCACGGAGCTCCTGAAGTAATTTTTGCAACTTAGCTTCATACTGCTCCGAAAGGCGTCCATCAACCTCGCTTATCTCTACCTGACGGCGAGTGCGGGTCTCCGACATTTCTTGGGAGTGAATTTGGTCAGTTCTTCCCGCAGATTTTGTATGTTATTTTCAATGTCAACCTAAGCCAATGTCTCGTCTTCAAGATATTTGCGTGCTTCCTCCAACTGCTTTCGAAGACGTTCGTTCTCCTTTTGGAGCTCAGCAACGTCGTCGAGAGCCTTTTTGCGATCAGCACTGGCCGTATTCTATTTTATACCCAAATCGTTGCAACGCGACTCGTACATACGTACACTATTCTCAGCATGAGTGCACTCCTTGGTCTTCTTCTCAAGCTTGGACTTAAGCTCGTCGTTTTCATCCCAAACACGTTTAGTGTCAATCTCAAGTTTTGCTTTTTCACGCGCTGTATCATCGAGCAGCTTCTTAGCGTCACACAATTCATGCTCATACATCGACTTAATATTAGAAGCTTCGCGAGTAATGGTCTCCCTGGTGGTCTGGACTTCAATGGAGAGACTAGCATTTTTATTTTCTAAATTGCGTACGTGATCAATGTAGCATGCCAAACGGTCGTTAAGGTTTTGCAATTCGGCTTTTTCAACTAAACGTCTTACGCATTATAAATTGCAAATAACCAAAGATATGCCACTTCCTAGTTGAAAATGTGTAATCTGAATGTTAATATACTTCTGTAATTAATACAAAAAATCAGCTAACAGTTGAGAAACAAATATTCAGCTGATGCATTTGAATAGGCGATAGATGCTTCTTCAGTAACTTTCGGCAGCTTGAAGTTACTTGAAAAAAGTAAACGAACATACATAATGGATAAGCTAGTTTGACAAATTTTTAATCGGCAGGAAATGACTAGTTTCTTCGTGTTTAGGAGGCTACCACCGGTAGCCAACCAACGGAACCGCAGCTGACGTTCACGAGGCTGTATAATAATATTCCATAATGCGTTTCACCAATTATTGATGAGAGGAAATCAGTGACCATTTTTTTACCTGGCTCATGGAGTATTATTTGTAGAGTTCACAATATGACGCATTGTTTTGTACACACAAATTATTTTACTCCAAATGCAGAGAAGTGAAGGGAACCGAATGTGTGTATTGGCCGATATTTACACATCATCCCTGAAATTTGTTTTATATTAAATGTTCCAAAGGTATAGGACGAGGACTACGTACGCAAAATAATGTTTTTTAATTTTGTTTTTATTAAAAAATACATAGTCATTCTTATTACAGTGATTTTTAAGTTAACACATATGTATATAATGTTAAAATTAATTTAATTGCGGTATTTCGAATTCCACGTGTAGTTTAATGGTCTCTACACTACAGCATTAAAATAAACATAGCTACATTTTAAAAAAAATATCAATAAAAACGATTATATTGAACCAAATCTCAAACAAATGTTATCAAAAAATGAAATAGAACATGAACAAATACAACAAAATTAACAGCTTTTATAACTCCCATGTTTTTTAGTAGGAAAATATATATTTGAATAAAAATACCTAAACAAAAGTTTCAATGAATACAAAGAAGGAATAAATTGCTGTGTTCCACGTTTACTTTGTGATTGCGTGTCTGCTTTAGTATCTAAGTCAAGCAGGGCGACTTTTCTTTAAATAGGTAAATGATTTTTTTTATTCCTCCGCAGAGTAATCTGGAAAAAGTAGCTTTGCGAAACTAAAAAAGGAACTTAAAGAAAGTACACAATTTAATTTTATATTACCAACCTTTTTTAAAGGAAATACATTTCTTAATGAATATTGAAGGAAGTTGAGAACAACTTTGTTTTTAAGGCTGTACTTTTCTTTGTTCGAATTAGTTAGAAACAGAAAAAAATATATACTTGAAATAGAGTTTTTTACATTAGACGGCACTTCTCTTCTCCTTGTGGATCACCCTGTTGATGATAAAGCTCTTCATCGCCAACTACTGCAACATGCGTGGATGGAAATCCTCTTACGGATGAACGATGGCGTGTTACATGAGTTGATATGGTCTTCTTGATGCGCTCTGAAGCAGCAACATCCTCACCTTCAGAATTAAACAAAACTGTCTTCATGTTGCCTCCGACGAACCACTTCTGGCTCTTCATAACTATGTTACTTGGTGGCTCATGAGCAACTCCAGCGTCGGCTGACCAAACGGCGATTATAGCACCAGCATCAATCTTCACTGAACGATGGAATTTAAATGAAGTCTCGTCGGCACCACATGAACGCAACAATTGCCATCCCCCGATTGCGACTTCCTTCTCGGACTTGTTAAATAATTTTACAAACTTGCCCTCGGGATCAACTTCAGAAATTAGAATATCTCCTTTTGCACTTCCAGTTACAAAGTATTCAGATTCACTGCGATCTTCAGATTCTTCGAAAACCGTTCGTTTGCGTTTAAATGCTCCACTGGCAGCAGACTGGCCACGTGTTGGTGTTGCACGCGTAGATCTAAGAGAGTGACTCAAAGTGCTTACACTGGCTGTATTTGATGCAGCAGGGGTGATGTTCAAACGATGTTCTTCGCCGCAAAGCAACTTGTCGTAGGCTGCAATTTCCAAATCCAGAGAAACTTTAATATCCATCAAATCTTGGTATTCTTGCAACTGAAGAGCCATTTCTTCACGCAAGCGATTGAGCTCTGCTTCGAGGCCGTGCAACTCGGCGTTATGACGTGCGCGATCATGATCCAACAACTGTTCCATATCACGCAATCTTGAGCTCAAAGCCGCATTGGTAGACTCCAACTCTCCGATTCTTGAGTTCAGTGAATCAATTCGTGTGCGCGTAGTACGCAGTTCTTCAATTGCTGCTGCTGCAGCATTCGAGTTACGATTAGCAGCGTTTTGCAGACCCTTTATCTTGTTTTCATAGAGCATCTCAATTTCATCGCGATTGGAACGCATCTGACTTTCGTACTGGTCACGGAGCTCCTGAAGTGATTGTTGCAACTTAGCTTCATACTGTTCCGAAAGGCGTCCATCAATTTCGCTTATCTCTACCTGACGGCGAGTGCGGGTTTCCGACATTTCTTGGGAGTGAATTTGGTCCTTAAAAGTCAGTTCTTCCCGCAGACTTTGTATGTTATTTTCAAGGTCAACCCGAGCCAATGTCTCGTCTTCAAGATGTTTGCGTGCTTCCTCCAACTGCTTACGAAGACGTTCGTTCTCCTTTTGGAGTTCAGCAACGTCGTCGAGAGCCTTTTTGCGATCGGCACTGGCCGTATTGTATTTTATACCCAAATCGTTGGAACGCGACTCGTACATACGTGCACTATTCTCAGCATGAGTGCATTCCTTGGTCTTCTTCTCAAGCTTGGACTTAAGCTCGTCGTTTTCATCCCAAAGACGTTTAGTGTCAATCTCAAGCTTTGCTTTTTCACGCGCTGTATCATCGAGCAGCTTCCTAGCGTCAGACAATTCATGCTCATACATCGACTTAATATTAGAAGCTTCGCGAGTAATGGTCTCCCTAGTGGTCTGGACTTCAATGGAGAGACGAGCATTTTCATTTTCTAAATTGCGTACGCGATCAATGTAGCATGCCAAACGGTCGTTAAGGTTTTGCAATTCGGCTTTTTCAACTAAACGACTATGGCGAGTAGGGCTAAGAGGACTGGATGGACGCGTACTGCTTGTACCAAGAAGTGGGGTCGATGTACCCCCTGGTTGGGGTGTGGCTGTACCAGCTCTTTTCGCTTTAGTCGACATTCTTTGATTGGAAATAAAAAAAAAATTAAATACATTGAAAATATATACATACAAACTTGCTTACCTTATAAGTTGATAAACTTTCGTTTTAGATATTTTCTAATTTGATTCTTTTTTCTTCTCAAATTTAATTAAGACGAGTAGTGGCGCTGGAAACAAATTTATTGATTCTTATTTTAATATCTTTAGTAATATACATATGTAGGTTATATTTTATTATTGTACTTTTGAGCCCGCAATAATATTTATGCTTTTATTACTTACAACTTAATTAATGTGATGAATTAACAATCTAATTCATAAAATCTTGGAATTTTTAACGCTATTAAATGATCTTTAAAATAATTTCCAATTTTTAGATGAGGGTGCATGCGTGAAGTTACTGTGTCAAAATAAGTTGGCGTCCAATGCTTTCTTTAAAAAAAACTCTGTCTAAGCTTGCACTCTACACTTTGGAAAATGTTTAATGGGTTTATACAGTGCAGTTGAAAATATGATTTTACTTTAAAGCCATAGATAATAGAGATTAGAAAAGAATGACGGCCAATAATGATTATGCTACTGCGGCCATTAAAAAAATCATTGGGCAGGTTATAGCGAGTATCATTCAAATTAAAAAAAAAAATTATCTTAAAATCGAGATTTGATCTTTTCAATGAAACTTCTTTCATGATTAAATTGTAGTATTGGTGAGGGACTGTCACTCTTCCTTTGTCATTTGCATTTAGGAATGCAACATCGTTCATGAAAACATCGATGTTATGATGATGATATCGATATTTTCGCGATGTTTAAGAAAAATGTTTATGAACTGAATTTTGTATGCTCAATAAGCTGTTACTTCATCAATACGAATAGTAATAATATAAGAAACCATTAACTAGACAGTTATTTTTAAATCTGAAGGTTGTGTTTCATTACGTTTGTAAAACATCAAATGCGATTTTAGGTAGCAAAACTAAAAAATCGTAATACCGACGGAAATCATTAGATTCATTAGAGTCGAAATTACCTCATTTCGAAATTTGCCGAAAAAGTTTTTTCATCTAAGTTTGCTAATCTCGTTTGACACTTTTTTACTTGCAATTATAGGTACCTTTAAGGCAAGTTTAGGATTTGTGAATATAAAAAAATGAGATACAATTCAAACGTGAAATTACGATCATAGAGAAGCCTTAACAAGTTTGTGACAAGATATGACTGTCTGTCAGTCTATTATTTCTACGTAAATGTTAATTATTTTCTTTCAAATATCTAGTGATTAAACACATAAAGCAAGTACATGCGACCCAGTCGTGCCCTCTTACCTTTTTATTTTATTCTTTGACTTTTTATAATGTCAACTTTTGACGTTTGTTATAGAACCTTGTTCAATTGTGATTCAATTGTTTTTAAATAAGGTGTGTTCGACTTCACATTACATAAATTTCAACCTAATTTCGTCGAAATGAGATGATTTCGAAATGTGATTTTGTATGGGAAATGAGATTTGGTATTAAGAAAAGCAACGGTAAGCCCGATTAACACCGGGTGGGTAAGCTAGTTTAATATAGAAAGGACATTTCACTATTTTGAATTTTAAACTGCGTCCACGATGCATGGTTTCGTTTCTTTAAGAAAAGAACCGATTTTCTCTTCTTTCAGACAAAAAACTGTTATCAATTGTCAAATCTTCTAATAAATAATTTAATATTAAAATTCATTTATAACAAATTCAATAAAAATTGATAATTCTAAACATATAGGGCCTTGCTAATAATCAACTTAAGTAATAGGTTAAAAGAAAACCTCCACATTTTACAAAAAGCGCAGACTAATAAAGAAATTATTTTCCAGGTTAAGCCTTAACAAAATGTCAAAATTTAACGTTCAGAAATCCATGTCTAAAGTCCAACACTAAACTAGCAAAGAGTGAGTTGTCACACAAGTATTGCCTTTGGTGCAATTTCCTAATACGGTATATTGCATTGGAAGTACTAGAAAGTAAAATAAAGTAACTAAATCGGAATGTTTTAGATCATCCAGCTAAGCTTTTTTTTTATTAAAAGAGGGTACTTTTAGCTAGGCTTTTTTAATAAAAGAGGCTACTTTTAGCACTAGTATTGTTACTGTTGAAAAATACTGCAGCAAAAACTTAATAAAAGTAACAAATTCTTTTGACAGTTCCTCAATTTTATTGATAATTGAGGATCTCTTCCTTTTTTGTCAACTGGAATGGCAATCAGAAATCAGGATTCAATCTTTTTTTACTATCAGATTTCAGATATATACGTAACTTACTTAACTCCCTTTTCTTTTTTCTTCCGTTTCTCTTTCTTTGATTCCAACCAAATGGATTGTTCAGATTTTCGGTTTTGATAATTTTATGCGGATATATTGGTCGTTCAGTGTTTTTTTTATAGATATAATTAGCCCGCACTAAAGGGATTTTGACTACCCTTATAATGTTAGTTAAAGCCTTTATTTGGTGAGAATCTGACTTGAATCGGTCCAATACAGCTTGTATTGACCGTTTCGAAAGGTAATTATTGATCCAACGAAAAAGAGATTCGTCGAGTCCTAATTCACCCATTTTCGATAAAAGAGCTTGATGCCAAACTCTATCAAATGCTTTAGAAATATCAAGTGCAATGATTTTGCTTTCACCAAAACGATGGAGAGATTGGTTCCACTTTTCGGTGAGATATACCATCAAATTACCAGTAGACCTGTTGCTACGAAAGCCGTACTGCCTCATAATGACCGGCTTTCAGTCTTCAAGATATTTCTTTATCTGAAAATTAATCAGCGTTTCCGTGACCTTGGAAAGAAGGGACGTTAGTGCTATTGGTTGATATTTTTAGGGAGAAGAAGATTCACCTTTTTTAGGGATAGGCTGGACAAATGCTGTTTTCCATCTACTCGGAAAGAGACCAGAGGAATAGGACAGATGGAAAAGCTTACGCAATGGTTTTTCCAGCGTTGAAGAACACCTCTTCAGAACAATAGCGGGGATACAGTCTGGGCCAGCGGATTTATTTATGTTGAGATCTTTCAATACTCTTGCCACTGAACGAGTACGAAAGAAGATTGGTCCCATAAAATCATTTACGCTCTCGAGTACAGGAGGAGTTCTAACACCTGCGGCCAGCGTTGAGTTTGCCGCGAAGTGGGCAGGAAGCAGATCTGCTTTTTCTTGAGAATTGACAGCAGGGGTATCGTAGGAACTGATGATGACGAAGAATTCTTTACTTTTTTTACAAATGACCAAACATTTTTTTCTGCCTTTGGGACATTGCAGTATTTTTTGCCGAATTTTTTTTCATGTAAAAATTTAGTCTTTCGAATATGAACATTACAGGCCTTTTCTAGGTTTTGTTTTTTCTAGGTTGTCGGGCTTACTCATTACTCATACCTAAGAGGATAACATTTGTTACCATGACTGCGCTGGAGTCACTTGTGTGGTCTACAAGTCCTTCTTCTAGCTTCATTATATTGAACACCGTATCGTCAGTAACTTTTTCAAAAAGTGTATTCTAATTCTGCAGCTCCGGAGTCGGAGCTATGGTGAAGAAAAACTGTAATGCATTGTCATCCACATGTGAATTGGCCATTCCAACAAGACCACGATGATGGTGCTTACTTAACTGTATAATGCAATATGTATTTTTTGTTTGATTTCTTTTAAGATCGAGAATTACTGTACTTCCGATGGGACTATGCAGCCAAAAAATGCCTCAACTGAAACAATTTCGAAACGTACGAAACAGACATGGAATTGTTCAGACAACGAGAACGGGACCCGAATTCGCCAATAAGACGTTCGATACTAGGAAGCCTTTTCCTAACCACATCATTCATCTTACTTTTGCTAGCTCGATTCTTAAAAAAAAGTTCGTTAAAATAATAATTTTCTAGATTTAGTCAAATTCCAAAAAAAGATATAAATTTATTTCTTGTTAACAATCTTTAACATTGTAAAATGATTCATTGCATTTTGCTATATTCTTATTAATTATTATTTTTTCATTATTTTGTTCGATTGTTCTTGTTTCAAATATTTAACAATTCTTATAACGGAAAAATACTCGCAGTAAGCGTTCCTTGAAACTTTTCCTTTCCTTATCTCACCCACAGACGATTTTACTTGAACATTGCGGTAAATCGAAATGAACAAGTCTAATCGTTATCGGATAGATTAATTATTGCTCCCTAAATGACCAGGGGCTCAAATTGGGATTTAGTGGTGTATTGATTATAGATAATTGTCCGTCTTAGATTTTTTAGTTCTGTTTTTTAAAATGGTAGGTAATTTCATAGTTGACTATGCAAACATTCGTGGACTTAGGAAAAACTTCTATGCTGCCTATGTCAACTCTGCGATGAACAGACCAGCTGTATTGGCACTTAGTGAAACACAAGTTGGGGAAAATAGCGATCATTCGGAATTTTCCTTGCATGGGTATTCACTTGTGCTTTTATTCTTTGCCAAACATGGCCTCGCCGTTTACATAAGGAATGATGTTGCATATCAACTTCAACCACAATTTGGTCTGTGCGTAAACACGGAATTCAATTTCATGTGGTTAAAATTAACGATTAATAAGCGCATCATTCATATAGGTTTTCTTTATAGAAGCCCAAATTTAGACAGAGTTTCAACTTCTAACGAATTTGATGCTTTGTCTGACTCCATTCAAGGAATTGTTTCCCTTTACCCCCTCACTGAAATCGTTATTACGGGCGATTTCAATGTACATAATTCCAGTTGGCTTCGCTTTTCTGGCCAGACAACATCCGAAGGAAGGTATGTTGAGATTTTCGCTGAGTTAAACCATCTTACTTAGCTCGTTGATGAGCCAACCCGAATTCCTGACATTGCAGGTCAAACCCCCAACACTCTAGACTTGTTTCTTACCTCTGATCCTGATAAATGCACAATTCGTGTATTATCGCCTCTAGGCACATCTGACCATTGTGTCATCCCCGCAAATTTCTCGTGTCAACTCAATTTAGTTAAGGAAAAAAACCCAAGGAGAACCGTTTGGCAATACGAGAAAGCCAACTGGGACGGCCTCAATAACTATTTCAGGACCTTTAACTGGTCACTATGCTTCCTCGATAGTGACATTGATTCCAGCGCAGACATGGTTACAAATTTAATTCTTTTAATAATGAGAAATTTTATCCCAAACAGGTCGAAGAGTATCAAACCTAAGGAAAACTCATGGTTTGATTCCAGCTGTAGAGAGGCTATCAGGTTAAAAAATGTAAGTTTCCGTTGTTACAAAGCCAACATCACTGAGGAAAACCGGAAAAAGTTTCAGCAAGCTAGAAAGGCCTGCAATGTTCATATTCGAAAAACCAAATTTTTACATGAGCACAAAATTCGGCAAAAAATACTGCAATGTCCCAAAGGCAGTAAAAATTTTTGGTCATTTGTAAAAAAAAAAAAGAATTCTTCGTCATCATCAGTTCCTACGCTCGTCTTCAACGATACCCCTGCTGTCAGTTCTTAAGAAAAAGCAGATCTGCTTGCTGCCCACTTCGCGGGAAACTCAACGCTGGCCGCAGGTGTTAGAACTCCTCCTGTACTCGAGAGCGTAAATGATTTTATGGGACCAATCTTCTTTCGTACTCGTTCAGTGGCAAGAGTATTGAAAGATCTCAACATAAATAAATCCGCTGGCCCGGACTGTATCCCCGCTATTGTTCTGAAGAGGTGTTCTTCAACGCTGGCAAAACTTTTGCGTAAGCTTTTCCATCGGTCTTATTCCTCTGGACTCTTTCCGAGTGCATTTGTATAGCCTATCCCTAAAAAAGGCGAATCTTCTTCAATTGCACTAACGTCCCTTCTTTCTAAGGTCATGGAAACGCTGATTAATTTTCAGCTTAAGAAATATCTCGAAGAACGAAAGCTTCTTAATGACCGGCAGTACGGCTTTCGTAGCAACAGGTTCACTGGTGATCTGATGGTTTATCTCACCGAAAAGTGGAACCAATCTCTCCATTGTTTTGGTGAGAGCAAAATTATTGCACTTGATATTTCTAAGGCATTTGATAGAGTTTGGCACCAAGCCCTTTTATCGAAAATGGGTGCATTTGGACTCGATGAATCTCTTCTTCGTTGGATTAGTAATTACCTTTCGAACCGCTCAATTCAAGTTGTATTGGACGGTTTCAAATCTGATATTCACAAAATAAATGCTGGTGTGCCCCAAGGCTCTGTTTTGTCTCCGACTCTTTTTCTTATATTTATCAACGACTTATTATCTGAAACAACTAATCCAATCAATTGTTTTGCTGACGACAGTACTCTCAGCTTTTCATATTCGTTTCCAGATTCACATTCATGTTCTTCGGATGTTGAACTGCAACGACAGCGTATGATAAGTTCATTAAATTCTGATCTTGACAGCATTGTACAATGGGGAATAAGAAATCGCGTAGAATTTAATGCTTCTAAAACTCAATGTTGTCTTTTGTCGTTAGAGCAAAACATACCTCCAATGCCACTATCCATGAGCGGCACTTGCATTGAAGAAACAGAACACCTCTCAGTTCTCGGTATGTGCATTACAGACCACCTTCTGTGGAATGGCCACATATTTGACATCGCAAAGAATGCTGCGAGGTGTTTAGGTTTCCTTCGAAGATGCAAGAAGTTCTTCACCCCGTCTGATCTGGCTACAGTATATAAAGCATATATTCGACCGAAACTCGAGTATAATTCCCATATTTGGGCAGGTGCTCCTATAACCCACTTGAGTTTTTCAGATAGAATTAAAAAAAGAGCTTTGAAAATGATAGGCGACCGAACAATAACATAAACGTTTACATCTCCTGAACACCGCCGAAATGTTTCGTGCCTTTCGTTATTTTATCGTTATTTTTACAAACAATGCTCTAGCGGAATAGCCAGCTGCATTCCTCCCCTGAAACGATTCAACCGTAATACTCGAACTGCTAGGAATGTCTATCAGTTTACCCCTGAGCCCAACTTCGGACGTACTCTTAAGTATAGAGATTCTTTCTTTAGTCGCACAACACGAATGTGGAATGCTTTGCCAGGCTCTGTTTTTCCCTCCCATTATGATATGCAGAACTTTAAAACTAATGTGCATCGGTATCTCCTCTTTTATCCCTCCTCATTTCCTTAATGCTCGTGCGGTGTTTAAAAATGTTAAGTGTACACTCAAACCCCTTTCGCGCATGTAAATTATAAAAAAAAAAAAAAGTTCACAGTTGTTCACACTTTCAGGATACTTTGTTTTTCTCCTATTAATTAACAAATTTGGCTGAGAGCTTCAATTTCACTTTGAAAGTTTTTTTTTTTTTGCCTTAATTGTATCTACAAATACTTATGCAGATTTGACTAACGGGTGATTTTTTTGAGGTTAGGATTTTCATGCATTAGTATTTGACAGATCACGCGGGATTTCAGACATGAAGTCAAAGAGAAAGATGCTCAATATGCTTTGACATTTCATCATGAATAGACTTACTAACGAGCAACGCTTGCAAATCTTTGAATTTTATTACCAAAATCAGTGCCCTAGAAAAGTTGGCAGAAAATCCGCTTTTTTATCGACAGCGATGAGGCTCATTTCTGGTTGAATGGCTACGTAAATAAGCAAAATTGCCGTATTTGGAGTGAAGAGCAACCAAAAGCCGTTTAAGAACTGCCCATGCATCCCGAAAAATGCACTGTTTGGTGTGGTTTGTACGCTGGTGGAATCATTGGACCGTATTTTTTCAAAGATGCTGTTGGACGCAACGTTACGGTGAATGAACCGAACACTGATTTTGGTAATAAAATTCAATGATTTGCAAGCGTTGCTTGTTAGTAAGTCTATTCATGATGAAATGTCAAAGCATACTGAGCATCTTTTTCTTTGACACCATGTCTGAAATCCCGCGTCATCTGTCAAATACTAATGCATGAAAATCCTAACCTCAAAAAATCACCCGTTATTTTATTCACTTTCACTTTTTACGTTAATAATGAGCTATCCCGGTTGAGCCCCCAATTATATTTATTTGTCGCGATAAAAAAGTTATTTCAAAAAAATATATTTTGAAATATAAACTTTATTTATTATATTATATATTTTATTTATATTATATTTTTTATATTTTCACTTAACAAATTAAATATTTTTAGACAATAGTTCTTACATAGTTTCTTACATACTACTCGGCAACTACTCGAAACTCCTTCTGCGTTGTGTCTATTTATATTCTTGTCCTGATGAGTTAGCTTTCTTGTCTTCAGGGTTTTTGGTTGTGTTGGTTAATTACTTTTTGTATCTTACTTTGTATTTATCATCTTGTTTGGTTGATCATAAAATATCTGTTTGTTATCTGTTTACCCGTGGTAATCTTTATTATAGGATGCTTGTTTATTTGGATGCTTGTTTATTTGGATGCTTGTTTATTTGGATGCTTGTTTATTTGGATGCTTGTAGATTAGTACATTAGCGATCCTATTTATTTTATTGTTTCCTCTTATTTCTGTTTGAGGTACAATTGAGTGTTTATAACTCGCGCACAAAGAACTATTTGTTTCCCTTTTGATGTAGAACACACTGCGCAGACATTAGGAAGATAGGGAGGGGAGAGATAGGAGGTGTCGATTAACATTGGTTTTGATTGTTTGTAGATAAAAATGGCAGGGAAAATCCCGCCGGGTAAACTATTCCAAATTCGCGTTGTTCGACTAAAAAAAGATTCTCTATATTTCACGGTAAGTCCGAAATTGGGCTCAAGGGTGAACTGATGGGCATTTTTTGCGAGACGAGTATTACGGGAGAAACTTTTAAGGGGAGGAATGTAGCTGGCTACTTCGAGTGCCAGCTCGAGTTTAGGGCGTATAAAGAGGGAGTTTAACTCCCTCCAGAGGTGGGAGTTAAATTCGAGTTTAGGGCGTATAAAGACAGTACTGGAGACAGAACAGAGCCCTGGGGCACACCAGCATTTATTTTGTGGGAATCAGACTTGAATCCGTCCAATATAACTTGTATTGAACGGTCCAGAAGATAGCTTCTAATCCAACGAACAAGAGTATTATCGATCCCAAAAGCACGCATTTTCGATAAGAGAGCTTCATGCCAAACTCTATCAAATGCTTTGGAGATATCAAGCGCAATAATCTTACTTTCACCAATGCGATGTAAATATTTGTTCCACTGTTCGGTGAGATATGCCATCAGATCACCAGTGGAACGGTTGCTGCGGAAGCCATACTGACGGTCATTGAGAAGCTTTCGATCTTCGAGATATTCCTTAATCATCATCATCATCATCGGCGCAACAACGGGGATCCGGTCAGGGCCTCCTTCAACAAATTCTTCCATACATCCCGATTGCTGGCCGACGCCATCCAATTGCGCACCCCAAGGCTTCGGGCGTCCTGGTCTTCGCCATCCTTCCAACGTAAGCAAGGTCTGCCACGTTGTCTTCTACCATAAAAAGTACCGCAAAAGACTTTCCGAGTTGGTTCCTCTTCGCTCATGCGAGCTAGGTGTCCAGCCCACCGGAGTCTACCGAGCTTTATTTTTTCAACAACATCTGCTTCGAGATAGATTTCATACAACTCATGATTGTATCTTCTCCGGAATCGTCCTTCCTCACACACGGGGCCAACAATTCTCCGTAAGACTTTTCTCTCGAACGCGGATAAAAGATCAGAGTGCCTTTTTGTAAGCACCCAAGTCACGGATCCGTATGTGAGTACTGGTAAGACCATAGTCTTTTACAGCAGCAGTTTGGTTTTTATGGTAAGGTTTCTGGATATAAAGAGCCTACTATAGTCTGTATAGTAGGTTTTGTTGGATTTCAGCAGCCGCCCGCGTATTTCTTCCTCCATATTGTTATCGGACTGCACTATTTCAAGTTCGTGCTCCGCTACCCTGATGGTTGTACCAACATTTCTCGCAGACGTTGCCTTCATGTATTTAGTCTTCCTTTCATTTATGTGCAGCCCCAGGTATTTTGCCACTTGCTCGACCTGGGTAAAGGAGTCTTGTACAGCTTGCTGGCTTCTGCCGATGATGTCGATGTCGTCTGCGTAAGCTAGTATCTGGCTGGACTTGGTGACGATAGTCCCTCTTGTTGACGTGCCAGAGTCACGGATTGCTTTCTCCAACGCCAGGTTGAAGAGGATGCAAGCCAGACCATCCCCTTGTGGGAGTCCATTAAAGATGTTGATTGGTCTGGATAGCAAACCGGATATTAAATTCCAGACTTTTTTCCATCACCTGCCTAAGAGTAAAGATCTGATCAATTGTTGATTTGTCTGATATAAAACCACATTGATATTTGCCGATTATTTGTATTAGCGTATGGGGCTATCCGTTCTTACAGGATAGATATCTTATAGGATGTACTCAACAATGTTATACCCCTATAGTTGCTGCATTTTGTGATATCTCCCTTCTTATGTATGGGACATATGATGCCTTTTCGCCAGTCTTCTGGCATCTCTTTGTGTTCCCATACGTGTACTATGATTTCATGAATTGCTTGATGCAGTGTTGGCCCTCCATATTTGATCAGCTCGGCAGGTATACCATCGGCTCCTGAGGCCTTATTATTTTTGAGCCGATTAATCGCCTGTTTTATCTCCTTAATGCTTGGTGGCTGCAGCATGAGATCTTCTTCTTGAAATGTTGGAGTCTCCATTTCTTCCGTGAGCTTACCGTTCAGCAGCTCATTAAAGTACACTTCCCATCGCTCCAGAATGCCTTCAGGATCGGTGATCAGATTACCCTCTCCGTCTTTACAATATGTACAGCGTGGTGTGTATTGCGACATATTTCTGACGGATTGGTAGAACTTTCGCGCCTGGTGCAGACCTCGCTCTCTATTTCTTTCCATTTCACAGACAATATTTTTTCCCAGGCTGCCTTTTTTCGTCTGTGAAGTCTTTTTTCTATTCTTCTGAGCTCTTTATATTCATCTTCGCGTGCCCGCGTTCTATGAGACTGTTGCATTGCTCGGTATGCAGCATTCTTACGTTCAGACGTTAGTTTGTATTCATCATCAAACCAGTCGCTCCGATCTCTGCGACTACTGCCTAAGATGGTATCAGCAGTACTAATGACTTTGTTCTAAAGGCGTGACCACTTTTCCTCTACGCCCGGCATTCTGTCCCCAGGACTTACTCTTCGAGCTCTCCGAGGGCAAACCTTAGTGCGCGACTGTATTGGTTGCTTTTGCATTCATCGCGTAGGGCAGCCGTGTTGATTCGAGCCTGACCAGCGGATGCAATACTTCTTCGCATAGCAATCCGCCCTCGGAACTCCATACCAACGAGATATTGGTCCGAGTCGATGTTGGCACCTCGATACGTTCGTATCGTCCTCAGGCTCGAGTAGTGGCGGCGATCTATCAACACGTGGTCAATTTGGTTACGAGTGACTCCATCAGCCGATACCCAAGTGACTTTGTGGACATCATTACGCGGGAGGATGGTACTCGCAACGACCAATTTTGTTGATGCTGCCATTTCTACTCGTAGTTCGTTGTCATTACTGTTCTCATGCAAACTGTGGGATCCTATGTACTGCCTGAATACTAGCTCCCTACATAATTTTGCGTTGAAGTCACCAAGGATGATTTTAACGTCATACCTTGGGCAGGCATTGAGGGTCCTCTCTACAAGTTCGTATTAGGAATCTTGTTCTTCTTCTTCGGACTCCTCAGTAGGTGCGTGGACGTTTATGAGGCTGATGTTATTGAATTTGGCTCGCACGCGAAGTGTGCATAGCCTTTCATTTATTGCGTTAAAGCCGATGACGTTAGGCTTCATTTTTTGGCTGACTAGGAAGCCTACCCCGAGCACATGGTGTTTTGAGTGACCGCTAAAATATATGTCGTATTCGTTTTTCTGCAAAACACTATTCCCTGGTCTCACTTCCTGAAGTGCTGTTATGTCAGCTTTATACATGGCCAGGACATCAGCTAGCTGTTGTGCAGCTCGAGCTCTATAGAGCGTTCTGACGTTCTATAAGAAAATTCTTAAATCGTTTAGCTGTTGTCGTTGCTTGCTTTAGCTGCAGCTAAATGGGGAGGTAGCTGGCTTAAGGATCAACGCAAAAAAGACCAAAATAATGACTACGGGCCAAAGCACACAACAAGTTACTCTAAGGCAGGGACCCATCGAGGAGGTCACGCAGTTTAACTACCTGGGCAGTTTCATAGCACTCGATGGCGGAACGGACCTGGATGTAAACAATAGAATAAACATTGCTCCGACCATCATTCCATCTAATGCTCGAAATAGTGGTGAGTTGCGCATTCCTCGATTCTCATTGCGTGTGGTATTTCTTGTTCCACTTGCATTAGTGGAGTTTGGTGTTGTCCTAGCCGAGGGCGGAGGTCTTTCGGCAACATGTACGACTTTTCCATCGACATCTGTTTAAGGAGAAGCAAAAATGAAATCATACAACTAAAATACTTTTTTCAGGTTTACCATATTCCTTGACTTGTTTATCGTCAGACAAAATTCGTCCACAGTAAATAATGCATTGCAGCTCTGCTGCGATGTTAGTTTTCTCGGCCATTTTATCCTTGAATTGCCTAATGGTTATCGAAAAAATTAATGCGAACAATGAATTAGAACGTACTTTGCACGCACATATTTTCCCATGCCTTTATGAACGCCATTCGTCACTAAAAATTATGTACAAAGATGTGATAAAAATGAATGAACAAAATCTTAACTTAAAACAAATTTGAACCTGAGGGTATCTTGATTGATAAAATGTTTATACAATTGAATCTATGTTAGTTTATTTGACAGCAAAATTGTCAGAAATTATAGTAGATTAATAAAAAGTGTGAGGATTTGTAAACCTTAGGCATTATATATCTATTCTATGGTACTATCAAGATGGGTGTTTCACCTAGCGTCATCTGGTTTGGCTATCTCACTATTTCTCATTGTAGACTTTTAGTCAGGGAGATGAATTCAACACATATGCAATTTTAGAAAGAGACAGAACGGGAAAGATGTATTTAAAGTGTTAGCAGTCAGAAGAAAACAAACCATCGACACTTTTTCGTGTTATTTTTAAATCATTTTCGTATCGCTAAAAACTGGTATTGAGGGATGACGAAATATTCACACAGGGAAGGAGTGCAAAATGGTTGACATTGCATTAAGCGCTTTAAGGGAAAAGATTTTGTTTTTTTTGCCAAGGAAAATCTGAAAAATGCAAACAAAAAGATAAAATTAAATTCTAATATACCTTCTCAGCATTTTGCAAATTTGTAGAAGGGAGTATTTGCAAAATAAATTTTTGAGTTTGTTCATTTTACGCAATAAACGTGACATATGTATCATTAACTCAACTAAACAACAATATAATTAAAACCGACAAACAAGGCAACACTTTATATAGTCTTTCAATATTGAATTAAAAAAAATAAGGGATCGACCAAACATTTTTAATAAAAAAGTCCTTTTTACGGGCGCCCTATTTTTTGAAAAATAATGCGCTCATAAGACAAAAAAGAAATAATGAATGTTTTTTTCTTATGCAGCTTCGCTAGCAATAAACATCACTTACACTGTATGTATGTATAATGTATGTATGCAACTCGTATCTTTCTTGATTGGCATGGATTTGTTGGAAGAATTTGCAAATGTATGCTTACCATGTTTCATTATTATATCAATTTTTTTAGTCTGCAAAAAATTAATTTGAGTTGAAGTACGTACTGAGTTACTTATTTTACGTACGCAGCATCTAGTGTAACGAGATACTGCCGTAATAGCGCTGAAGTAGTTTTTGATATAAATTTGTATGGGTTTTGGAGATTAGAATCAAATATAATGATGAAAGAGTAGGTTGAATGTTATATTTTCAGAAAGGCATGAATTAGAATGAATAAAAGCATTTGCAGGAATAATGAATAATAAGTATGAGTGAAAGGTTCAAAAAGTGACACTAGACCATGTGGTAGGGTAGAGTAAGGGAAACAAAAATTAGTGGATTTCCCTTTGATTTTTCGTAAACAAACCAAGATTGTGTGTTTTCAAATATTTTTTTGATTTTGAACAGAAAAATTACATACCAATGTTGCCATATTCGGATTTGACTGTTTACAGTTTTAATGTATATTGTTCAATTTCGAACGTAAAAGGAATTGATTTTTTTTGTATTTAAACGTAGGTAGCCCTATTAACTTTCTATTGAAGGAAAGAACAGTAAAAGCTAATGTTTATTCAAAACGGCATTTTACTGCTTACGATTATACTTAAGTAAGGTCTTCCGTGAATTTTTTTTTCAAAGAAATTAATAATACCCAGAATAATTTTTTATTTTTCAAATTTCTATTTTACGGCTCGAAAAATGTTAAGCATTTTTTGAAGATACTAAAAAGCAATAACATAGGTACAGACGGGTGTCGTATTGAATCCCCCCTCCAAAAAAAAAGACCCACGGGATAATATCCCCAAACAAATTTAATCCAACTTGATAATATCCCCAGAGGCATAAGACAAATTGACAAAATCCCCAATTAAAAAATTAATTTTGCCAAAATCCCGACGAAATCTCCAAATCGTTTAGCCGTTGTCGTTGCTTGGTTCGTCGTTGAACAATCAGTATATTTCCGAGGCTTGTTGTCGGGTTCTGAGTAATATTTTTTTACGGGAGAGGTTACTAGCCCCTCGCCAACCCTTAGGAAGTGCTTGCAATTTTTGCTAATTTGTGTACAAAAATATACACAAATCATTGCCCGAGGACCACCACGTGGAGGTAAAGCAAGCCGCAGGTCCCCGAGATATTCCTTAAGCTGACGGTTAATCAGTGTTTCCATGACCTTAGAAAGAAGGGATGTCAGTGCTATGGGTCGGTAGGAGGAGGGGGAGGATGGGTCACCTTTCTTAGGGACAGGCTGGACAAATGCTGTTTTCCATCTTCTAGGAAAGATTCCAGAAGAGTAGGAGCGATGGAAGAACACCTCTTCAGAAGAATCGGGGGTATACCATCCGGGCCAGCGGATTTGTGTATATCGAGATCTTTGAGAACTCTTGTTACTGTACGAGTGCGGAAAAAAATCTGTCCCATGGAAAAATTTACATTCTCAAGTACAGGAGGGGCAACGTTGCTATGCGGCAGCGTGGAGCTGGCAAAGGGGCGGCGAGCAAGTTTGCCTTTTCTGAAGAGTAAACAATTGGTTTGTTATTGTCGATGAGCGTTGGAACCGAAGATGTTGAGTAGTTTTTAATATTTTTTACAAATTACCAAAAATTTTTACTGCCTTTGGGACACTGCAGAATTTTTTGCCGTAATTTTTGATCATGAAAAAATTTAGTTCTTTCAATAACGGAGTTGCATGAGTTCCTTGCTTGATTTTCCTCTGTAGGGTTGGCTTTGTAGGATCGGAAACTTACTTCTTTGAGCCTGATAGCTTCTTTACACTCTGAATTAAACCAAGACTTTTCTTTAGGCTTGATGCTTTTTACTCTGTTAGGAATAAAAGCACGCATACCTAGAGGAATCACATTTGTGATCATTTCAGCACTGGCATCAATGTTACTATCGAGGAAGCATAGTGACCAGTTAAAGTTTCGAAAAAAAATATTGAGGCCGTCCCAGTTGGCTTTCTCGTATTGCCAAACGGTACTGGTAGGAAGTTTTTCTTTAACTGGATGGGTGGAGGATGAAAAATAAGCTGAAATGACACAATGGTCTGAAGTGCCAAATGGAGAAGTTACACTAATGGTATATTTATCAGGGTGAGAAGTAAGAAACAAGTCAAGAGTATGGGCGGCTTGCCCAGCAATATCCGGTATACGGTATTGTAAAGTTACTCAAAAACTGTAATAACTGGCGCGGTAATACCATATTGTCCGTTTTCCCGAAATTAATGGCAACCATTGTTCTCGAAAGGATAAAATCCAGGATCGAATCTACCCTCAAGAGGCACCAGGCGGGACTTCGTAGTGGTCGGTCTTGTGTCGACCACATCAACACCTTGCGAATCATACTCCAACAATCGTCTGAGTACCAATCACCGCTGTACCTCATGTTTGTGGATTTTGAGAAGGCATTCGACAGGGTTAATCGTGAATGCATTTGGAAATCGCTTATTGCGAGAGTTATCCTTGAGAAAATTGTCGCCATTATTAAAGAATCTTACAACAACGCAAAGTGTTTCGTTTTGCACAATGGACAGCTTTCCGATTCCTTTGATGTGCGTCAAGGAGTGAGACAAGGAGATTTCCTGTCACCAATTCTGTTCTTACTGGCAATTGAAGATGTGATGACTGCCACGGTGGGTGAAACTGAGAGCCATGGTATCCAATGGAGTCTGTTTGACAAACTCAGCCACATAGACTATGCTGACGATATATGTCTCATGGCGAACAACACGGCTGGCTTAAATCAAATATGTCATTCGCTGCAGCTAAATGGGGAGGATGCTGGCTTAAGGATCAACGCAAAAAGACCAAAATAATGACTACGGGCCAAAGCACACAACAAGTTACTCTAAGGCAGGGACCCATTGAGGATGTCACGCAGTTTAACTACCTGGGCAGTTTCATAGCACTCGATGGCGGAACGGACCTGGATGTAAACAATAGAATAAACATTGCTCCGACCATCATTCCATCTAATGCTCGAAATAGTGGTGAGTTGCGCATTCCTCGATTCTCATTGCGTGTGGTATTTCTTGTTCCACTTGCATTAAAGGAGTTTGGTGTTGTCCTAGCCGAGGGCGGAGAGCTTTCGGCAACATGTACGACTTTTCCATCGACATCTGTTTAAGGAGAAGCATAAATCAAATCATACAACTAAAATACTTTTTTCAGGTTTACCATATTCCTTGACTTGTTTATCGTCAGACAAAATTCGCCCACAGTAAATAATGTATTGCAGCTCTGCTGCGATGTTATTTTTCTCGGCCATTTTACCCTTGAATTGCCTAATGGTTATCGAAAAAATTAATGCGAACAATGAATTAGAACGTACTTTGCACGCACATATTTTCCCATGCCTTTATGAACGCCATTCGTCACTAAAAAATATGTACAAAAATGTGATAAAAATGAATTAACAAAATCTTAACTTAAAACAAATTTGAACCTGAGGGTATCTTGATTGATAAAATGTTTATACAATTGAATCTATGTTAGTTTATTTGACAGCAAAATCGTCAGAAATTATAGTAGATTAATAAAAAGTGTGAGGATTTGTAAACCTTAGGCATTATATATCTATTCTATGGTACTATCAAGATGGGTGTTTCACCTAGCGTCATCTGGTTTGGCTATCTCACTATTTCTCATTGTAGACTTTTAGTCAGGGAGATGAATTCAACACATATGCAATTTTAGAAAGAGACAGAACGGGAAAGATGTATTTAAAGTGTTAGCAGTCAGAAGAAAACAAACCATCGACACTTTTTCGTGTTATTTTTAAATCATTTTCGTATCGCTGAAAACTGGTATTGAGGGATGACGAAATATTCACACAGGGAAGGAGTGCAAAATGGTTGACATTGCATTAAGCGCTTTAAGGGAAAAGATTTTGTTTTTTTTGCCAAGGAAAATCTGAAAAATGCAAACAAAAAGATAAAATTAAATTCTAATATAACTTCTCAGCATTTTGCAAATTTGTAGAAGGGAGTATTTGCAAAATAAATTTTTGAGTTTGTTCATTTTACGCAATAAACGTGACATATGTATCATTAACTCAACTAAACAACAATATAATTAAAACCGACAAACAAGGCAACACTTTATATAGTCTTTCAATATTGAATTAAAAAAAATAAGGGATCGACCAAACATTTTTAATAAAAAAGTCCTTTTTTGCGGGCGCCCTATTTTTTGAAAAATAATGCGCTCATAAGACAAAAAAGAAATAATGAATGTTTTTTTCTTATGCAGCTTCGCTAGCAATAAACATCACTTACACTGTATGTATGTATAATGTATGTATGCAACTCGTATTCTGTATCTTTCTTGATTGGCATGGATTTGTTGGAAGAATTTGCAAATGTATGCTTACCATGTTTCATTATTATATCAATTTTTTTAGTCTGCAAAAAATAAATTTGAGTTGAAGTACCTACCGAGTTACTTATTTTACGTACGCAGCATCTAGTTTAACGAGATACTGCCGTAATAGCGCTGAAGTAGTTTTTGATATAAATTTGTATGGGTTTTGGAGATTAGAATGAAATATAATGATGAAAGAGTAGGTTGAATGTTATATTTTCAGAAAGGCGTGAATTAGAATGAATAAAAGCATTTGCAGGAATAATGAATAATAAGTATGAGTGAAAGGTTCAAAAAGTGACACTAGACCATATGGTATGGTAGAGTAAGGGAAACAAAAATTAGTGGATTTCCCTTTGATTTTTCGTAAACAAACCAAGATTGTGTGTTTTCAAATATTTTTTTGATTTTGAACAGAAAAATTACATACCAATGTTGCCATATTCGGATTTGACTGTTTACAGTTTTAATGTATATTGTTCAATTTCGAACGTAAAAGGAATTGATTTTTTTTTGTATTTAAACGTAGGTAGCCCTATTAACACTCTATTGAAGGAAAGAACAGTAAAAGCTAATGTTTATTCAAAACGGCATTTTACTGCTTACGATTATACTTAAGTAAGGTCTTCCGTGATTTTTTTTTTCAAAGAAATTAATAATACCCAGAATAATTTTTTATTTTTCAAATTTCTATTTTACGGCTCGAAAAATGTTAACCATTTTTTGAAGATACTAAAAAGCAATAACATAGGTACAGACGGGTGTCGTATTGAATCCCCCCTCCTCCAAAAAAAAAGACCCACGGGATAATATCCCCAAACAAATTTAATCCAACTTGATAATATCCCCAGAGGCATAAGACAAATTGACAAAATCCCCAATTAAATAATTAATTTTGCCAAAATCCCGACGAAATCTCCAAATCGTTTAGCCGTTGTCGTTGCTTGGTTCGTCGTTGAAAAATCAGTATATTTCCGAGGCTTGTTGTCGGGTTCTGAGTAATATTTTTTTACGGGAGAGGTTACTAGCCCCTCGCCAACCCTTAGGAAGTGCTTGCAATTTTTGCTAATTTGTGTACAAAAATATACACAAATCATTGCCCGAGGACCACCACGTGGAGGTAAAGCAAGCCGCAGGTCCCCGAGATATTCCTTAAGCTGACGGTTAATCAGTGTTTCCATGACCTTAGAAAGAAGGGATGTCAGTGCTATGGGTCGGTAGGAGGAGGGGGAGGATGGGTCACCTTTCTTAGGGACAGGCTGGACAAATGCTGTTTTCCATCTTCTAGGAAAGATTCCAGAAGAGTAGGAGCGATGGAAGAACACCTCTTCAGAAGAATCGGGGGTATACCATCCGGGCCAGCGGATTTGTGTATATCGAGATCTTTGAGAACTCTTGTTACTGTACGAGTGCGGAAAAAAATCTGTCCCATGGAAAAATTTACATTCTCAAGTACAGGAGGGGCAACGTTGCTATGCGGCAGCGTGGAGCTGGCAGCGAAAGGGGTGGCGAGCAAGTTTGCCTTTTCTGAAGAGTAAACAATTGGTTTGTTATTGTCGATGAGCGTTGGAACCGAAGATGTTGAGTAGTTTTTAATATTTTTTACAAATTACCAAAAAATTTTACTGCCTTTGGGACACTGCAGAATTTTTTGCCGTAATTTTTGGTCATGAAAAAAATTAGTTCTTTCAATAACGGAGTTGCATGAGTTCCTTGCTTGTATGTGCTTTTTCCGATTTTCCTCTGTAGGATCGGAAACTTACTTCTTTGAGCCTGATAGCTTCTTTACACTCTGAATTAATCCAAGACTTTTCTTTAGGCTTGATGCTTTTTACTCTGTTAGGAATAAAAACACGCATACCTAGAGGAATCACATTTGTGATCATTTCAGCACTGGCATCAATGTTACTATCGAGGAAGCATAGTGACCAGTTAAAGTTTCGAAAAAAAATATTGAGGCCGTCCCAGTTGGCTTTCTCGTATTGCCAAACGGTACTGGTAGGAAGTTTTTCTTTAACTGGATGGGTGGAGGATGAAAAATAAGCTGAAATGACACAATGGTCTGAAGTGCCAAATGGAGAAGTTACACTAATGGTATATTTATCGGGGTGAGAAGTAAGAAACAAGTCAAGAGTATGGGCGGCTTGCCCAGCAATATCCGGTATACGGTATTGTAAAGTTACTCAAAAACTGTAATAACTGGCGCGGTAATACCATATTGTCCGTTTTCCCGAAATTAATGGCAACCATTGTTCTCGAAAGGATACAATCCAGGATCGAATCTACCCTCAAGAGGCACCAGGCGGGACTTCGTAGTGGTCGGTCTTGTGTCGACCACATCAACACCTTGCGAATCATACTCGAACAATCGTCTGAGTACCAATCACCGCTGTACCTCATGTTTGTGGATTTTTTGAAGGCATTCGACAGGGTTAATCGTGAATGCATTTGGAAATCGCTTATTGCGAGAGTTATCCCTGAGAAAATTGACGCCATTATTAAAGAACCTTACAACAACGCAAAGTGTTTCGTTTTGCACAATGGACAGCTTTCCGATTCCTTTGATGTGCGTCAAGGAGTGAGACAAGGAGATTTCCTGTCACCAATTCTGTTCTTACTGGCAATTGACGATGTGATGACTGCCACGGTGGGTGAAACTGGGAGGCATGATATCCAATGGAGTCTGTTTGACAAACTCAGCCACATAGACTATGCTGATGATATATGTCTCATGGCGAACAACACGGCTGGCTTAAATCAAATATGTCATTCGCTGCAGCTAAATGGGGAGGTGGCTGGCTTAAGGATCAACGCAAAAAAGACCAAAATAATGACTACGGGCCAAAGCACACAACAAGTTACTCTAAGGCAGGGACCCATCGAGGAGGTCACGCAGTTTAACTACCTGGGCAGTTTCATAGCACTCGATGGCGGAACGGACCTGGATGTAAACAATAGAATAAACATTGCTCCGACCATCATTCCATCTAATGCTCGAAATAGTGGTGAGTTGGAGGTTGGCAACCATGGTTTGCAAGTGAATAGAAGTGCTGAGGAATTGCTCTTGAATTTTTTTTAAATAAAATCAGTTTAATTCACTATTGTAAAAGTTTACATTTTGTTCAATACATTTTTACGTTAAAAGTTTTTAACCGCAATAAAAAACCAATTAAAATATAACAGGTAACGCAACAAAATACACCTTTAAAAAAAAAAAAAAAAAAAACCCCACTGTCATCATCGCACATGACTGAGAACAAAAGGAAGAGCCACCAAATTTCCTTCGAGGATCTATCCGATTCAGAATTTGATACTGACAGATCAACTAAAATTTATAGGCCACATTCAATCATGTTACTGTCGACGGCCGACTTTCAGAAAATTAAGGCAATTATCGACGACTCAATCCACACAGAGCTGGTCAAGGTGACCGCCAAGTTAGCCACAAAAGATGACGTCACTATGCTAAATGCCGAAATAAGCTCTTTACGTAAACAAAATGAAGAACTCTCGATGAAAGTCCAGCGGTTTGAAGAACGTTGCAATGTTTTAGAAGAGGAAATTGAATTGCAAAGTAGAGAACTCAAAGGCAAAAATTTAATAGTCTCTATACCAAAGGACGGGACTGATCCACAGGAAAGACTACGTTGTGTAATTCAACTACTTCTTGGAGGTTCGGGTGCACACGATATGCCAGATGCAATTAAGCTTAACGAAAATAACAACGTAATTAAATTGAAAATTAACACAGGCTCAAATGAAATAGCAAACAAGATGTTGTTGAATTGCTCAAAATTAAAAGGCACAGGTGTTTACGTCCAGCGAGATCTGACAAAACAGATGCAACTAAAACGCCGAATTTTACTAGGTTACCGCCGAGTAATCATATCACATAAACCAAATGAAAAGGTGCAATTAAAAAACAACAATCTTGTGATAGGTAATAAATCATTTTATTTAAACTACGATAACATTCTTAAAGTAAATCAAAACGATGGAGAACAAGAACTACAGCGATTGTTTGGCAAAATAAGCTTTGAAGCTGTCAAAAAAACCATACTGTCAACAACAACTTCTGGACGTCAAAGTGAATGTACTAGATTAAGCAATTCTGCGCCACCAGGGGTGTCACCTAAACCAAATGGTAGTACTCTAGTACGAAACTGAGATACAGAAGCCGTCAGCACAAATAGTTTTAGTTCTAAGATATTATCGTATAACATATCAGGTCTCAATAACAAAATACTTTTTCCTGATTTCTTTAATTATATCAAAACATTTGATGTATTTTTCCTATTCGAAACACATATTATTTCTGAAAATTCTTCTAAATTTAAAAGTCTTTTTAACGGATTCAAACTTTTCTGGAACGCAGCAATTAAAACATCAACTAGAGGACGCGCAAGTGGAGGAAGCATTTTTGGAATCAAGACGGCACTACTTAATATTTATGATTTTGTAGAACTAGTAAAACCATAGTAAAACTCTTACAAAGAAATAATATGTTTATTGTTCCGGTCTACATCAATTGCAACAAGTGGAAAGAAGATTTTGAAAAATTAAACAACATTATGAATCACATGGCCAGTAAAAGTGTTATTTTAATTGGGGATTTCAATGCCAGAATAAGTAGTATGCAAATACACACCGCACAACCTGCAAACAATATTCTTATCTCAACAACCACTCGTCGGTCTAAAGATGATATCTACAATCAAAATGGTCTAGATCTTTTAGAAATGCTGCAGATGTATGAAAGTATCGTTTTAAATGGTTGCGCTTTTGGAGATACGGATGGACACTTCACTTTTGTTGGAGGACAAGGGAAATCTGTTATCGATTATTGCACAGCGAATAATGATTGGATTAACTTGGTTTCAAAATTAGTAGTTGAGTATAAAACCTATTCTGACCACATGCCCCTCGTATTTGAATGGAAGAGTGAAAATACATTTCAACATCAAAACCTAAAGCTACTACCAAGACTTAAATGGAAAATTGAAAACCTGTATACCTACCAAAATAATCTGGATTTACATATCTCTGAGACTTTTTCAGTTGATGAATCTGTCGAGTTGTTTTCAGAGAAAATAATATTGCTTATAAGAAAATCTTCACCAGCCCAACCTTCTGGATATATTACAAAATTAAAAAAAAAGTGGTTCGATAAAGAATGTATGAATGCCCGAAGAAAATTATTTGCTCTTTTAAAAGCACTACGGAACTATTATACTGAGGAACTTAGAAAATGGTACGTTGACTCAAACTCCAAGTACAAGCATTTATGTCGCAAAAAAAAAGCTGAATTTGAAAATATTCAAGCAAAATCTCTAAGTCTGGCCAGTAATTCAAAAGACTTTTGGAACCTAGCTAAAGAAATAAATGGATCCAACTTTGTAATTGGTACAAATATATCCGCAGAACATCTTTCATACCACTTCAAAAACCTGCTCTCCAATAAGTCTGATTTGTCCTTTTCTTATGCAGAACCACTGGTTATAGAGGAAACTTTGGACTCTGAAATAGACGAAAATGAAATAAAAATGGTACTTCAAAAAGCGAAAGATGGAAAAGCACCAGGCGAAGACGGAGTTCCATATGAATACTTCAAAAATGCAACACCAGCTTTCATTAACAAGCTAAAGCAGCTTTTCAACAACATTTTTTCAACCGGTTTCATTCCCTCCTCGTTCAAAAAATCTGTTATTTTCCCTATTCATAAGAAAGGTGATATAAACAACGTCGAGAATTATAGGGGAATATCATTTATGAACGTTATGGCCAAAATATTTTGCGGTGTTCTCGTGAACAGAATAGAAATGTGGGCTGATAACAACAGCATTTTAACAGACTTCCAAGCGGGTTTCAGGAAAAACTATTGTACTGTTGATCAAATATTCGTATTAACGTCAATTGTTAAAGCATTCCAAGCCAGAAATAAGAAGATTTACGCTTTCTTTGTTGATTTTAAGGCACCTTTCGACCTTGTGAATAGAAATGCACTCATGTATAAACTCTCTCAACTCGGAATCTCTACAAAGCTCTTAAATGTATTAAAGAACATGTATACTGGTACAGAAGCATCGGTATGGGATGGATCTACGTTCTCACAATATTTTGATACTAACGCTGGTGTCAAACAAGGATGCCCTCTGAGTGCTTTGTTGTTTGCGTTGTATATTAACGATATTGGCAAATATCTTCCTGGTGGGATTCGGATAGCTGACACTACAATCAATGTTCTTCTGTATGCAGACGATCTAGTGATTCTTTCAGAGTCACCAGAAAATTTGCAGCTTATGATAAATCGGTTGGCAACATACTGTATCACATGGGGACTTACAATAAATACTGAAAAATCTAAAATCATGGTATTCTCAAGATCTTCTCACAGTTTGGTTAGAGAAAGTTGGTTCTTCAATGATCATCGGCTTGAAATCACTAAGGATTACAACTATTTAGGCGTCAAGTTGAACAAAATGATGGATTTCAAAAATCATCTAACTGAAAAAGCGAAGTCCTCCCAAAGTTTGATAAATATGACTTGGAGGAATATTTTCTCAAACCAAAATGTATTGTTGTCAGCTAAATGGAAAATTTTTGAATGTGTTGTAAAAACATCTCTTTGCTATGCGGCACAAGTTTGGGGAACGGATGAATTTGATGTTGTAGAAAAGCTCCAAAGAAATTTCATAAAAAAACTTTTTAATTTGCCAAATGGAACACCTAACTACGCAGTTTACTTGGAAACGGGAATTGCGAAACTGTTTACCAACACCCTTAAGCTGCAGGCAGACTACATCCATAAAGTTGCTTCACATTCAGATGCTCGTTTGACCAAGAAAATGCTCCTTTATGAAATGCGGAATAAGGACTGGTGGATCGCAAAGTGGCAAAATATTGGTGATAGCTGTGGGGAAGGTATCCAATTTGATTTGAATAACTTAGTTCAACTAAAGGAGCAGCTTTACAACGTAATTCAAAAACACGAAGACTATGTTCGAGAAAAATTAGTAGGAGAAGCTGAGCAGTCTGAGAGCAGAATAATTTACTCACAACTCAACCATAACCTGTTGGACAATAATTACTTTCAAGACACATTCAGCTATAAAGAAATATCACTAATTTTCAAATCCAGATGTGAGCTTTTAACCTTAAATGGCAGTCCATACAACGGAAAATTCCAGCAATTCTGTACCCTCTGCAATATTAAAGCAAAAGAAGACTGCTTCCATTTTATAAGCATTTGTCCAGTATTTAAACCTCAAAGACTAATTTTTTTTAAGAAAAACAGCTTTACAATGCAAGAAACAATAGAATTATTAAATGGTGTAAATTGGAAATTATTGTATTGTTTTTTAAACTCAATTTATATGTATCGAAATCTATTAATGTCTGATAATGATAATGTCGATGTGATAAAAATGAATTAACAAAATCTTAACTTAAAACAAATTTGAACCTGAGGGTATCTTGATCGATAAAATGTTTATACAATTGAATCTATGTTAGTTTATTTGACAGCAAAATTGTCAGAAATTATAGTAGATTAATAAAAAGTGTGAGGATTTGTAAACCTTAGGCATTATATATCTATTCTATGGTACTATCAAGATGGGTGTTTCACCTAGCGTCATCTAGTTTGGCTATCTCACTATTTCTCATTGTAGACTTTTAGTCAGGGAGATGAATTCAACACATATGCAATATTAGAAAGAGACAGAACGGGAAAGATCTATTTAAAGTGTTAGCAGTCAGAAGAAAACAAACCATCGACACTTTTTCGTGTTATTTTTAAATCATTTTCGTATCGCTGAAAACTGGTATTGAGGGATGACGAAAAATTCACACAGGGAAGGAGTGCAAAATGGTTGACATTGCATTAAGCGCTTTAAGGGAAAAGCTTTGTTTTTTTTTGCCAAGGAAAATCTGAAAAATGCAAACAAAAAGATAAAATTAAATTCCAATATACCTTCTCAGCATTTTGCAAATTTGTAGAAGGGAGTATTTGCAAAATAAATTTTTGAGTTTGTTCATTTTACGCAATAAACGTGACATATGTATCATTAACTCAACTAAACAACAATATAATTAAAACCGACAAACAAGGCAACACTTTATATAGTCTTTCAATATTGAATTAAAAAAAATAAGGGATCGACCAAACATTTTTAATAAAAAAGTCCTTTTTACGGGCGCCCTATTTTTTGAAAAATAATGCGCTCATGATTTTACTTTGTCATAAGACAAAAAAGAAATAATGAATGTTTTATTTTATGCAGCTTCGCTAGCAATAAACATCACTTACACTGTATGTATGTATAATGTATGTATGCAACTCGTATTCTGTATCTTTCTTGATTAGCATGGATTTGTTGGAAGAATTTGCAAATATATGCTTACCATGTTTCATTATTATATCAATTTTTTTAGTCTGCAAAAAATAAATTTGAGTTGAAGTACCTACCGAGTTACTTATTTTACGTACGCAGCATCTAGTTTAACGAGATACTGCCGTAATAGCGCTGAAGTAGTTTTTGATATAAATTTGTATGGGTTTTGGAGATTAGAATGAAATATAATGATGAAAGAGTAGGTTGTATGTTATATTTTCAGAAAGGCATGAATTAGAATGAATAAAAGCATTTGCAGGAATAATGAATATTAAGTATGAGTGAAAGGTTCAAAAAGTGACACTAGACCATATGGTATGGTAGAGTAAGGGAAACAAAAATTAGTGGATTTCCCTTTGATTTTTCGTAAACAAACCAAGAATGTGTGTTTTCAAATATTTTTTGGATTTTTAACAGAAAAAATTACATACCAATGTTGCCATATTCGGATTTGACTGTTAACATTGAAATTGATACATTAAAACGTATATTGTTTAATTTCGAACGTAAAAGGAATTGATTTTTTTATATTTAAACGTAGGTTAACTTTCTATTGAAGGAAAGAACAGTAAAAGCTAATGTTTATTCAAAACGGCATTTTACTGCTTACGATTATACTTAGGTAAGGTCTATGTTTCCGTGAATTTTTTTTTCAAAGAAATTAATAAAACCCAGAATAATTTTTTATTTTTCAAATTTCTATTTTACGGCTCGAAAAATGTTAACCATTTTTTGAAGATAATCAAAAGCAATAACATAGGTACAAACGGGTGTCGTATTGAATCCCCCCCCTCCAAAAAAAAGACCCACGGGATAATATCCCCAAACAAATTTAATCCAACTTGATAATATCCCCAGAGGCATAAGACAAATGGACAAAATCCCCAATTAAATGATTAATTATGCCAAAATCCCGACGAAATCTCCAAATCCCCAGTATCCGTGCACACATTCATTTATGCATGTAGTTTTAAAAAATTGAAGTACTTTCTTTTGTGTACATAATACATTTAGAGTTAACAGATACTTTTCTTTCATTTTTCCTTTTCGTTATATGTAAGACAATACGAGAAACCTTATTTTGTTCGCATTATTGTAACATAGTACGTTTATTATGAATTATGATATTTTGTTTCATGTCCAATTTTGAAAAAAACAATTATTTCAATAAACTCTACAAGCTTTATAAGCATTGGTATATTAAACCTTTGGATTGCATTTCATGCATGATTTAATCGCATGATTCACTACTTGCACATAATTGTTTTGGGGATATCCACTTAGAGATTTTCGCCCTGGGTATTCTCTCTTTGGGGATTTTGCTGCTGTTTATTTCACTTTGGGGATTATGGATTTGGGGATTTTCCTTTGGGGAGTACATCTTGGGGGTAATTATCACAAACCCAGGCACGAACATCTGGAACAAATGTGTTTTATTTGTAAAATAAGTAATTAGGTAGGTATTTCAACTCAAATTTATTTTTTGCAGACTAAAAAAATTGATATAATAATCAACTATGGGAAGCATATATTTGCAAATTCTTCCAACAAATCCATGCCAATCAAGAAGGATACAGAATACGAGTAAAATCATGAGCGTATTATTTTTCAAAAAATAGGGCGCCCGTAAAAAGGACTTTTTTTATTAAGAAGTTTTTGGTCGATCCCTTATTTTTTTAAT